>CM062099.1:7538007-7564724 GCA_031163375.1 Conogethes punctiferalis
TTGCGTTTCCCGCGAAGCATAGTGACGTTTGCGAATACGGCTGTTAGTATCGTTTCCCTTCGGTGACGGACCATGACGACTGATAGGGATGAATGGAAGAAGGAAACATATTGCGCCGACCCAGATAATGGAACAGAACAGGAAAATGATGATGAATTTCGTTTCCCTTACGTACTGAATATTTGGAGGAAATACTATTTCAAATTATTACTTTGATTCATCGATAGTACTGCTTGCTTGAGAGATGACTTGAATGATGAATTCTTCAAAGTTACTGATCAATTGTTATTTATTTTGAACGCATCTTATTTTTATAGATAGTTGGGAAAATATTAGGTCAAAATTTTATTAGATTAAATCAACTCCAGTACAAAATTAGGTAAATCTTCCACTTGTTAGTAAAATCGCTAGTAATTGCTCATGAATAAATCTGATCAATAAGATATCTCTACTCGCTTCTCTTTGCTTATTATGGTACAGATATGGGTTCGCCCGCAAAATACGTCATACATTTTTATTTTACTCTACAACCAATAGTAGCAAATTATATATAGTACCAATACATAAAATACAATATCTGTTGCAACAATATACATAGTAGCACCTATGCTATTTTTATTTTAATCGGATAATATAACATGGGATACGCTAGTGATAACTAAAAACCTAGAAAATTCCTATTAAAATGACCAAATCAATTTTAAATTACCGCATGCGATTTTGCACCTTATGCAATAAGTATAGGTTATGTATTGGCACGTTAGTTAATTTTAAGTCGTATTGACTGACGGAATGGTGTTAAGGCCGTGCCCCCATTTGGCTCTGAGTTATGACTATGTCCCTCCCGAAGTCCCCCATAGGAAACGTCGTCCCCGTCATGTCCTCCAGGACGCTAAAAACTTCAACACTCGCGCACCGCCGCTGAACAACTCGCGACACAATCCCACGCTTCAAGTTCGTCGTTACGTCCCCGCCGGCGGGGACCTGCGCCGCGTAGTCCTTAGCTTCCGCGTCCCGACCGCGAAACCGGCTCGCAACCGGTCGCCCCTCTCCTCAAAATATCGTCCGCAAGGACTCCCAGCAACGCCCTAAGCTGAGGTTTTTTGCGCGTCGTGTGCGTTACTGCATATACATAATTGCAAAAAAGTGCATCACGGATAGTCTGTCGTCGCCGTTGCCTCTCATCCAATGAGCAGTTGAGTGGCGAATATGCTACAGGTCGCCGCTGAATCGGCATTCAGCTAGCGGCCGATACGCCGCTTAGACTTTGGAGGACAATCAGCCGCTCACTGTAAGCGTAATGGGGACACTGCCTAAGTGGTTAGGATTAGTACCTAAGTTCAACCTACTCTTGTTAGGTGTAAGTTTAGGAATATTTGTACATTTTGTAAAGGCGTCAATCTTTACGAGCTGTGAATAGTCATTGATATAAATAATAAAATATGTATTATGATTTTATGTTGTGTTTTATTTAAAAATCAATAGGAAATTATTATTTTTTACTGCCAATCGGTCGGTTGGTATGTGAGGCATGGAATATGTATTAAAAACCCCGAGGACCTAAGTCAAGTGCCGTATGGGGTGGTGCCATCATGTGCCATGGGGAAGGTCCCACAAATCTCCCAAAATCTAGCATCAAATCTTGAAAATCCCCTCCTTAGCGGCTAGTGGCTAGGCATCATTAAGGCTGCCCATCATTTTAGGGTTAATCCTTAATTATATTTTTTTACATTGATACTTATTTAGTCATGTTCTTTCTTTATAATAGTAGCTCGACATAATAGCTTCCCTACGGATGATGATAATGAAAAGCGAAAGAGAAGCCCAAGTGGCTGTGACAAAGGGCAAGTAACCGGTCAGTTACCTGTCACCATTTTTTCATCATCATCATCATCAGCCTATTACAGTCCACTGCTGGACATAGGCCTCTCCAGTTGTTCGCCACTTAGAGCAAACATCTGGAGGATATACCCCACCATTTTTTAACCGACTTCAAAAAAGGAGGAAGGTTTCTCAATTCGACCGTATGTTTTTTTTAAAGTATAAAATTAGAGTACCTAGGCTAATTTGTCCCTTCAAATGAAGACATGAAATGGTATTTCGATAGTATAATAATACTCGTACTTCCATGATTTCGATGCACTCAGCCCTGTGATCAGTCAAAATTTACATTCTTTATTGCAAAAATTAAGGTAGGTAGTGTTCTTACGGAAATGCTACTCATTCACCCCTTTATAGGATACCTTCATAGCCAGTTATAGTCAATAGTATTTTTTTATAATAGGTAGGTACAGTCGTGTTGCTAAGTCCTAGGGATTGGGTGGGTGCGTTAACTCGCGTCGCAAGATTAGTCCGTCTAGACATTATTGTTGCAAAAATAATGCTGGCAATAATCCTCGGGGTCCATTACCACAACTTTCTACATTGTACGTACGTAATAACAATATTTCAGCGGCTACATATTAATACAGGCTATTCTTACATCTATTACGAGTTTGTGCATTCTATTTTGGAATACAAATGTGTAGATTTGAATTGTAAGAATAGTAGGTAGGTATTATTATTACTAAGTACATGTGTATAGGACTTTAGATGCGGATACTAGATAGACGCAAATGTTGAGAATTGGGATGATGACTAAAAAATAATTTAATGTCCATCAGATAGATTAATGAAAAAAATTGGATACGTATTTTTTATTTTGCCTCTTGTTCAAAAACTTACGAAGATACATTGATTTTAAATGTCACATGACGTCACGTTAGAGTACAAAATTATACTCTAACGTGACGTAGTTAGCCCCCACTCCGTAACTTTAATGCGCTATATCTAAGTATTTTCTTGTTATTTCGACAAAACAAAAAATACGGGTCTTATATTTTTTTATTATCTAAGAGACGGACTCATTATTTTCTTCATTTTCATACCTTGTCATCATCCGTATTGAAAGGAAACGGAAAACCGCAACGTTCAATATCCATAGAAATAGGTAGATGCCGACCTAATGATAAAATTGATATTTTGAAAAATACATGTTATTATGTTAAGTTGTTATAGCTGTCTAGAAATTATTATGTATTACCCAATTAGCAATAAACATTATTTCATTCATTCATAAAAGTAAAAAGCACATATATACAGCAAGAGAAAAGAGCAGTTTAGTAGATATTAAAAGCATAAAAGTACAATAAGCGTTTTCAAGTCCCGTTGTCCACACAATGGGGACAAAATCACAGGAATGTACCAAATAAAGACAGAAGTTGGTCTTTACACCAATAGTAGGTAGGGAATTAGGTAGGTAATAAACAAATTTGAAGTCGTCATTAGGTACAAAGCCATTTGTCTATAAAAACCTACTAAGTACAAATCGTTCGACATCCGATGCACACTCGAACACGATTCATTTATTTTATTAACTTAATCACTTCACTGAACGTTATAGCACTAAATAACACACTTAATACATATATGCCAATTATGTTAAAAAAGAAAGCAATACATAGATGGATCATATTTCCTGTTCATCTACCCTCAAAAGAATTCCAATTTGCTTATACATTTCTCTATATTATAGGTATATGTTTCTTTATGTCACTCGTAATATCGACATGACCCCAATATAGTAAACGTCTTCTCTATAGAGATTGGTCCTTTTAAAGTACCAGTATGAAGTCTATCCCCAATTTAGGTAAAAGTCAACAGATATGATAAGATTTCTCGTGGGCAAAGAGATGGGACGGTTCGCTACGGCAATAATGGATTGAACAACAAACCCCTACTATGGTGACCGTAAAAGCTGTAAGGGCGAACGTTGTAAGTCATCATTTAATTTAATTTTTATATAAAATAATGGTGAGACGCTCTAACGTTTTTTTTTGGTACCTATTTGTCCATGTAGGTGATTAGTCCAAGTTTATACCTAATAACATCTTGTTTAGTACTTCGTACTGATACCTTCCTACTTAATATAAATAAATAAATAACCCAAGACATGCTACGCTGGGCCACACAGCGCCATCTAGTCCGAAACTAAGCCGAAGCTTGTATTATGGGTATACATGATAACTGATTAACTTACTTAGATCCTTTTTTTGTAAATACCACAACTGTTTGTACTTTGCGGGAATTGAACCCGTGACCACTGCGTCGCGACCTGGTTCAAACTGGCCGTCAAATATTCGCTTGAATGCGACATTCCAATAAAATAATAAATAGTTTATTTTTTCGAGTTATAAATATGTGAGAAATAGAACATTAGTAACTTCAAGATTTGTTCGAGAGATTCAACGAACGCAACGTATAAAACCTACATAGAGTACATAGGTACCTGTCTCCTATATTTACTTTCAGTAATTAATATGTTCAAATTGCTTTTATTCATTCTTGTATCAAGAAATAAATCATTTAGAAACATATGGACGCCCTACGACATCCATGAGAAGGAAGGGGGCAGAAATAGATAGATAGATATTCGTTATTGCACAAGATACATATAAATTCATCATCATCATCAGCCTATTGCAGTCCACTGCTGGATACAGGGGCCCTACTACAGAAAACGATCGTTCGTTGAACGGATCGCGTATTTTTGCCCCATAAATCCCTCTCATTTGTCCCTCCCGTGTTCTAATAAGTATATCAATTAAATTGTTAAAAATCGACGTTGGCGAATTTTAGTTCGTATATTCGAACACGGGAGGGACAAATGAGAGGGATTAATGGGGCAAAAATACGCGATCCGTTCAACGAACGATCATTTTCGTTTTCTGTAGTAGGGCCCCAGGCCTCTCCAGTCGTTCACCACTTAGGGCAAACATCTGGAGGAAATACTCTTAACCGCCCTGCTGGGCAGGCGGGTTGGATATCTCATACAATACAATTATTGGTAGGAAAAGGTACTACAGACATGTTGTAGTACAACTTAGACATATATCGCTAGTAAGCGATCTCTTTCAGACAACATTCAGGTAGAGGAAGTGAAAACTGAATAGAGGAGCAGCGTCGTGCAAACTGATTTGTGTTCTTTATCCTTCATCGCACTAAATCCTTGGGTTTTCACTAGTGTTTTCGTATTAGTGACAGGCTCGGTGGCTCATTTGGTAGTGACCTCTGCCCTCTAAGCCAAGGGTCGTGGGTTCCATTCCCGTACAGTACAAACATTTGTGTTCATGAACATGTCTGTTTGTATTGGTCTGGGTGTTTTCTATGTATAATATAGATAGATAGATAGATAGATACTCTTTATTGCACAAAAACACAGACATAACAGGAAAACATATTACAAACAACACAAAGTACAATCTAGGCGGTCTTATCGCTTATAGCGATCTCTTCCAGACAACCTTCAGGTAGAGGAAACCAGATTGACTAAGGAAATGGGTAACCCAGTGCAAAACTATATAATATGTATTTATTTACAAAAAAAAAATGTATCTAAGTAAGTTTATCAGTTGTCTAGTACCCATAGTACAAGCTTCGGCTTAGTTTGGCGCTAGGTGGCGCTGTGTGGCCCAGCGTGGCGTGTCTTGGGTTATTTAGTGCACTGTTCCCCTAAAGATCGAGGACTTAAGATAATCTCTTCCTTTCTATGATCTGAGGTAGGCAGCATGCAGACTGTAGTATACTGTACCTAGGTATAGGATAGGTAAACTTATGCACCCACGAACAACAGTGCAGGCATCAGATAATTGCATTAAGGACTGTTGGCTCTCTCGGCCGAGGGGCCAACTATGCTCAATATAATGTGTGTGGTCTAATTTATAGCGAGTATGTGGCAGATAAACGTAATATTTAAACTGTAAGCATTATCTTACAGTACACAATCTTTCTACAGTTTACAAGCTCGCGAGATAGATTATAGTTTAACGGTATTTACGATTTTGCGGTGACAGTTATGCCGCCATCGGTTGTCATAACCTTGTTTGTTATTCAGCAGGATGCACCACGGGCAGGTAATCTGTTACACAAGAGACACGTTACCAGCATTAAGTTTTGCGTTCGTTACTGAAATTCAGCGACTGGGATATTGTATGTAGCGTTTTGTTCGTCTTATATATGTCACCGGAAAATAACAAGAATCGTAAGTTGATCAATTTCCTAAGTAAGTAGTTGATTAACTTTCGGAATATAACAAACGGTACTTGAAATGTATTAAACCCGGTAGGGTCTCCAACCAGGCCGGTAAAGGCCTGGTTGGAGACCACCGTACACTGAGCGAAACACCCGTGAGGAGGCTAAATGTGACGTTTTGGATTTACTCGATTCGATTTTGAAATCAAGTGATTGAATTGATTCTGGGCCCGCAGTGACTTGGGCTGCTATTTCGCTTCCTACCGAATCAGGGGGAAGCCAATTACTTCCCAAAGCCATGCCTGCCCGAAAGAGAATTCTGGCTGCCACCGAAACCCCTAAACTCAAGTGTATACCTACTATGTATTATTTATTTCATCTTGTCATCATACCTTGAAATTCTTCTTGGGTCCCAATATTTCTTACTTGTACTTAATTCACACCGAGTCATTATTTCACAAGTCACGTACATTGACACATTTTCGGAAAGCCCACGTTTCAACATAGAAATTAAATCCTTAGGGAAGTCCGGGAGGGAGGGCCCTCACGTCCCCCGCACTTAGCCGGCCCTCTATTCATCGGAGAATTAAACACACTCAACTAGTTACATAGAAATGGTTGCGTAGTTTTCGCTTCGCTTCGTTTATTTAAAACACTTTAGAAGCCTCTAAAATTTTCAGTGTTTCTCTAACAGATTATGCATACATCCATACTAATATTATAAACTAGCTGTGCCAGCGGCGTCGCTCGCGTGGATATCGGGTTTCAAAAATAACGGACTTCCATATAATACCCATCTATACCTTGTGCCTAAGTTTTAAGTTAGACCTCTAGCAATACATTGGTGAAAACCGAATTCAATTCTATGCAGTAGTTTTCGCGTAATGCGCGTTCAAACATACAGGATTAAATTTCTCGCGTTTTCCCAACACTTCCCGTCACTGCTCTGCTCCTATTGATTGTAGCGTGATGAAAAGTATCCTATAACCTGCCCAGGAGTATGAAGAATAATTGTACCAAGTTTCGTCAAAATCTGTTCAGTAGTTTTTTTTTCTATAACGAACATACAGACAGACAGACAGACAGACAGACAGACAAAAATTTTACTGATTGCATTTTTGGTATCAGTATCGATCACTTATCGCCCCCTGATAGTTATTTTGAAAAAATATTTTATGTACAGAATTGACCTCTCTACAGATTTATTATAAGTATAGATGGGAAAGTGTGTCTGTCTGTACTTATGTTTGTCTTTCTTTCACGGCAAAACGGAGCGACGAGTTGACGTGATTTTTAAGTGGAGCTAGTTGAAGGGATGGAGAGTGACATAGGCTACTTTTTACTCCTTTCTAACCCCCCCACTTCCCTAAAATGGGGGGCAACGCGGGCGAAGCCGCGGGCACAGCTAGTATATTAAAAATTAAATTTAATATAAACATTCCTCTTATATCACCCTTGCATGGCTATAATATTAAAAAGCAGCATCACAATTTGTTTAGTAAGCAGTTTTAAAAATCTAAGCATACCTACATAGGGATGCACCACCGGCTGGTGAGGTTGGCTTGGAGCGAAATGATGATAGACCGTTCCTTTATCCCATGCTTGCATTGCATGCGGTGATAGATAGAGTTAGTAATATTGTTTACTGCACATCAAACAGTTATTAGTCATTTTGCGATCTCTTCCAGATAACCTTAGGGTGATTTGTATTATTTTCCTTTTTTATTTACTTAGTTCTAATAAAGCATTTGACCACAATCACACCTGATGTTAAGTGATGATGTGGTCTAGGATGTAGCATGCTTACTTACATAAAGCTTATTCACTTTAGCCTTAAAAGCGTCCAAGTTGTAACACTCAGGAAAGACGTCAGCTGGCAGAGAATTCCATATTTTAGCCGTTTGCGGCAGAAAAGAATTCGCAAATCTTTTTGTGGGGATAACCCAAGTCATGCCACGCTGGGCCACACAGCGCCACCTAGCCCCAAACTAGGCCGAAGCTTTTACTATGGGTACTAGACAACTGATAAACTTACTTACATACATTTTTTTTTGTAAATAAATACATATTATACATAGAAAACACCCAGACCAATACAAACAGACATGTTCATGCACACAAATGTTTGTACTCTGCGGGAATCGAACCCACAACCCTTGGCTCAGAAGGCAGAGGGCACTACCAAATGAGCCACCGAGCCTGTCTATGGGATGGGGATAGAAGGTATGTATGTCAACTATGTAGTACCTTCACCCCACAGAAATCTCTCTCACTGTGGCCCCACACGTGTCAGTCGCTAGGGCCCCACAACGGAGACTCATCAGTTCCCAATTACATTTCTGATGCACATCAAACGCATCATATGCTTGTTAACGTCCAGTAATTAGGTCGAGTGGTGCGGAGTGCCCTTTGCTACGCCACATCAAGGTAAACACTTTGAACTTTGTATTGTTCTTGTCACTTAGTGTGTACCTATCTACTAGTGTGTACCTGTCTCTCTCTATCTCTACTACCTACCTACATTTTTTTTCCACTTTGTAAGTGTCTCGCGCAAACTATTCAGTTTAGAAAAAAATTATACTAGCAACCTCAATCTTAACTAATATTATAAAGCTGAAGAGTTTGTTTGTTTGAACGCGCTAATCTCAGGAACTACTGGTCTGAATGGAAAAATTCTTTTTGTGTTGAATAGACCATTTATCGAGGAAGGCTTTAGGCTATAGAACATCACGTTTCAACTATAAGGAGCGAAGAAATAATGGAAAATGTAAAAAAAAACGGGGAAAAAATAACTTCCACGCGGACGAAGTCGCGAGCACAGCTAGTATCACTATAAAATTCCGTTTTATGCCGTTCGGCTACGGAACCCTAAAAAATACTAGTTCTTGGTCTAACACTTATACTACCTACATATAAAACTTGGTATAATAATAATAGGTATAGGTATATCATATTTTTTACACAATTGTTACATTGATACCAGCTTACAATTGAAGCATTACCTACATAGTAAATTGGATTAGGAATGTAAAGTAACATGAGGCACTAATACACATGCAAGTCAGCATCTTATAAGCATCAGACATTTTCTTAAAGCAAGTACAGACATCGTAAAATTAAACTATATTTAGTGTCCTCAACAGAATGAACATGGCGTTTCCGAGGGTAATATCCTTGGAAAATGTTAGCTATGTTACGTAGGGTCACCATGGTTTTGGGATGTAAGGGAGCGACCTATCACCTTTTCGCTCCAAGCCATTTTCACCTGCCCGTGGTGCATCCTGCCGCACAAAAACGAGACTCTGGCAAACCGACTGGTGGCGGTAAAACCATAACGATAGAAGGTGTAGCTAAATACCAGAGGCCGATGACGGGCAGCAGCGTCACCGGAGCAAGAAGCTACGCCCTGCGATCGCCAACCCGCCTACCCAGCGTGGCGATTATGGGTATATCCTCCAGAAGTTTGCCCTTGGTGGCGAACAGCTGGAGAGGCCTATGTCCAGCAGTGGACTGCAATAGGCTGATGGTGATGATGATGATGACCATGGTTTTATAATAACAACGAAACGAGTATGTAGCCTAAAACTCTTTGCGCTCGTTTATTTATTCTGTACTAGGTTAGTACATAAATGTGTGAGAAATAAGGTACTAAAGCAGTAAAAGATAAACTTTTACCTATTCAGATAAAAGTTTAATTAATGTTATTAGCTAAACAATGTCAACAGCTATTATGTACCCAACTTTATATTTACATGGCGGTGGCAACTGACAGGTAACTGACCAGTTACTTGCCAGTTGTCACAGCGGCTTGGGCTTCTCTTTCGCTTTCCATCAGGCGTAGGGAAGCCATTATGTGTAGCCATCCTGAAGGCTAAGTTTCAAATAATCTGTTATCATTGGGATCGTCTTAGCTTTTTCTACCTAATAATTTTGTAATACCTACCTACCTTAAAATCTGTAAAAAATCTACCTGCTAAAAATAAATCGAGATTACCCACAATAATACTATCGTGTGGTCATCCGACTTCTGCCGCCGTAATTATTTACAGAATATTACATTCTGTCTGTGAAATTGCAGGGGAAAAGTGTTTACTTGGGCAGGATAGTTTGTCCGAGCCTATTAAGGTCAATTTGCAATGAAAAATGTGTCCAGGCTTACAGGGATTTGTTTATGCCAGCTTAATTATTTGATTAAACTGGGGTTTAAAAATATTCTAGATTCTAGATGGGTATTCAAACGTTAACTTATAGATTTTAGTCTTTAAACTTTGACTCCCTTATGGCTCGTTTAATAAATTGAAGTTAGAAAGTCAACCTCTAGAGGTCTGTAAATAGATAGGTATACTTTATTGCTCATCATCATCAGCCTGCAAAGTCCAGTGATAGACATAATTATAGGCCTCCCCACCACACTCGGCAAAGCGGATTGGTGACCGTAGTAGGATTTATTACTAAACGTTGCTGTCCGTTTCCTGATATGCCCTTCCTTCAAGCGTCTTCTACGACACCACACGGATACACAAACCAATTCAAAGGGTTACATATCTCGTTTAAGTAATATACCTATAATAACTCATTCCAAAACTTACAAAAAGTGTAGTTCGCTTAACAGCAAAGATCGATTCTTGGTTGTATACAAAAATAGTCCTTATAACTTTGAGTTAACGTCAAAACATGTCACAGCCCCGGCTTTACAACTATTACAGAAACCCACTCAGTTAAGTGCTATTAACGTAAAAAGTTTTCTTGTCGGACCACAGACGAAATCAAGATACTAGCCTGTTTATAAACGTGTGGGCTCTGTGATGAATGTGGCAATCCCTCAGGAGCCTTATGGATGGCTTTTGGCGCTAAATAATGGCGGGTACCGTGACCCGGGAGGGCAGAGGTTCTCAAACTTTGACAGCCAAAGGCGCGATGGTTAGAGCGTTAAGCCTACCGCAATGAAATGAAATAAAAATAAGTAGGTATCCTACTTTGCGTAGGCTTGAAAGACATCGTTATTATTGTGGAAAAATTCAGCAAAACTTATCTTTGCCACGTCATTAAAATGTTAGAACTCGTTGCCTTACCTTAAGGAATCCTTATAACACGGCGCGTCAAGAAGCATCTGATCAGTGCTTGTGTCTGCATCGAAAAATCGTGTAGTTGCCCTTTTCAAGACCATGAATATTAGATCTTTTTCATTTTTTACCGTGTCATACATAGCTTTAATAATGAACCATCCGTCTCCCCTCGGAGAGGGCGTGACCGTATCTAATGTCTAAATCCTCTTAAGAGAAAGAGAACACCTTTCATTACTACAACAGTTCCAATTTTTACCGACTCCCATATCGCCCCTATCTTACAGGGATGTAAGGGAGCGGCCTATCATCTTTTCGCTCCAAGCCAACCTCACCTGCCCGTGCACCACGGGCCTGCCGAATAACAAACGGTATAACCATCACAATTGAAGGCGTAGCTAAATACTAAAGACCGGTGACGGGCAGCAGCGTCACCGGAGCAAGAAGCTACGCCCTGCGATCGCCAACCCGCCTGCCCAGCGTGGCGATTATGGGTATATCCTCCAGATGTTTGCTCTAAGTGGCGAACAACTGGAGAGGCCTATGTCCAGCAGTGGACTGTAATAGGCTGATGATGATGATGACATCGCCCCCTTTAGGCCCCCAGTAACCACAAGGGCGTCATTGCCCACTTTGAGAAGGATGCGGTAGGACGTCCGGAAAAACAGAAAGTTGAACCGGGTAATTCATGTGGAAGCTCGGATTTATCCCTTTGGCTATTTCTGATGGTTATTTTTGTCTTACGGTAAAAAAGGTAAGGCTTGATTTCCTCCTACGCTTACGTTGGTCGAACCTACCATTATACACTAGTTATATGAAGCACCGCACTACAATGCGGTTGTAGCGACATGTAGCAACACCTAGATATACATCGCTACAACATAGAATCCTACAAAGCACAAGCGAAGTTTTCAGCACGACTTGCAAACCAAACCAAGATGGTCCATCGGACCGCGGTCCCCGAGCACGATCACCTAGCTCGTCGGAAGTACTTCCACTTTTCAACCTGAAAATTGGAGGAGGTTCTCAATTCGATTCTTTTTTTTCTTGTATGTACTTTGTTATCACTTATCCTCCGAGAATTGTAAACTGATTTGAAAAATTATTTTTTAATCGAAAGGGTGTTTTTCCATTTGGGATATTCCATATTGTAGTCGGTTCTTTTTGCTAAAAACTGGTGGTAATTATCGTAGGGACAAGTCTGTTTCTAGAATTGTTTCATTGGCACTATACGTAGGGGGAAGCTACACTGTCAAATTATTATCGCTTACATAAACATAATTATTTCTTTTTGCAATAATGTACCCGGGTATTCCGGGTAAATATGGCGTTAACACGAATATTATTAGTCAAAGCATTATAAAAAAATAGTAGGTATAATAAGAAGTACCTAAATGGTTTTTCTAGAAGGTAGATAACTAGGCTTACTTTCATAGCCAATATAGGAGCTTAATACATGACTTGAGTAGGTCGTAAAGAAAACAGTTAGAAAAGCTATATCTATTGTGAATATCAGAAGCCGTTATAGGTTTAATAACTCATCTGTTTATTTCACTTAACATGTACCTAATGAAAAAAAAAATCACTTTGTTGTTTGAGATCCTCCTAATTATTATTTAAGTATTTGTTTAACTACAATTTTGTTATGTATTTTTACTGTTAAAGTAGAAATACATACTATTTTACTTTAATAGTAAAAACACAACAGAATATTTTACGAATATGTATTAAATTTCAAGTGCCTCTATTTTGCCATTTTTGTTATCTGCCAAAAAAGGGCAAAAATCGCGTTTGTTGTATGGATTCAAATATTAGTTTTATTTTGTGTTTGATGTAGTAGCGATAATAGACATACTTACATAATTTTAAAAATTTCAACTATCTAGCTATCGCGGTTCTTAATACAGCCTGGTGACAGACAGACAGACGGACAGACGGATACACAGCGAAGTCTTACCATAGGGTTTTGTTTTTACCCTTTGTGTACGGGACCTTAAAGAATTAGCAATGATCTTGTACTAGAGGAGAACCTTAGGGCAATTTGTTTTATTGAAGAGTTACTTAGATTTACACACTAATATCATTAGGCTTGAGAATTCTTGTGTCTTTCCTTACTGTATGTGATTTCATTTGGCCCAGACAGTCAGCGGTTACATCCTTCTAATTAATTAAGATGGTTTTCGCGTTAATTAAGTAACATTCATCCCTTTAGGGTAAAGATAACGGTGAAATAAAGTCATACCATGTTTTCGGAAGTATGTCTGGACGACATTGTTGAAATATTATGTGGGTGTAAGGCACAGAATAGTAGGTAGATAGATAGATATTCTTTATTGCACAAAATACACAATTAGTGAAGAAAAGGTGATACAGACATCTTGTGGTACAATCTAGGCGGTCTTATCGCTAGTAAGCGATCTCTTCCAGACAACCTTCAGGTAAAGGAAGTGTAGATTTCTGAAGAGAGGGTAGGTACTGTACTGTGACAGAAAAGAATATGAATCACCGCCCTATTTCTTCAAGTGGGTGTCGAGTTTACCGGCCTGGCTGGCGAAACGCCCATGAAGTGACTTTGCTCACGTTTCGATATCAGTTGATGTATACCCTATAGGTATGCTATATTACAGGCCGGGTTTGGTGGTGGTAACTGACAAGTAGTTGTTTTGGTTACTTGCCACAGCGACTTGGGCTTTCTATCAGGCAAAGGAAGCCATTAAAAACTTCATCTAGAGATTAGATTTGAGAGTTTAACTTTTTAATAATTTACCTTCAACTTCCAAAAATTATTTAAATTTGCTTATCGAATTAACAATAAATTTTGTTTTAAAAACATCTTTTGTTCAGTAACTTTAATTATGTAATTTTATTGGTTTAATTTTCAATAATTTAACTTACATTTTCAAATATAAAATTTGTAAATTGATTAAACAATATAGAAACATCCATTGTAGGTAGCGTTGCCAGGCGTCCGGATAAAGCCGGACATAAGTAGGCTTTTTGATTGCTAGTCCGGCCAAAATAAACGGTGTCCGGCCTGTTCGGCTTTTGTTAGGCTTTTTACCTAAACTTTTCACAATCGCAAACGAGTGAATCGAAACACCGAACATGGCTGGTAGGCTTGGGTAAAAAATATCGATATATCAAAATATCGATATATTTTTCCAGATATCAAATTCGATATTTTTTTCCGGATATCAGATTCAATTTTTTTTATCAATTCGTTTTTCGACTTCAAAAAACGAAAACTATCGTTCGTTGAACGGATCGCGTATTTTTGCCCCATAAATCCCTCTCATAAATGTCCCTCCCGTGTTCTAATATACGAACTAAAATTCGTCAACGTCGATTTTCAACAATTTAATTGATATATTATTAGAACACGGGAGGGACAAATGAGAGGGATTAATGAGGCAAAAATACGCGATCCGTTCAACGAACGATCGTTTTCGTTTTTGTAGTAGGGCCCCAGTTCTCGATTAGGGCCGCGTTTAAAAACCAAGTCAGTTATTACAAGACAGTAGTTTGTTTCAGTCACACATTAATGTTTGGCATAATATAAATACTGAGATACAAAATCCTTAAGAACGTAGGGTGTCCGGCCTTTCTAGCCAAATGTCCGGGTAAACGGGCTGGTCTGTCCGGCTATAAGGCCTAGCGACCTGGCAACCCTAATTGTAGGTATAGTAACTTTAATTAAATCCACCGGTTTACGGAAACAGGTTAAAAGTTAGCGAGTTCAACAAACAGCTTCAAAAAGCTACTGAAAACTAAGCCAGAACCGAAATACTTTACGAAACGTAACATTAATATAATAAACAAAATGGAAATTCTTTTTTCCCGCAAACTCGTTGAAAACATTCGCGGGCAAAAGTATTCGTTCGTTGCAAACGTAGCATTCCTCCGAGAGAACGTAAAGAGAGGTGAGGAGGGCGCTAGGGCTCGGGCAGACTGTTCATTTGCTACAATTTTCAAGCATTGAATTACTATTATTTTGACAGGCTCGGTGGCTCATTTGGTAGTGACCTCTGCCCTCTGAGCCAAGGGTCGTGGGTTCGATTCCCGCACAGTACAAACATTTGTGTTCATGAACATGTCTGTTTGTATTGGTCTGGGTGTTTTCTATGTATAATAATGTATTTATTTACAAAAAAAAAATGTATCTAAGTAAGTTTATCAGTTGTCTAGTACCCATAGTACAAGCTTCGGCTTAGTTTGGGGCTAGGTGGCGCTGTGTGGCCCATGGCCCAGGGTGACATGTCTTGGGTTATTATAAGAGAAAAGATTTGTATTTGGTGTGTATGAATGTGTAAAGTAAAAAACTACTGCAACGATTTCAAAAATTCTTTTGCCATTGGAAAACTACATTTTATGGACTCTAATCCAAATGTCTGTCTCTCTTAGGTATAACATTACTAAATAATTTTGCTTGTAATCACTTACTTTGTCACTTGATGTGCGTAATAATTTAGGTATCCTTAATAAGACGCGTATGATTATCAACAAAAAATGTCGTCAATGCACATGTCTATCTGTTATAGGTACATAGTTAGGTACATCACAATAATCGAAATCGAATCTAAATACCCGAATCGGAATGAGGGCGGGTCGCTAGTATTAAAATAAAAAGTATATTAATATATATAACCCAAGACATGCCACGCTGGGCCACACAGCGCCATCTAGCCCCAAACTAAGCCGAAGCTTGTACTATGGGTACTAGACAACTGATAAACTTACTTAGATACTTTTTTTTTTGTAAATAAATACATATTATACATAGAAAACACCCAGACCAATACAAACAGACATGTTCATGCACACAAATGTTTGTAATGTGTGGGGATCGAACCCACGACCGAAGGCAGAGGTCACCAATTGAGCCACCGAGCCAGTCGAATAATGTTATGCGAATGGAACACCTAATACCTACTAGTTATGAGATCGGTAATGTTTTAATAATGATACCGTGTCAAATATGGTACTCCAGTATTAAGTATTCATGAGAATACGCCTGTGTACGAACTTTTACGTTGTTTTTATTACCATTACAACTTAACTACTTACTTAATTCAATACCCGAACATTATTATTTGGGTAGGAATTAAATATATTATGTGGTAAGGGTCGTAATTGGGCTTAACGAGTGAATAATTCATATTGAATAATTACGGGAGTCGAGTTTGACGTAGAGACTGCGGCAAAGGAATAACAAATTAAGTATCTAAGTAAGAAAGATTTGTCGGATTACAAAATACGTAAGAAGTTTAATTTCTCAAAGCACAACAAAATAATCCACAATTTCCATGACCACATTACATATTGCTATCTGCCGGTAAGAAAAGGGCTTGTTCTATTGGGTGGTGTAGGGGTGAGAGCCGAACGTTCCCCCAACCGTTATGCTAGGTTTACACGTGTGCCACGCAGCCCGGCAAGCAGCCTGGCAAGCAGCTCGGCGAGCAGCCCTGCCCTAGAAATTGCGCACGCACGTGCACATTCAAACAGACGAATAGCCCGTTCACATGCTTGTGCTTGTGTTCGTGCCCGTTGAATGTCGTGTTGAACGCGAGCGTGTAAACGCGGCATTATGATCACTGAACAGTCCGGTGATGATGACAAGGCCGTTTGCGCGTCCTAGCCATCATCGTAGTCGCAAGAAAATTGGGTGGTGCGTGCGTGTATAAATTAAAGTTGCCCTTAAATAAAAAAATAAAACAATTCGTCAACAATACTAGGTTACACACCTTAAAAAAATCTCATTCAAGCAGAGGCGTAGATACCTAGGGGCTAGCGGAGCAATGCCCCGAGGCCCTAAAGCCCTCGGATACTTAACAGAAATCTTGACCGAACTGCAACGCATTTTTTTTGGTACACCGCAGTGCTCATGACAGCGCTAATGATAAATTAGCTTAGCATTTTTAAAGTACCTATTTATATATTTAGTTTTTTTTTTTATAGTAGCTCGACATAATGGCTTCCCTACTAACTGACGGAAAGCGAAAGAGAAGTTCAAGTCCCTGTGACAACGGGAAAGTACCTAACTGGTCAGTTGCCTGTCGGTATTTTTACTTAGTAAAAACTAATCAGTTTATATAGTAATGGAGCCCCGTTTTCTGATTTGCCCCAGGGTGCTCGGTTACCTAGTTATCGCAACGCAACTGCATTCAAGGCATTGCTTTCTAGTAGAACAGTTTCATTACATACAGTATTTTTATACATAATAATAAGGTATCTACCTTCGCAGAGACAACCCTATATCAGTTTGACGTCATAAGCTGAGAAACCGAACTGCCACAGAAATATCCGAGGGCCATCAGTCACTTTTATTGAAACGTCATAAGTTTGATTGTCACTCGAGCCCGCTGCTCGGGTTACACTTCACTCTGGTAACATGATAGGGTTGTCACTAAATCTGTAACAAGTTTAAAGTGATTGATTTAACGGAAAGCGATCGTAAAATGTTGATTTAGTATTGGATATCACGTTAACTGTCGATATTGTTTTATAGCACACCATACAATTAGCTTATAACTAAGCTAATAAATTAAGCTAACAAACACTTCCGGCGTTCAAATCTCGTGTGAGTTATTTCCTCTCTCTCTAATATCTCTGTCCTTTACTCTTTGTCTGGTGACTTCCTTTTCTTTTCTTCAAGCTGTTTATTGTGCCAAGGAGGAGGAGGAGGATATATTATTACATAATATGTTATTACGACAGGCTCGGTGGCTCATTTGGTAGTGACCTCTGAGCCAAGGGTCGTGGGTTCGATTCCCGCACAGTACAAACATTTGTGTTCATGAACATGTCTGTTTGTATTGGTCTGGGTGTTTTCTATATATAATATGTATTTATTTACAAAAAAAAATTATATAAGTAAGTTTATCAGTTGTCTAGTACCCATAGTACAAGCTTCGGCTTAGTTTGGGGCTAGATGGCGCTGAGTGGCCCAGCGTGGCATGTCTTGGGTTATTTATTTATTTTTTTATTCATTCTTTATTATTATATATGTATTTCGTTATTATGTTTATATTTAAATACTGTACAGGACTTACTGTACAGTACACAAAATAATGTATTAAGAAAAACATACCAAAAAAAGTTTTTTTATTATAAAAAATTACCTTAGGTATATTAAATTGATTTAATTTTGATCCTAAAATAATTAATTAGTAAAAGCAAATCATTAAAATACGGTCGAATTGAGAAACCTTATTTGAAGTCTATTAAAGATAGAAAGTTACTTTATCAAGCCTGAACACTGGTAATTTTTTTGGCGATATCTTTGGCAGCCCTAAGCCTAACGGTAGTAAAGACATAGGTACGGTCAATCGCAAAGGTCAGGAAAGGTAGATACTGCGATGTATTCAATTATATACTTTATCGCATAGAAATAACAACTAAATGCATCATTAATTCATCATCATCTTCAGCCTATTGCGGTCCACTGCTGGACTCAGGCCTCTCACCACTTAGGGCAAACATCTGGAGGATATACCCATAATCGCCACGCTGGGCAGGCGGGTTGGCGATCGCAGCGCGTAGCTTCTCGCTCCGGTGACGCTGCTGCCCGTCATCGGCCTGTGGCATTTAGCTCCGCTTTCAATTGTGATGGTTATACCGCCACCAGTCGGTTGCCATCGCCTCGTTTGTTTTTCGGCAGGATGCACCACGTGCAGGTGAGGTTGGCTTGGAGCGAAAAGATGATAGGTCGCTCCCTTACATCCCAACATTAATTAGCATTACAAACATTTGTGTGCATGAACATGTCTGTTTGTATTGGTCTGAGTCTTTCCTTAGTGTGTATTTATTTTAAAAAAAGTGTCTAAGAAAGTTTTTCAGTTGTCTAGTACCCATACTACAAATTTTGGCCTAGTTTGGGGCTAGATGGCGCTGTGTGGCCCCGGCACGTCTTGGAATATTATTTATTTATTTATTTGTACATTTATCATAGTAATATGAATTGGCGGTGCTATATCAATATAAACAATACCTACTAAAAACATACCAATGAAAAATACAACTATAATACAACCAAAGCTTTCAAGATATTACAGACCAAGTGGTTTAGTTAGAAGTTAGAACTTGTAACTTTTCTCATTTAAACGAATAAATCACTTCATGGGATCTTTGTAAAGAATAACAAAACAATAGACTTCTGTGGATTGTAAGTTTATTAATGAGATGTGAATTATGTTTGTTCTGTGTCTGGTTCATTTTGTTTTAAGCATTTTCTTATAATGGTATTAATTACTTATTTGATGAAAATCTGTGCGTTTTACTTCTACTTTATTAGTACTAACGGCCAAGCTATGGAATTCCTTGCCGGACTTTTTGTTCCTTGAGACGTACAATTTTCTGGTGTTCAACCCAAAAGTGAATTTCTGGTTAAGCGCGCTCCATCCCAGGCTTCCCTATTCCTTAACATCTAGTAAATATAATATATAATCAGCCTATTGCAGTCCAATGCTGGACATACTTAGGCCTCTCCAGTTCTTTGCCATTTAGAGCAAATATCTGGAGGATATACCCATAATCGCCACGCTGGGCAGGCGGGTTGGCGATCGCAGGACGTAGTTTCTCTCTCCGGTGACGCTGCTGTAAATAGTGGTTAAGCGCAAACCTATAAAGAAATAAGAAAACAAAAGCTCCCATTTTGAGCTTTTATCTATTTTTCATTATGTTATATTACCTATTCAATAAAAGCTTCATTATCTACTCCCATTCAACAAGCCTCCACATAATTCATGAACAGCTTTTGATAAAAGCTTCTAATATCACGACGACGGTAAGGTGCGATCACAGCGGATATGATTGATCGCCTGTCAAACTTTGTAAAGACGATGCCCGCAAATTAACTAATGTGAGGCTGTTTTAGTTCTATATAGTATAAGTATACATACTTATATATGTACTTACATAACTATAGATAGGTATGTTTTAGACCAGCTTCAACAGCCTTGGTCCGTCCTCTGCTGAACGTAGGCCTCCTTTAATTAGCGCCACATTTCTCTATCCCGGGCTTCCCCCATCCAGCAACTGCCAGCAGTTCTTCTAAGGTCATCCGCCCAGCGGGTTGCGGGGCGTACTACACTACGTTTGCGTAAACGCGGTGTCCACTCCAAGATTCGTCTGTTCCACCTATTGTCGGCTCTGCGGCAGACATGACCAGCCCACCGCCACTTCAGCGTATTATTCCTTCGGGCTATGTCAGTAACTTTCGTCCTTTGACGTATATGCTCGTTTCGTACCCTATCTAGACCAGCTTAGGGTGGTTTGGTTATAGATTCGTCATGTCTGTCTGTCTGTCCATCCATAAAATCAGAAAAAAATCAAAATGTTTTGGGGTTCCCCATACATAGAACTGAAACTCAATTTTTTTTTCACCAAACCTATACGTGTGGGGTATCTATGTATAGGTATTTGAAAATGATGTTGAGGTTTCTAACATCATTTTTTTCTAAACTGAATAGTTTGCGCGAGAGGCTCTTCCAAAGTGGTAAAATGTGTGTGTGTGTGTCCCGTAACTTCTAAAATATGGGCATGACAAAACTGAAAAAAAATATATGATGTGTATTACTATGCAAACTACTAACGAAAATTGGTTTGAATGAGATTTAGACAGTAGTTTTGTTTTTAAACGTCATAAATCAAATTACCTACCTATTTTATTCATTTAATCAAGTAAACAAAAACATTTATTTAGCTGTATAGTGGAACCCTACGTGCGCCAGTCCGACTTGCACTTGGCCGGTTTTTGACTATGAAGTATTCTATCGATAAAAAGACAAAAAAAAGTCAAATACACCAACCCGAAAAAAACCGTTCTATCGTGTAAAACCCGCGAACCTAAATATACAACTGAATTTTCTATTTACTTAACGTATATCTCACCGGTAGGTATCGACTAAGGGTAAAATCAGTTAACGAAACGACTCACCCTGTTTGCTGATATTTTCCATAGACTGACGCAATTAGTAAGACAAATATGTACACAACGAAGGCTGCAACTCAAAATAATTTCTTTGAAGCTGCAAAGAACTGCTTAATTCGCAGACCTTAGGTTGAGACACACCGAGCTATTAGTAGCACGAGTAAAGTGTAATTGAAAGGCTCATCATGTTAGACAATTTGAACGTCTTACATTCTTCTTCTCGGTTTACCTACACTTCTTCTTATACATACTTGTATACCTACTGTCTTCTTATGTCGCGTTTACACGCTCGCGTTCAATACGACATTCAACGGACACAAACACAAGCACAAGCATGTGAACGGGCTGTTCGTCTGTTTGAATGTGCACGTGCGTGCGCAGTGTGTAGGGCAGGGCTGCTCGCCGAGCTGCTTGCCAGGCAGCTTGCCGGGCTGCGTGGCACACGTGTAAACCTAGCATTATACTTGACGGGCCGGATGGCTCATTCAGTAGTTACCGAGATGAGGGATCGAACACGCGTTTCAGAAGGCTGAAACCCGGGTTCGATCCGCACCCGGGATAAAGAAATTCAAATTCAAACTCATTATTACAGACTGCCTAGGTGATACATTTTTAACCGAATTCCAAAAAATTCTTCGTCGAAATTGAGGAGGTTCTCAATTCGATTGTTTTTGCTATGTTACCACATACCATAGTCAACCGATTTGGAAAATTATTTGATTGTTCGAAAGGTAATTCCTAGTTGGTTTTAATTAATATACATTCGTGTGATTAACATGTTTGGATGTTCGAATTTCCGTGGCACCTTCGTTGTTCTATGACCCATGACAAAAGTGCACTGGGGTTCTTCTGCATCAAAATTATTTACGTTTCAAGAGCCCCAGAACTTTTTTTTTATAGTGGCTCGACATTATGGGTTCCCTACGTCTGATGGAAAGCGAAAGAGAGGCCCAAGTCGCTGTGACAACTGGCAAGTAACTGGTCAGTTACCTGTCAGTTGCCACTGTCATGCCGGCCCAACCCTATCCCCCCACGAGCTCCGGACACCCTACTCACCAGCAGAAACACGACCCGAAGGTCATTTGGCTGTGGTATTTTATAGGGTGGAGGTCCTTCCCGAGAGGGGCAGCTCAATTCGAGCGAAGATTCACTATGCCCTACCTCTCTTAAAACTTTTATCGATGTCTTCCTCGGTGTGTACCCGTCCTAGCCAGACACCCTTTAGGTTTACCTAAAACGAACCTTCTCCACCATTTCTAAGGCCCATTCTCCTATAACTCAAACAGGACCTGTTGCGGAGACTTTGTGTGTAAATTCTAAATCAGTGCGGGGTGGGTCGGACCCTAGATTGCGCAGGTAGATTGCTTAGCTTATAGTACCTACTTTTAGGTTTAGGTTTAGGTTTAAAGAAATTTATTCTCATAAGAAATTTACATTTCACTTAAAATGAGATAATACATTATAAATATAAAAATAAAATAAAATTAGTCGTCGGTGCCCGCTGATATATAAAACTTAAGTGTTGTCTTAAATGCTTCAACGCTCTTACATTCTTTAATGCTGTCTGGTAGGCTGTTATATAGTTGTGCTCCCTCAAAAAATATAGTTTTTTTACCGTAATGTTCTGTACGTTACTGTTCAGTACGTTAGTGCAAATAACGACTGCTACTATCAACGGAAACGTAAGCTCGGTTGTATTCAATAATAGACCTTATTGCATTATGTTAGGAACCAAACGTGCGAAGCTGGATATGTAAATAAATATTGAAAAACTTCATATAGGTACGTAGGTATTTTAGACTGGCTCGATGGCTCATTTGGTAGTGACCTCTGCCTTCTGAACCATGGGTCGTGGGTTCGATTACACAGTACAGACTTCTGTGTTCATGACAGGTTTTCTACAAAACCCACGAGATAAGAGAGCGGTGATTTGTAGGTACCTATTATTTCCCGAAAATTGCACTTGCATTTTAAGAAAAATGTTTTTATAATAAACAAAGCCTCAAGACAGGATTGATTAGCTACTAATAACTCTGTGAAACCCTAAAAAGAGCTATGATATCGAAATTGAGTGTGGTTCCGTAGCGTTTTGATTCGGGAGGTTGAGCGGTTGTAAAACTTCGTTTTCTTTGTTATTCGTGTAAAGAGGGGAATGCGTACAAAATCATGTTATGGATAAATTCACTAGTGACCGCATTTGATGTAAATGGCGAGTTTCGAACTAAACTTACTTGAGTTTCAAAGCCGCCCGAGTTTCCGGGTCAGGGCTCCCCGGCAAAGAATAAACGTATGTACAGAATATCATTAATTCGGATATAATTTCTATTCTGAATACAAATACTACTTTGAAAGCGCCTAATAAACAAATACATAACCTAAGACATGCCACGCTATGCCACAAATCGCCATTTAGCCCGAATTCTAAAGCACTAAGCCGAAGCTTGTACTTGTGTATAGTACAAGCTTCAGCCAAAAGTATCCTAAAACTTACTTAGATATTTTTTTTGTAAATAAATCCATATTATTACCTACTATATTATATTAAACACCCAGACCAATACAAACCGACATGTTCATGCACACAAATGTTTACAAACAGTACACTGTGCGGGAATAGAACCCATGATCCTTGGCTAGTCAATCTTCAAGGAGACCAAGATCAAGAACGCAGCATTTAATAAGTCCTGCGTGATTGCTTCGGCTTAAGGAGATTGACCGCTATCCTGCGTCCTACCGGTTATGACATACGGAGCCGAAACGTGGACACTAACGGTTCGGCTAGTCCACAAGTTAGGCTATGCTCGGCGTCTCTCTGGGTGATCGAATCCGAAACGAGGTGATCCGGCAGAGAACCAAAGTCACCGACATACCTCAACGTGTTAGTAAGCTGAAGTGGCAGTGGGCTGGCCATATTATCCGCAGAACCGATAACCGTTGGGGTAAAAGAGTTCTGGAGTGGAGACCGCGTCTCGGCAAACGTAGTGTAGGACGCCTTCAGGCCATGTGGAGTGACGATTTGCGCAGGACGGTTGGCAAGTGCTGGATGCGAGATGCCCATAATCGATCAAGGTGGCGAACATTAGAAGAGACCTATGTCCAGCAGTGGACTGACACGGGCTGATGATGATGGAGATTGACCGCTATGATCGAAATACAGTCAGGAGACTATATTTATAAGTAAGAAGAGTGTATAATTCTAATTGTAGTAAAGTCTTGTAAATACGAGTATACACAGTAGACCATCTGCGATACCTATGTTCTATAATTCAATTTCACCGAGAAAAATGCTTAAGAACTTAAATTTATTACGGGCTAGTCAAATTTATGTATAAACTTCGATTTTTCTCAGGCTCATTTGAATTTTAATTAATATCGGCAAGGGGCTGTTCATTACCTACTTTCACGAAGCTGATTTGCACATAATTTTTCTAGATATTTTTTTAATAAAATCCTTTGGGAAAATTTTACTTTACTATGTAGTTTTTTGGTTTTGGTAATACCGCTGATTATATTTGGAGTCTAATGATTACGTGAATTCATTAGTTAGACCATTTAATGAAATCAGGAGAAACATTTATTTTTGGCCTGGAGAGGCCTATGTCCAGCAGTGGACTGCAATGATGATGATGCCTGCCTAGCCGACTCCGGCCACGGCGACCGCTTCAACTCCGACGAGTTTGTCGACCATGCCGGTCGTGAGCCCGCATGTGGCTCGCGTAGCCCACCTTGTTAGAAAAGGTTCGCGCACAAAGTGAACACGCGAGCACACCACCGACATAATTATAATTATGAAGCGGAGTCCTGTAGCAGAAGCGGTCTGGTCGCGCAGGATATATTAATGTGCACAAGTGCGTGCGCACAGCACAGGTGCACATACTCACCCTCGCTCATCTGACCCAATGGGACGGTATCATCACGATTGGAGAAGAGTTTAGGCAGTTCGTAAAGTATTTGGTGAAGGAGATGCAAGGGAATCAGTATCTCTTCACCCTTCCGCAATCGCCTTTTACGATACCCACAGAGAGTTACGGGGTGGTGCTATTCTACTCTGCCGACACCACACGGCTTGACTGCAATAGGGTGATGATGATGATTTATTTTTGGGAGTCTGCCCCTAAATACACGTAAAGTAGGGATGTTGGTTTTTCCGTGTCTCCCCCTCAGGGTGGGATATAATTAAATAGGTCCTATAAATAAATATTCTTTATTGCACAAAACACAAACACTACAGCAAAGTACAATACAAATCGAGTATAAGTAATCGTAGTACAATTTAGTCTCTTAAAAACTTAGGTTACTACATCCAATATTTTTTCCTTCCACTGAACAATCGTCAAAGAGATGAACTGGTAGACAACGGCCTTAGCATTAAGTTCGTCTTATGTATAATTTTATGTAATTAAGTGTAAATACCAGTCATCGACTAGCACGGAAGGTAATGAATAACATAAATTTGTATACCGCCAAATTCGCAATAAATGTTATTATTAAGAGTGCATTAGGTACTTTAGTATACTTAGATACGTAAGAGCTTCGAATTACTTACTATATTGTCGAAACTGTGTGTGTGTGTGTGTGTTAAATAAAAGAGCCCAAACATTTTTCCTTTCACTAAACAACCATGATAAAAGTGAACTCGTCTGCAGGTACAAAACTCTAGTTCGGTCGCGAACATTTCGCAGCTCAAACGGGAGTTAGTTGGCAACTTCACAGCTGAGCCGGTTACGCGAAGCGACTAGTTGCCAGTTGTTCCGAGCAATGTTACTTAATTACTTGGCAGCGGTGGAGTCAAAGGGTTTACGATTTTAGTTCTATTAAAGCTGTACCTACGCAGCTATGTACCAAAACATATGCCATATATAATGGCATAATTTGTTTTTTCAATTTTGTCTAGATAGACAAAATTTTAAATTAAAAAAAAAGAGATTAGATCAAACTACTAACTAATCTCTTCTAGACCTTCCCTATCTCTACCATTAAAGACCAGTAAACGCTTACCTATATAGAGCCTGCATTGTGCCCTAAAAAGCTGAAAGCATAACCTCTGCTTTTATTGGACAGTAAATTTAAACAGTAGCAACAATATTTCGTCACGCGACACGTTAGAGTCTACGTCACTAAATCTGCAACTAAAATGACCGTGCATTTTGCGTCTGACATCAAAGAAAAATTTCCACATTCCCGTATAGTCCCGTATTCCCGGTGCCAGGAGCGGACAATACCCGGGCGTATGTTGGCAGCTGTATGCAATTTGGCATAAAATTTCAGTTAGCAAAATAGATACGACGAGAGCAAACTGGGTTGGAAAATGTGAAGTGAAATAGGAAAATTCATTGATTTATTAGATAATAATAGGGATAATAGGGATGTAAGGGAGCGACCCACCATCTTTTCGCTCCAAGCCAACCTCACCTGCCCGTGGTGCATCCTGCCGAATAACAAACGAGGCGCGTAGTGAAATACCACAGACCGATGACGGGCAGCAGCGTCACCGGAGCGAGAAGCTACGCCCTGCGATCGCCAACCCGCCTGCCCAGCGTGGCGATTACGGGTATATCCTCCAGATGTTGGCCCTAAGTGGCGGACAACTGGAGAGGCCTATGTCCAGCAGTGGACTGCAATAGGCTGATGATGATGATGATGATGATTAGATAATA
>CM062099.1:8164824-8455632 GCA_031163375.1 Conogethes punctiferalis
GACCTAACATTTGGACCTCACGACCGCTTACTATCAGGTGGAGTGAAGTCAACCTGAACGCTCGTTTTATTTAAAAAAAATGGTGTAGTGTTCTTAAACACCTTAGAATAATAACACCTCTAAGTATAACAGAGTAGTGATTGGTTTTGTTACTCAGTCTGACAGTCCATTCTTTGTAGGTGGACACAAGCCTGCTGGAGATACCAGTCAGCGACGACAGCGATGCGGTCCAGGACCTATCGGAGCGCAAATCGCCAGAGAAGAAGAGCCCTCGCAAACGGAGGAGCTCCACCAGATCCTCCACCCCCTACGTGCTGAACACGCCCTCCCCCCGCCCCAGCACCCCGTTCGGCCTCAACCAATCCACCAGCCCCTTCGGAATCCTACCCACCTCCACATCAGCCCCATTCCTGAATCCTCCAGTGGGCATAGCCACGCCTCTAACCACGTCTCTAGCCACTATCTATCCGATACCAGCCAAGCAGAAGAAGACTTTCGACACCAGTGACCACGAGCCACAGGATCTCAGCCAGCATTCGGAGAACGGAAACGAAAACGAATTCGAAATGTTCGGGAAATTGATTGCTAGCCAGTTGAGGAAGCTGCCTTTAAGTTTGGCGTTGGATACCCAGCTCAAGATACAGACGTTGGTGAACGCTGCTAGGATTCAAGCTGTTTACCAGCAGTATAGCTATGCTGGGCCTTCTCAAGAGGCCTTGTCAGTACAGGCTTTGTCGAACGGCATCTTGGCAAGCATGACTTCACAGAGCGGTTTTGGGCGGGCGGCTATGGGCTTGAGGAATGATTCTCCGGATGAGCTGAACAGGGAGTTGAAGTCGGAGTATATGGGGTCTTTGGGCTCGGAGGGAGAGGACTAAGGCGGTAAGATGGGATGTGATTGAGTATAGAGTAAGCAGGATTAAAATTATTGCATTTATTCTGGAAATTTCGAAGGCAATTTTGAGGAAATGTTTAAAAGCTTGTAATAGTTTTGATTTCAATGATAGGTAAATGAGACATGGCGTGGTTCCTTACGGTCAAAAACTACGTCTTTTGGTATACGATTATATGGAAAAATATTTTTGGACTCAGAGAGCCATAGCACATGACACAGTCGTATACGTTCTGTAGAATAAACACTGAAACTGAGCAGCAAACATGATGTTGTGATATACATAACGAATACTTTAAAGACTTTGGTGGCGGTTCGTGTACGGTGTGAACCATCAAAGGTTTCAGAGTCGATTCCTGGTTGGGTCAATTTAGGAAAAGATTTTTAAAATTGACTCTGCAAATTCTTAATTGGTATTTGTGCCCGGGAGACGCCATGTCATAGTCAATATTGAGTAGGTACTCATAAGATGGGGCCAGAAACTCTGGTGGCCAGTGGCGTGGCGTAGCTAGGCTAGCTACCTAGGGTCTAAGCGGGGCAGTGTCCCGGGGCCCTCAAGCTCTGGGGGCCCTCGAATCTTTACCAAAACTCGCGATCGCTCTGAAATGTCTCCCATTTTCAAAATAAATATAAGGCTGCAAACCAACTTTAATTTTGTGCCTTTCATATTTCTACTCTATAAAATCTAATCATTTTAGTTAGATAGTAGTGGAGCCCCATCTTTCGATTTGCTCCAGGGCCCTTGGTTCCCTAGCTACGCCACTGCTGGTGACTTCTTGCTAAAAATCTTTAATGAGACAGTTCTTGGGTATACTCTTATATTCATCACTAGCTATGCTCGCGACTTCGTCCGCGTGGAATAGTAATTTTTTTTCCCGTTTTTTTTACATTTTCCATTATTTCTTCGCTCCCAATAGTTGCAGCGTGATGTTATATAGGCTAAAGCCTTCCTCGATAAATGGTCTATTCAACACAAAAAGAATTTTTCAATTCAGACCAGTAGTTCCTTAGATTAGCGCGTTCAAACAAACAAACTCTTCAGCTTTATAATACTAGTTATTAAGATAACCCTCTAGCAGTCCACTAGTGTACATAGGCCTCTCCAGTTATTCGCTAGTTTGCTCGATCCCACGCTTCTCGTATCCAGTCTTGCCAGTCATTTTGCGTAAGTCGCCATATTGTTCATTTATGAAATCCTGCTTACTTCGTACTCAATATCCTCCAAAACAATAAAGAAAATTACCTCATATTAATATTGACGTGGTGAGATTTAAGAATTTATGTTTGCTCATAAAGTATACAATTTAGAATACATAATAATAATATGTGTCATTTATAATCGTGATTAGATATTGTGATAGATGTCTAGGAAGATGTTATAAGATGACAATTTAAGATAAATAAGTTATATAACCCAGTACAAAAGTGTAGGACTTCACACGTTTTGAAGAAAAAGACAGTTTATAAATTGAAAGTGTGCTGGAAGATACGGCAAATGCCTTATTATATAGTTTATATTAGTTATACTATGTCATGGTGTGTATCAAAAATTATACTATGTTGATTTGGGTATTTGTCTGATGCCGCTGGGACTTGTGCTTTTCATCAAGCCACTATGCAGTGTCATTATGAAAATGTTATGTACTTGGAAACCATAACCATTTTTAAGTCTGAAGGAAGGAATAGAGGAAACTACATAATTTGTTCCGGGCAATATACATTACATCTATAAATCGTTACATTATACAGCACAGAATAGTTCGGCTGGTAAAAGGTTAACAAAACATTAATAACCTTCAACATCAATTAAGTACCTATTACGCAAATGATATAATATTTATTGCTCAATTATTATTAGATAGATAGACATTACGAAATAAAAATTTATTTGCCATAAAAATTAAGGTTTATTTGCCGTATCTTCTCTCTCTCTTCTAACGATAAACATTGAATGAAAATATCTTTGTAATTTTTGTAACTAGTCAAATCGGCTGCGCAATTTTAAAACACAGTAAGGGACATTTTTTGAAAAAATCGGGTTTTTGCTGAGTGCTGTTTATAATGTGATTACGCACGAATTTGCATATTCAGATTCTGAATTTTAGGTTTAGAAACGAAAATACCTACCTAGCATGTCCACTGATCTGGTTTTCAGTGACCAAAACCGGCTGTAAAAACCATTTCAAAACCTAGCAAGGCACAACGACAACTTTAAAACCTAGTAAGGGACTGTCCCTTACTAGGTTTTGAAATTGTCATTGTGCCTTACTATGTTTTGAAATTGTCAATTCAAACTGAATTAGGCGCCTACGTTTTAGTAACTCATAGATAGCGAGCGTGTGCGCTGCATTGTGTGGTTCAACTTAAATTACTGCTGATTATAATGTCTCGAAGACAATTTTATAGATCGAGATTAATTTTTAGTGCCCTAAAGAACAATAATATGCTTCGATAAGTACAAAAATGCTTTGATCTAACATTGTGTTGATGAAATCAAATTTTTCCTTACCAGAAAACATGAAACGTTTGACTTACCTAATACTTTTACTATGTAACTAGCTGTGCCGGCGGCGTCGCACGAGTGGATATCGGGTTTCAAATGGCACCTAAATTTTAAATTAGACCTCTAGCAATACATTGGTGAAAACCGCATTTAGTTCCATGCATTAGTTTTCGCGTGATGCGCGATCCAACATGCAGATAAAAAATTCTCCCGTTTCCCACACACTTCTTGTCGCTCCTATTTATTGTAGCGTAATAAAAAGTATACTATAACCTGCCCAGAATTTTACTGATTGCATTTTTGGCATCAGTATCGATCACTGATCACCCCGTGATAGTTATTTTGAAAAAAAAATTCATGTACAGAATTGCCCTCTCTACAGATCTTTTTTTTTAGGTATAGATTTAAATGTTTCATGTTTGTTGAGATTTCCTATATACGAGTATCTCATTTAAATTATGTTTTTCCGTTAATTAACTTGTATTTTAAATTTGTTTTGCTGACTTACTAGGTTTATAACTTGTCATATTGAAAATTTGTAGCTCATCAAAACCAGAGCAAAACCTAGTAAGTGCCTTTACTAGGTTTTAAAATGGTTTTTTGGTCATCTTTTACTCGTAAAAAACAATTTAATCATTAGTAAGTGCTTTCTAACGTGTACTATTAAGTATTAATGCTGGATATTATATTTACTTGAAAGCCAAGGATATGCCACACATTTCAAGCTAACTATCGTCAACGTAAGTTGCATAGTTTAGTTACGGCACGCTCTCAAAGTAGCGGAGACGTTTTTTCGCTCTCCTGAACATTTTGTGTCATGTCCCTTACTAGGTTTTGAAATTGCGCAGCCGAATATCGAATTTGATGTTTAAATTGTCTTAGATCTCGGTGTCCGGCTGTGTTAGTAGGTATTATTTCTTCAATTTTCATACATATCTATAACATACATTTGCTTAGAGTCAATTTATGCTAGCGCAGAATCGAAGCACATCGAAGCGTCCAAAAACAAAATTCAACCTTACCCCCACAGCGTAACGCACACCAATCCTAATGCTAGGTTTACACGCGTGCCACGCAGCCCGGCAAGCAGCCTGGCAAGCAGCTCGGCGAGCAGCCCTGCCCTACACACTGCGCACGCACGTGCACATTCAAACAGTCGAACAGCCCGTTCACATGCTTGTGCTTGTGTTTGTGCCCGTTGAATGTCGTATTGAACGCGAGCGTGTAAACGCGGCATCAAAGGGCCAATCCGCGTAGTTCGCAGACGTGCGAATTCGATGAATGCACGCGTCTTTAATTCTCAGTAATGTGTGCGTTACCGCTGTAGAGTAAATTATGGTAGGGCATAGCGAAACTTCGCTCGCGGGGAAGGACCTCCACCCTATAGAATACCGCAGCCAAATGACCTCCGGATCGTGTTTCTGCCGGTGAGTAAAGTTTCCGGAGCTAGAGTGGGGTTACTGACCAGTTACTTGCGCATTGTCACAGGACTTGGGGTTCTCTTTCGCTTTCCATCAGGCGTAGGAAAGCCATTATGTCGAGATACTATAAAAAAAAATTGTTATGTTCAACTTTGGAAAGACATGCGCTTTCGACACTGCCATGCATGGTATAAATTGACCCTTAAAAAAATTATTACAGGTGATGACGTGAAAATTTTAATTCAAATCATTGATATTTTACTGTGGTCGTTAAAAAACGATATTATATTATATTATACGTATGTTGTTTTTTACAGAAGATACAATACATGATAGTTATTATATGTTGAGATTTTTAATAACAGAAATGAATATAATACAACTTAATATAATTATTTTAATCTTCCAACGATCTATCTGTTACCATGTTTCAAAATGTATTTATTTAAAGCATATTTTCAAATAGCACAAAAAGACTAGGTATTTAAATTGTGTTTCCTACAGTGCGATTTACGCCATGGACTTGCGATTCACTTTTCCCGTAGCAGCGATAAATTTTAACTATCCCAGATAAGCAAAATAACAGACTTCAACCGACTTGCCGAAAACGGTTCGGTTTAAATAATTAACTAAAAATGTGGGGTGTTACGACAGAAATATATTTGAAGGATCTTATAAAGTAACTTTTTCAAGCGTTCGAAATTCTCACGCTCGTAACAACGACGCACACATAATTATGTTTGCGATACCGCTCAACTACAATTAAATTTATTGTGCTCTATTCTCAAATCTTATTACTTTATAATTATGTAAGTATTAATAATAACACACCTTATTAGGCATGTTCTTTAAATCGCAGACCCCGTTTAAATCGCAACTCTGTGGCGGAATCTTGCACGTACGTAAGCGTATTAACATAAACAAAATGTAAAAATTTCTTGATCGATTTTGCACAACATAGAGTTAAATATCGTTTCGGAAACTTTACACAATGTATAGGTTGACGCGCTTCGTTTTAAAATTTACGAATTTATTTTAAGTGTGATAGAATAGTAGGTCTGTGTTACAAAATGTGATTACTGTTTTATAGTAAATGCATGCTTAGATTAAGGAATAACAATACCTCAATAGATGAGTATCTAAGTTAGATAGATAGATAACTATTTGGAGTATATTTTAACTGTTGTTCTATGTGCCACGACTAGAAGTGTAATAAACAGATTGTGATTTTATTGGAAATAAATATTTTATAAATGTCCCGGAAATAATTAGTGGTGTTTTATTTTAAAGTACTTCAGTCATAGAAGAGATGTAAGGGAGCAGCCTATCATCATTTCGCTCCAAGTCAACCTCACCTACTCGTGGTGCATCCTGACGACTAACAAACGAGGCGCTGGCGACCGACTGGTGGCGATATAACCATCACAATTGAAGGCATAGCTGAACACCACAGAGCTGTGACGGCACAGATTAATAAATAGTGTGACGGGCAGCAGGCAGCGTCACCGGAGCAAGAAGCTACGACATGGGAGCCTTCAAGAAACGAGCGTACTCCTATTTAAAAGACCGGCAGCGACCCCGAACTCGATTTGAGTTGCGGGTGTCCATGGGCGGTGTCGACTGCTTACCATCAGGCATCACATTTTCTCGCCTGCCGCCTCTTGCATAAAAAAAACCGCGTCAAAATTCGTGTATTCGTTGCGTACCTACTTTAAATGATCTATGCATACATAGGAACAGATAGAAAAGCGACGTTGTCTTACACTATGTTTTTTTAATTCAAAATGAGTTTCCGCTTGACTGCAATTCACCTGATGGTAAGCGATATAGTAGTCTACGATGGAACGCGCTCACCCAGCAATAACTGGTTCTCTCTCGTCTTGAACATCGGAAGATGATATCTCTCTGTGAACAAGTGTTAGATTATTTTCCAAGTCATGTCTTTATCTTTTTAAAAATCATTTACTTTAACATTCAATCATATTCACGCTTGGATTTCCGAACGTACGGGACGATTGTGATTGGTTATCCGAACGCGAACACGGACTGTCAACGGGTTCAAATAAGTAAGCTGTATGACTTGACTTGTATCTTGTAAGTTGTGAAAATAAGTTGAAGAGCGAATAAAAAGGTGTTGTAATCGAAGAAAAGGGCGTTTAATTTAATACAAGGAGCCCAGCAAAGAGTTCCATAGTTATGTAGTGAAAATACATCGACCTTCCTTCCCGTTCAACTAGGTAACTAAAGAATCTAAGTACTAATACTAGCCACTTATGTACCTATAGTTCATTCGCGTAAAGAAAATAGTAACTCATCACCGACTGCCGGCCAAGCCACACCCCCTAGCCAATTAAAACGCTAGAAATTATAATTTCTAGCGCCACACCCCCTAGCCAATTAAAACGCTAGAAATTATAATTTCTAGCGTTTTGATTGGCTAGGGGGTGTGGCTTGGCCGGCAGTCGGTGATGAGTCACTATTTTCTTAACGCGAATGAACTATAGTTGTCAGCAGAAACCTCAATTCCTCGTCGATAATGCGATTGTCACCGCGGCCCGAGCGAATTAATCTCTTTTGAGTTTTTTTTTCGATTCCATTGGGAATCCTTTTAGTGAGTGATGTACCTCCATAAGTTTTTTTCTAGCCTCTACTGTCCCACTGCTGGGCAAAGGATTCGCCAGGCTTCTCCATCATCATCAGCACTCCAGTGTTCTAACACTATAGACTACATACTAGAGGCCCATGTCTACATAGGGAATATGCATGAAAAATAATCCGTTGAGTAGTTTTTGTTTCTATAACGAACATACAGACAGACAGACAAAATTTTACTCTCTAATCACCCCCTGATAGTTATTTTTAAAATATATTTCATGTACTTGACTTCTCTACAGATTTATTATAACTCTATAAGATAGATTTAAATTTACTGGCTCGGTGGCTCAATTGGTAGTGACCTCTGCCTTCTGAGCCAGGGGTCGTGGGTTCAATCCCCACACATTACAAACATTTGTGTGCATGAACATGTCTGTTTGTATTGGTCTGGATGTTTTCTATGTATAATATGTATTAATTTACAAAAAAAATGTATCTAAGTAAGTTTATCAGTTGTCTAGTACCCATAGTACAAGCTTCGCTTAGTTTGGGGCTAGATGGCGCTGTGTGGCCCAGGGTGGCATGTCTTGGGTTATTTATTTATTTCTTTAAAACATAAATAAATAAATAAAAGCTAATAATAACGCACAGACGCTCTCATTGTTGGCTGTAAAGCACGTCTCTATATTCCTTTTCCTACGGCCATCTTATTTCTCGTCGACCGCAGTCTTTATTAAATTCCCGCCGGACTCCGGACGCAATCGGGGCGGATTTGTTTGCGTCCGGACGCGCCGGGAAGGTACCGACGCGGTGACGCAAATATTGACGCAAAATGCAAACGTACGGTTAAGTCGCTAAGAACGGGATGCGGTCGCTGACAACATTTCAAATAGAGAATCGCTGTTTATAGTAGAAGGATCCCGCCATACAACCTTCACCGAGACGTTTATTGGATGAAACTTATTTTATACCTATGTAACTAGCTGTGCCCCTGCGGCTTCGCCCGCATTCATGTAGGTTGGTCACAAAAGTGTTTTACGAAGGGACAAAAAGTAGCCTACGCCTTTCTCCATCTCTTCAACTATCTCTACGCAAAAAATCATTGCTTTTCCGTTTTGCCATGTAAGAGTAAGAAACAATGCGACATACAATAACTTTCAATCCCTATTTTATCACTTTAATTTCATAAACGGCGAGTGTTCGGAGGAATTGTTTGATCTGGTACCGGCTGCTATTTTTCATCATCGTCGTACATCTCGCACCAATTCTAGATTTCATCCTTATCATCTTGATAGTTGGAGGTCTTCCACGGTGCGTTTTGCGCGCAATTTTCTGCCTCGTGCAACCGGTCTTTGGAATCAGCTTCCTGCTGCAATTTTTTCGAGTGGATATGATTTAGGGACCTTCAAAAAGCTAACCTATAGATTTCTTAAAGGCCGGCAACGCACCGGTGACTCCCTTGGTGTTGTGGTGTCTATGGGCTGAAGTGATCACTTACCATCAGGTGACTTTCAGGCCCGTTTGCCCCCTCTTCCATAAAGAAAAAAAAAGCTAAAACACGTAATTTTTTATTTTGTTATTAAAGACCGAATTCGGAATTTCAGTATGTCAGAGGCAACGGTCGCTACTACTGAACCGAATATGGAATGTTATTAAGGTCGTCGAATTTGACTAATGAAAAAAAAGCATTAGGATTATGAATATAAAAAAAAAGTATTTTCTATTAAAAAGGTTAAATTAAATACACGCTGGTAATACTACCAAGTTGGGATTTCATTTCGTTATACGAAGGAAATGAAAAGTGTTGCCGGGAGCTTGGAGCTTTTGTGTCCGGCGCTTATTACGGCTTCGGGGAATATTCAGCTCGCTTCGTAACGTCTCTTTATTTTTAACTAGCTGTGCCGGCGGCGTCCCACGCGTGGATATTGGTTAAATAAAGTTAGACCTCTAGCAATACATTGGTGAAAACCGCATTCAATTCCATGCAGTTGTTTTCGCGTGATGCGCGATTATACTGTCTGATACAGATAAAAATTTCTCCCGTTTTCCCAACACTTGCCATCACTGCTCTGCTGCTATTGATTGTAGCGTGATGAAAAGTATACTATAACCTTCTCAGGAGTATGCAGAATAACCAACTTTCGTCAAAATCTTTCGTACTTTTTTTTCTATAAGGAACATACAGACAGACAGATAGACAAAAATTTTACTGATTGCATTTTTGGCATCAGTATCGATCACTAATCACCCCCTGATAGTTATTTTGAAAATATATTCCATGTACAGAATTGACTTCTCTACAGATTTATTATAAGTATAGATAGAAAATATCTTACACTTTAGGTATACCTACTAGGTAGTGACTTAACTGGTAAAAGGCAAAACCGCTATTAGTAGGTAGTTTTCTATTTTAACTTTGAAAACGGCAATGTTTCATACTAAGCTGGTACCCCCGTTTTGCTCTCTTAGCTTATGAATTTTCAAAAGAGAGAGATTTTGAGAGAGATGGGGCATAGCGAATTTGCGCTCGAATTGATCCGCCCGCCCGTCCGATGAAGGACCTCCATCTTATAGAATACCGCAGCCAAATGGTCTCCGAGTCGTGTTTCTGTCGGTGAGTAGGGTTTCCGGAGCTCGTGGGGGATTAGGGTTGGGCCGGCATGGCGGTGGCAAATGACAGGTAACTGACCAGTTAATTACCCGTTGTCACAGCGACTTGGGCCTCTCTTTCGCTTTCTATCAGGAATCCTTTCTTATTGCGCCCCTATGTTATAAAAAGGAATGCCTGTCGTTATTTTAATATTCTGACCCTTATAGTTTAGACTCTGCATTGATGTCTGTCAGTCAGTAATCACTACGTGGTATCCTCAACTGCCCGTGGTGTATCCTGCCGAACAACAAACGAGGCTCTGGCAAACCGACTGGTGGCGGTAAAACCGTCACGATAGAAGGCGTAGCTGAACATCAAAGGCCGATGACGGGTAGCAGCGTCACCGAAGCAAGAAGCTACGCCCTGCGATCGCCAACTCGCACTCCCAGTGTGGCGATTATGGGTATATCCTCCAGATGATGATGAAGACGCCCTTGGTGGCGAACAACTGGAGAGGCATATGTCTAGCAGTGAACTGCAATAGGCTGATGATGATGATGAGAAGATAGATAGAGAGAAACTTTTTATTGCACAAAATTTCACAAAACACAGACATTACAGGAAAACACATTACAAACAAAACAAAATAGGTACAACTTAGGCGGTCTTATCGCTTGTAGCGATTCAGGTAGAAGAAACCAGTTTCACTGAAGAGATTGGTATCCTGGGATTATACTATGTACGTTATTTAATTTTCTGCCTCGTGCAACGGTTCTATAGAATCGTCTTGGTGCGATTTTTCCGAATGGATGCGACTTAAAGCGAGCCTATTCAATTTCTCAAGGGCCGACCACGCACCTGTAACTCCCCTGATGTCCCCTGGTGTTGCGGTGTCTATGGGCTGAAGTGATCACTTACTATCAGGTGACCTTCAGGCCCGTTTGCCCTCTATGTCATAAAAAAAATGTTACGGTGCCTGAACCAGCTACAGCTAAGGGTTAAGAAAATAACTATTGTTCTTGAAATTTTGGCCGATTGTACTAAGTGATGTTCGTCTCAACATTGAACAGTGAGTACTGAGTACTCACACAAAAGTCACTCCAATATAATCTATAGCGTACTGATCATAAAAGATGCGGGCAGCCCTAGGTGTGCGAGCGAGAGGCGCGTGCGAACGGGACGGCAACACCCGCGACGGGACGGGACAGCTGCCCGGTGGCGACCGCAGTGACCGGCGGGCTGTACTGCGCTTAACGGTCTTGATACTTACGATTTGATTTTATAAATATCAGACAGCAACAGGAGGGATGTAAGGGATCCGTAAAGGATCCCATCATCTTTTCGCTCCAAGCCAACCTCACCTGCCTGTGGTGCATCCTACCGAATAACAAACGAGGCGCTGGCAACCGACTGGTGGCGGTATAACTGATTGAAGGCCCGATTGAAGGCGTAGCTAAGTACCACAGGCCGCTGACAGGCAGCAGCGTCACCGGAGCGAGGAGCTACGCCCTGCGATCGCCAAACCGCCTGCCCAGCGCGGCGATTATAGGTATATCCTCTAGATGTTTGCCCTAAGTGGCGAACAACTGGAGAGGCCTAGGTCCAGCAGTGGACTCTTTTGATGATGATGTGACAGCAACATCAAATACATTGCTCCGATCCTAAAGTAAGTAGTTTGAGCTTGAGCGGAGAATGTATCAGAACGACGAAGGTAAATAGAAATACAAACACCCAGACACAGGAACAAACACAAATATTCAACACATGAATGTTTGATCCGGGTTCGAACCCACGACCCTTGGTTCAGGAGGCAGGAGTTACTATCTAATAATGAGCATACGAGCCAGCCAAACAATTCTATTCAATCCTGCAAACAGTGACTTCTTTCATCTTCTCCCTCTAACGCCTTCATCATCAGCCTGCAAACTTCCACTGCTGGACAACGAAGGGCCTTCCCCAATTAATAATTTGGGGGGATTTGCCTTAGTCATCACGCTTGGCAGGCGAATTGTTGACCGCAGTAGGTTTTTATGTACCCAGGTAAACGCTGCTGCCCGTTTCCTGATCTTTCCTTTCCTATCCATTGAGAGTATTCGAGTTGGGCGTATTCGTATTCAAAAACCGGAAACCACACTGACTGACTATAATAATTTTCAATCCCACAAACAAGTGTCAACATATCGCTTATCCTTTCATCGATTCTCCTTCCCCCTCTAACGCTTTACGTGCAAAAATTTCCAAACACGTTCGCATCTATAACGACTAGCTTACCAGTCTAAATCTTCGCTGGCTACACGGGCCGACTAGTTACGAGCCGGGCTCTTTATAATAATTGTCGATGCGCGGTCGGCGGCGCGATAAGGGATTACCACCCCTTAATGCTGGGGGCTGTAGGGCTGCCTCTGTTTTATAGGGCAAATTAATGTATATTTTTACACTTTTCAGCAGACAGTGCTGGTGGCATTAGCGGTGATTGGTCTAGGCACCGCGATGCCGTCACCCAAGGCGCATTAGGCGGTGTTCATCACCAGCCTATTGCAGTCCACTGCTGGACATAGGCCTCTCCAGTTGCTCGCCACTCAGGGCAAACATCTGGAGGATATGCCCATAATCGCCACGCTGGGCAAGCGGGTTGGCGATCGCAGGACGTAGCGTCTTCCTCCGATGACGCTGCTGCCCGTCTTCGGCCTGTGATATTTAGCTACGCCTTCAATTATGATGGTTATACCGCCATCAGTCGGTTGCCAGCGCCTCGTTTGTTGTTCGGCACGATGCACCACGGGCAGGTGAGGTTGGCTTGGAGCGAAAAGATGATAGGCCGCTCCCTTACATCCCTAGACGGTGTTAGTAGGGTTTTTTTGTGGGTATTCTTCGTCTCGCTTCTATCTAGAGGCAGAGTCAGTCCCACATAACCTACTGCTGCCTGCATTTTCCTCCGGCGAAACAAAAAAAATGGGCAAACGGGCCCGAAGGTCACCTGATGGTAAGTCACGTCAGCTAATAGACACCGCAACACCAAAAGAGTCACAGGGCGTATTGCCAGCCCTGGATGGATTTGTAGGCTCGCTTTTTTGAAGCGAAGTCGTATCCACTTGGGAAATTCGCAGCTGGAGTGCTGGACACTTGTGTTTTGTGTATGTTTGTTATGAATTAACTGAAAACCCTCTGTGTCGATTTCAAAGACTGTCACAATTTGGTAAGCTACATTCACCCTGATATAACACAATGAAATGTGTTTTTGAAATGCACCAGTTAGCCCCAAACTTAGCCGGTGATGCTTGTATTATGAATACTAAACTATTAATAAACTTATCAAAAGGATGTCTGGAAGAGATCGCTCGTAGCGATAAGACCTCCCAAATTGTTCAACAAATTTATACTGTCTAGTTCTAGGTAAATTTTTTGGTGTGCCATAAATCTTTCTATCTATTCTATAGAGTAACAATATTATACCAGAAAAACGTATGTTCAACCCTAGCCTGCAGAGGGGGCATTTGTCACCCCACCCTCGCCCGGCGGCCTCGCTTTTTCCCGGCTGCACTCCGCAGCGGACCGGAGTGTATATTGAATTATGAATTAAGATATGACCCGTCGTCGCCGAAGACGGGACGCTGGCAAGGTGAGGCGGGAAGCTTCGGGACTCGGGTCTACTTATGCCGGGAATAATATATTTGAAAGGTCGACGGATATACGTAATGTGAGGGAATTGAAAATCCTTGGAATATAAACTTTATTCTTATGGACTGTTGTTGAAGGAGCGAGCCTAATTTGCTAGGGGCCGGCAATGGCCTGTGGTTACCCTGGTGTCTATGGACTGTGCAGGCACTTAGCTTTAGATGGGCCTTAGGTTTTAGGGCGTAACTAGACTTGAATGAAGCACTTATAATTATTAACATTAAAATAGGCGTCACATAAGCTACGTTACTACATAAGAAGTCTACTTATTTGTGATACTTGACTAGTAGGAATATAGGAACTATTTCTATAAATGATAGATACACATTATTGCATACCAAAAAATGTATCACTCGGTTAAAAAAGGATTTTTGGCTTTAAAAGTGCTCATCTCTCAAATTGTAACTACCTACTTATTTAATAACTAGCGACCCGGCCCTTCTTCGCACGGGTGCAATACTATATTATGCATATATTATACACATAAGCATCTTTATATCTATCAAAAAAACCGCATCAAAATCCGCTGCGTAGTTTTTTAAAGATAATAAGCATACATAAGGACAGACAGACAACAAAAGCGACTTTGTTTTATATTATCTAGTGATATTATGTTAATTGCCTATACCTAGCCATTGGAAAACAAACATGAAACTTTAATTGACATGACTGGCCAAGTTGGTACTCAAAATAGGTATGCAATCTTGTATTCTGCATTCTGGAGCACTAATCAACATTTTAATGAATTAAGCACCTGCTGCATGACGATGCAAGCGAAATTACTGAGGGTGTAAAAGTTAATATTGTAATTTTAATAAGGTAATATTGTATAACGGCCGTCTTAGGAATGGTCGATCTAATGGAAAGTGCCATATACTTGTAGATGAGCTTTCTACCTAAGAGATATTTTCTCATATGATCACTTTAAAGTATGCCGACATGAATGAAGACAAGAATTAATCAATTAAAACGTACTTAAAGTGCTTTCATTTAAACAAATTTATTATTGCATGAGAGCGTCAGATTGGAATCCAGTCCTGAAACTTTAGGTATGAAAATCTCTGTAGTCGAAGCTTAAATTAATTTAAGGTTAGAGCTAGTTTTTAAAACCAACTTAAAAATAGGAGGAAGTTCTCAATCCAACTTAACGTCTTTTATTCGACTGAATCGTCTATCGGTGTGTAATGTAGAATGCCAAAAGGTGTCTCAAGATTAAAAACACCGTGTTTAAAAGCTTTGGTCTTTGTTTTTCTAAGGTTTACTCAAATAAGCGTGTATTGTTTTTTTGTCAATCCAATTACTTTACAAGGGCGGTTATCTGATTCTACATTGTAAATTTCAAAAGCTTAAGGTATTAATGATTCACATTTAATGATAAAGCCTTAGGATTCAAATTTAATGAATACATCTGAAGAGGTTTCTTCATAATAAGCTCTTCCTTGTAATCATACTTAATTGGTACAAGATTTTGATTAAAACAACGAAGACTACTATTCATTGCTTCATTTAAAATACTGTTACAGTCATAATGTCCACAGGTAACGTGAAGTGAACAACATTTCAAGCGGCGAAATCGATCTGGTCCATCAATAATTCCTCACGAAGAAACCTCACAAAGAAAACGGAGCTTCGCACTCCAACGCAGAAAGACTAAAAGCTGGCCCTCGAATAGTTTTAAATATTCAATAAGACCGCACAAAGTTGCCCGGTTGTTTTTCCTAAGATTTTCCGGCTAAGTTCAGCTGAGTTCGTGCCAAAGATTATATTTTTCGGCTTTGAGCGTTTGACACCCGCCATATCTCTGCAGCTTTGCTGAAACTTTTAAGGCGTGAATCTTTGGCAGAGGCGAATGAAGATCTACAAAAGGAAATCTTCAATTATTATGGGTTTTATTCCATAAGAAATACGGAGAAATAATTTATTGTCAGTGAAAGATGGAAGGAAATAAGCAAGGTCTTGATGGATTGAGGTTTCTATATCGGCTGGGATCAAACATCTATGACAAGTAATCTGATTGTTTCGGTCCCTTTACGTTTTCCTAGATGCTGAGGAACTGTTTAACATCTAAATACTTGAACAGTCAAGACCCATGCGGAGTTTGAATCAACAACCTGCGGGCAGACAAAAGATTGTATTTAATTACTGACACTCCTCAAACTTTGTTACGAACAGAAGTGTACATCTACATAAAGGAAGTCACAGGTGCATTATCGAAATTTATGGGCTCACAACTCAACGTTTCCCAAGTCATATCCTTTCAGAGACACCGTCCCGGGAACTTATAGAATTTCCTTAGAGTTAAAGTGTACAAAACTTGCTTCTGTCCGCACTTTGACATAGTTTGATAGTCATAAAATAACTACGTTTTTCCTAGAAAACTAGACATTTATCTGTCTATCATAATATATCTCATTTAAACCTGATGTTGAATAACAACCTTGATGACCTTGGTGACGCGTCGTGATGCAGAAGATTTAAAGGTTCCGGTTTCGACCTAGTCGGATCAATAGTCAATTACAAACAGTTTATTTTACTCTAGAGTGACGTTTTCATCAAAGTTATCATCTGCAGTGGCGTATAACTAACTACACGAGGCATTTCATCGGATTTACTATAATATTTCATATGATTTACAAACAACTTGTACAAAATTATGCGTCATTTTATTTGTGTGCTAAAACAAGTCTATTTGCATATCAGTTTTCTAGACCCATAGCACAAGCTTTGGCTTAGTTTGGGACTGAGTGACGTTATATGGCTCAGCGTCACATACTATGAGTTTTTTTATATTGGTTTTCGGCCTGGTTTCGATGGTATTCAAAATAGCCCAAATCGCTGCGATATGGCAAGCAAACTGGTTAGCATCAGAATTAGCGCAGAAATGCGTACCTAGTGAGCGAGTACAGCTGGTCTCCATCAGATAGCCTGTGGCCGATAGAGCCATAACCGAGCACAAAGCGGCGCCGGACAGAAACCAGTCCGGGCAAATTAAATATGTAGGAGGCGGCGCGCACCCACGACGCCCCGCTAGGGGTGAACACGCAGCAATTGGATTTTTTTTTATTATTTTACTTTTTCTTTTTAAACTATTTTTTTTTTCATATTATTAGTTTATTTATGCAAGAGGCGGCAGACGAGCAAATGTGATGCCTGATGGTAAGCAGACACCGCCCATGGACGCAACTCAACGTATATCGAAATTACTGTATCAAAGGCATTAAAGATCTATCTAGCAGTAGTGTAGGACGCACTCAGGCCAGGTAATGAAGATGATTGGCAAGACAGCAAGACCTGGGTGCGAGTAATCTAGGATCCACCAAATTAGCGAATAATAGAAGCCTATCCCGCAATGGACTGCAAGGGAGAAATCTATAGAATGTTTATTAAGATTAATAGACTGGCTCTATGGCTCATTTGGTAGTGTAGTGACCTCTGCATACTGAGCCAAGGATCATGGGTTCGATTCCCGCACAGTACAGACCTACATTGTTGTTCATGTCTGTTTGTATTGGACTGGGTCTTTTCTATGTGTATCTGGTCTTTTCTATGTGTATCTAAGTAAGACTTACTTTAAGTAATGTAATAGATACTTTATCAGTAAGTTTATCATTTATCTAGTACAAGCTTCGGCTTAGTTTGGGGCTATATAGCGATGTGTGTCCCAGCGTGGAATGTCTTGGGTTATATTTTTATTATTAATTTTAATAGGTAATTCAAGATATTGTCACGCTACGGCCAGCCCTAGCGGTCCCGGGGCCGGGCGGGTCGCTCGGCGGCGTCATTAGAGGCTGCCGGCCAGACATTTTTTATGCGGCCCGCAAGCCGGCGCTTTTTCAACGCCCGCTCGCCCGCCGCGTCGCAGGCTACTGTTGCTATATAAGTACTGGCGGCATCTATGTAGAGTTGTATGCGAGTCATACTGTTGGCTTGGTAGTTACTCGTGCCTATGTATGTAGGAGGTAGTTTGGAAGGTTTGTTTGATTATTTGCATCGTTCTGAACTTTGGTAGGGCTATAAGTACTGTGGGATGTAAGGGAGACTATCATAATTTCGCTCCGAGCCAACCTCACCTGCCTGTTGTACATCCTGCCGAATAATAAACGAGGGGCTGGCAACCTACTGGTGGCGGTATAATCATCACAATTGAAGGCACAGCTAAATAAAACAGGCCGAGGCAGGCAGCAGCGTCACCGGAGCAAGAAGCTTCGTTGCGATTACCAAATGGAGAGGCATATGTCCAGCAGTGGACTGCAATAAGCCAATGATGATGATAAGTACTGTAAGTTGTCTCTTAATATATCTTTGACCTTTGTGTCTAGTTACCTATAAAAGTAAGTCGTCAACTGTTTGATGTGCAATAGATTCTAAGTATCTACTGACGGTGTCTGGGTATATACATACAGATGTTATACTGATGGTTTGGTAGTGTTGTAAGTACTGTCGGTATCTATATAGAGATGTTATGTTGCTTTGACTAGTGACTTTTTTGTAGCGGCTAGGTTTTTTTCAAAGGTGTGTATCGTTATTTTCAATGTTCTGAGCTAGGTTAGCCTTAGCTGCTAGGCTACAGAGATAGCATTAGAGTTAATATACGCTAATGCGTTAGTTCTGTAATTTTTTGTTTTTGACTAGCCTCTACTGTCCCACTGCTGGGCAAAGGCCTCCCCTAGTTTTTTCCACTCCTCTCGATCTTCAGCCAGCTCTTGCCAGACCGGAGAAAAATGATCCAGGTCATCACGCCATCTTTTCTTCGGTCTGCCTCTCAAACGGTGGCCATCTGTAGGCTGATATTGAGTTAACAATTCTGGTCCATCTGTTTGTTAGAGTTCTTTAATAGGAATATTTATTTACTAGCTGTGCTCGCGACTTCGTCCGCGTGGAATAGTTATTTTTCCCCCGTTTTTTTTTTACATTTTCCATTATTTCTTCGCTTCTAATAGCTGCAGCGTGATGTTATATAGCCTAAAGCCTTCCTCGATAAATGGTCTATTCAACACAAAAAGAATTTTTCAATTCGGACCAGTAGTTCCTGAGATTAGCGCGTTCAAACAAACAAACAATCAAACAAACAAACTCTTCAGCTTTATAATATTAGTTAAGATAGTTAAGATTAATAGTTTACTGACTTAATAGTTTGATGTTCACCTGGTACTCATAAACTTTGATTCGTCTGTGCTTTAGATACCAAAGTGCAGTATGCGTTTTTTTACCAACATAGTCGACATTGACATTCACACACACAGCTTGAATTGAATACGTCATATTGTTAGCGCAAACCTTTTGTCCGTTTGAAAGAGCAATTGATCGCAGCGCCCAGTCAAGTCACGGGCCGCGGTCGCTCGGGGTTGGCACTCGGCATATTTGTGCTATACTCGTACGTACGGGCGTGTGAGGCGTGCGAGCTCTTTGTGGGGACGAAGCGCGGCGCGCGATCTTTTGGTACAGAGCGATTGGGGAGAGTTGACACTTGGAATTGGTATTAGTTACAGATTATTAAAGTTGGACTACGTTCGCTAGTGTTTCTATAATGTGGTCATTAAACTGGGATAAAGCCACGGGCCCCAGCCAAAGAGGCTGTGAGCTCAATAATGATGACTAGTAAATTTTTACTGAGAAAATTATTATTCATTGAAGAGAGCCCTCAATTCAAAACGATATCCACGTATTTATTTCTACACTATTAAATGAGGTCGTTCAAGTTCATAGTTTCGTGTGCAATAAAGAATATCTATGGCCTATGTCCAGCAGTGGACTGTAATAGGCTGATGATGATGATGAAAGAATATCTATTCGGAAGTATGGTTAAGTAGACCAAAACAAATAGAAAGCCGTAATGTAATTTATCCGCTCATGAAACATTTCTAGGTAGCTAACAATAAAATAAATGAAAGACGTTCTAACGTGTTTCTATTCTATTCGACGCGAACACGACGCCTTCATAACATTGAAAAGTGAAAAAGTCTTAATTCAGTTAATTAATTTAATTATAATATTTTAATCAAGTACGAAACCCGTTCGGTCGGCGTACGGGCTATTAAACCGGGTCGGTGACGAGGTGACGATAGCGGCCCGTATCGCGCGCCGCTCAATACGCGGACGTCCATACGTGTTATGGGCACCTGGTACTTCTCTTCGCTTTCGGCTGGGGTGACTTTCGTAATAGAATAAAAAAAGCCTCTTTTTTACTCGTGACAAGCTCCTCTATGTGAATAATCTACATCCGTGTGTGTATGCCGCCGTATGTTTAACGGAACATCATTTCAAAAAGATCTGCTGACTTTTAGGTTTAAAGAATATTTGTATTTCTCACTAGCCGTGCTCGTGACTTCGTTCGTGTGGAATAGTGTCTTGGGTAGCATTTTTAATTGTTTAGACTAATTAATTTACAAATATCGCAATGTAGCCTATGTTCTTTCTCAGGCTCTAGACTATGTGTGTACCAAAATTTATTTAAATCGGTTCAGATGTTTTCGCGTGTAAGCCGGCCAGACAGAGAGACTTTTAAAGTCATACAGTCACTTACACGAGAAATTATTATAACTACCTAATAATAATTAATGTGGATAACATTACAGTTTGTCCAGTAGTTTGCGAGATATTTAGGAAATAGTCACTCGCACAGTAGTAAATTTTACTACATTTTAATGTTCTCACATGTAATTTTTATATTTGTTTTAGTAGTAATTAACTAATTAGTAGTCAGTTAAGACCAGCTTAAAAATATTTTAAGAATTTCATTCAGAATATGCCGGAAATTGGCAAAATCTAACAGGGAGAAAATAATTTAAAAAAAAAATAAAAATCACAGTCAACACAACTCTCGGGGATATAATTCCGACCCGAGACATTTGTGATAATCATAAGACGTGAAGAAGGTTTACATGTATAATATAGAAGCTAAGGGTGAGCGCGCGGGCGGGTCGCTAGTTATTAATAAAAAAAATAAACGTGATAAGTATCAAAGAGGCGCGGTCGGACTCTACAGATCGCGGCGGGCACGCGATGAAATGGGCCCTGTGGCGGGCCCGCGGCTCCTGTGTCGCCCGACCCGCCCGCCCCGCCGCAGGGCTGCCAACTAGCGGGGCTCGTTTGGTAATTTACTTTTCTTTTTTTTATGAATGACTACGATGATGACCAAGGCGGCCTTGTCATCATCACCGGGCTGAGAGAGCAGAAGGCTCTCACCCCTGAATTTTGGTCATGACTCTTACACTCGGGATGTAAGGGAGCGGTCTATCATCTTTTCGCTAAAAAAGAAAAGTCGATTAGTGGTCTGTCAATTGCCATAGCGATGGAAGCGAGTATTCAAAAGTATTTTTAGGGCCGTAAGATACTTGCTTCTTCATGCTTCATTAAAATATCACATATCGTAAAAACGAGAAAACACATGTATTGGAAACGAGTTCCATGTTTTATCTTATTTTAATCCTCCAGATATTTGCCGTAAGTGGCGAGCAACTGGTGAGGCCTATGTCCAGCTGTGGACGTGTGGAGGATGATGATATGTAAATATGTATGTGGAATTTAGCTACGCCTTCAATTGTGATGGTTATACCGCCATCAGTCGGTTGCCAGCGCCTCGTTTGTTGTTCGGCAGGATGCACCACGGGCAGGTGAGGTTGCCTTGCAGCGAAAAGATGATAGGCCGCTCCCTTACATCCCTACCATACAATTGACTTAAAACCAAGTATACTCGTATTATGCCGCGTTTACACGCTCGCGTTCAATACGACATTCTACGGGCACACCGCACAAGCACAAGCATGAGAACGGGCTGTTCGACTGTTTGAATGTGCACGTGCGTGCGCAGTGTGTAGGGCAGGGCTGCTCGCCGAGCTGCTTGCCAGGCTGCTTGCCGGGCTGCGTGCCACGCGTGTAAACCTAGCATTAGATGTTTGTACCATTAGGCGGCATTATTGCTTTAAGTGATCTCTTCCAGACGACCTTAGAGTAGAAGATAGAGAAAACAGAAAGGGTGATGTTGCAAACCCAATCACTGGAACCGCGAGTCACAGACGACACACGCCATCTTGTGTCGTACAACGATTGGTGGTCCCTCAAGATAGCTATCCGTCAGATAGACACCTGCCAGATAATGCACTAATGCATTGATTCAACGGACAGTTCCACCAGATATCTAAGCCAGATATAAGTAGGTACTTTATGTAGAATTTCCTAATTGCGCTTGTAATTAACTTGGGAGATTAGAACGCCGGCGCCGTTTGTAAAGTCAACGGCATGTCGCGCTTTATATCTCTGGATTTGTACAGACCGACATGGTTGGCAATGTTTTGGTACGTGGCCGAAATCGGCACTAACGCCTGCCCTGATTGAAAATGTCACTTTGGTGCAGCGCAGACGGCACACTGTTTGTGCGATAGAGTCTGCGTCTGAGACATTTAAAAAGAGCGTCTAGGTCTTCCGACAGAATTATCGAAGATGGGCGTCGTCTGCGTTGAATCTGTGACATATCCGCGACAGATTTTTGTGCGTCGTGTGCGTTACTGCATATAATTGCAAAAAAGTGCGTCACGGATAGTCTGTCGTCTGCGCTGCCCTCTTTTGACATTCATCACATCATTTTTCACATGGACTATGACGACGGATTTTTTATTAAATTAATGGCAACAGGCTTCTTTACGAGATTAATTTCTGCCAACGTCTTCCCCCTGAACTTCCTCTACCTACCTAAAGGTTGTCTGGATGAGATCGCTTACTAGCGATAAGTCCGTCTAAATTGTTTTGATCCACATTACGTCTGTAATAACCTTTCTGTAAATGTTCCTATTTTGTGCAATAAACAATATCTTCTAACATTGCAGTCGACAAAAAATTTACAAAGATACTGCCATTAAATCATGGAATGCCCTTCCAGCTCATGTGTTCCTTCCTTTTACAATCCTGGGTTCTTTAGGCGGGGCGTGAAACGGCATCTTCAGGGTAAGGGAGACAGGCGCGGAGGGTTTTCCCTAATGTGCCTGTCGACCTAACATTTGGACCTCACGACCGCTTACCATCAGGTGGAGTGAGGTTATCCTAAACGCTCTTTTTATAAAAAAAAAGGAAAAAAATACTGTTTCGTATCGTACTCGGGTGTTTAAAATTCTATGGCTATCGTGAATTCCTTGGGGACTAATCTTCCCGTAAACAGATGTCAATCGCATAAAATAATGAAGTAAATCGACCACGTTTTCCATTCAATTATCCAAGGAATCCAACAGGAAACCATCATGCAGTATAAATTCGTCATCAGCGCTACGAAACGTCATACCCAAGCTACTAATTCACAGTTCACTCCACAAAGAGCTGCCCGCCTAGTATAAAATAATAACGTTATTAATAATGCGATTATTCCACTAATAAACAAAGGATTGACTTCTATTTAACACAAGTTAAATATTTTATTATTGTTCATTTATTACGTGAGGATGGCATTAATTAAGATTTTCTTAATTTCAGAATCGGTGCAAAAACGTTATACCTATGTTATGTTTAGAATAAATTTACATTAAAATATAAATTATATACCTATTTTCGAATTTTGGTTATTTGTACCATTTCTATTGCGTTATTATAAAAATGCTAACTGAGCCATGTTATATGTATTTAATAAATAGGTACTAATAACTATTTTGTTACTCGAAGTACAAAATATCTATAAGTTGTATTCGGTTAGCTATTATTACATACATAGGTACATACCAGATAATACCTTTCAATACTAGTTTTAACCTTCGATCAACGGACAAGCAAAATAGAAAACATTGTAAAACCGGTAAAAACGAAGTCTCAATGACGTCACGCCCCGTCATAACACATCTAGACGGCCAAGTTTGAAAGTCACGCGCCGCCCACTCGAGCGGGCCGAACTGCTTACAACTCCATTTGTGCGTGTCAAGTGTTGGAGGCTGGCTCGTTGCGCAATTGCTCTTGCGAGTTATGCTCGCCTGGTACTACATCTGCGCTCGAGATGTAAAAAGACGTATCTGTAACCAAAGATGCTGGGCTTTGGGATGCTGCGGAGGCTGCAATGATGAAACATAACGTGGGAATATGGTCGATGATCTGTGATTTTTATTACATGACTTGAATGAATTGAATTGCTATTATTGTGTGCGTACTTGCTGTATGTTTGTACGTAGGAAAATAATGAATGAATTTGCCTTGAGTGTGTGTTAGTAAAAGTTACATTGTAATGAAATAACCGTTATCTCATATAAACGCAAACTTTATTGTATTTAAACAAGAAATTAGAAGGAGTTGTTTTCTACATGATTGATTAAATATTAATTTAATTTTACGTTATTTTTTCATGTAATCTTCTCTGTGACGGAATATTGTGAATATCAATATTCCGTCACAGAGAAAATTAACAATATATCATGACTGCCTCTTTATTTTTTGCACATTTTGCAAGCTTTTCTTAATAACTTTAGCAATTTTATTATTTTTCTCCCTGTATCGGATTAATGCTTCCCGGGAGAGCTTCTGAGTCCCGTGACATCGTCCTAGAACTTGATTTAAAGAAAATGAACTTCATCTGTCAGTACTTTTGCGTGAAGGAGGAATACATCATATATTTTTTTATGTGGCCTCGGGCCCAAACCGTAAGAGGCCCCCAGTGAGAACCAGAAGAGAATCTCAGCTACCAACATAATTAAGTAGGTACGTACGTACATTCTGATGAATTTTGCCACTAACCTCACAATTAGATGGAGATGATGGATTTCCTACAAAAATAATATCGACCGGTCAAAGTAACCTCCATTTGCCCCGCCAGCGAAGTACCAGGCGCGCATAAACCGGGGCGGGTGGCGCGTGCGGGCCGGCTGCGTCGTTAGCGGGACCTACATAATTTAGTTATAATGAGCGCCTCGCTGTCATTAGCAGCGCATGCAGCCCGCACCTAATGTGAATGGCTGATTTTTATCGAGGGAGATTAATAATGGAAGAGCTTGGGTTATTTATAGGGTGCAAGAATGAATCGGATGAGAATCAAGCTACGGACCGACAAGGAATGTTTTGGCATATGAATGACATTGACAATGACGTTAGCTTCAAATTGACGTGACGTGACGTGACGACAAAGTGACATTTTGTATGAGGACCGGCGTTAGTTAGGCAAAACATCTTTTAATATGTCTACGTTATACATAGCTATGGGTAATTGCTCAGTCTTAGAATTGAGGATAATTTAATGGGGTATGAAAATCTAAGGGGCCAGCATGTCGGTATTGGTAACAGGCTGAAGGTACATGAAGTTGCTTGCTTTGCTATATAGCGCTTTGGAATTCTCTTTCGATTCCCACCTAGAATTCCCATAAAATTCTGTACTTCACATATATGTAGGTATACATAGATAGAATAGATAGATACTCTTTATTGCACACCAAAACATTGACTTCGAAGTATACTACGAGACTATTGAGTCAAAGTATATGTCACCGGAAAATAGCAAGAATCGTAAGTTGATCAACTTCCTAGGTAGTTGATTAACTTTCGGAATATAACAAACGGTAGTTGAAATGTATTATTTAACGCAATGGATTTCAGTTAGTTGAACAATTTACGGTAGCCTGACAGTCATTTAATAATTTACGATTTTGACACAAGTAAAATCGTCCTCAAATGGGCCAATCGTTGCTCAATGTACTATTTAACGGTGCACTATTACCCGTAACTTAATACACTGTTTCCTGATTGGTTACCGGGATAACGCCACGTGAGCCATTGAACCAATCAACGTTCACCTTACCTTCGTCGGATGATTTTACGGCAAGAACCCGTAAAATGATCAATTTACTAAAATACATACGTTAAATAATACATTTCAACTGCCGTTTATTATTTTCCGGAAGTTGATCAACTACCTAGGAAATTGATCAACTTACGATTCTTGCTATTTTCCGGTGACATATACAATTGCTGAACAATTCAGGCGTTATACCTGTTGACCTTTCGGCTGTGAGAGCTTTCGGCTCTCCCAAAAACCTGATGATGATGATAGGGCTATCATCGTAGTCATTTAGAAAAAAAAAGCATTAGGCGTCGTTGATTTTTTTCACTTTCATCTACAGTACAGATATAATTAAAAGTACCTTATACCTTTATATTTCTAAAGCGCTGAGGCGGTATAAACGCAGCGGGCACCGCGCCTTCTCCCCCGGGACTGCCACTTAGGGGTGAAGCCAAACAAGGGTTGTTATAATGGCGAGCATGGAATTACGTGGCGTGGCAACGGTCACGTTAATTTAAGACTAAGGTTCCAGATTGGAACGGATAAGGATCGAATTGGACGAAAAAGATTTTTTTTATGACAGAGGGGCCAAACGGGCCTGAACGTCACCTGATGGTAAGTGATCACTTCAGCCCATAGACACCGCAACACCAGGGGAGTCACAGGTGCGTTGCCGGCCCTTGAGAAATCTTTAGGCTCGCTTCTTGAAGGTCCCTAGGTCGTATCCATTCGGGAAAATTGCAGCTGGAAGCTGATTCCAAAGTGCAGCTGCACGAGGCAGAAAATTGCGCGCTAAACGCACTGTGGAAGACTTCCATCTATCAAAATGAAATATTCACACATTTCTTATCATCAATCTATGGAAAGGGCCATGCTCGGCGTCTCTCTGCGAGATCGGATCCGAAATTAGGTGATCCGGCAGAGAACTAAAGTTACTGTACGAGCTGCTGGCTGTACAATCTTTAGAGGATGATAAAATGATAAATTAGACTTGATTACACGATTTATTTGTTAAAATGATAATTGCTATGAGTACGCGCCGTCGCGATTGATTACGTACTGATTATGCTATATGATATTTAATGCAATTAGGTTAAAACGCTGATGATACAAAATGTGCGGTTGTCGAGACCGTACAGTACTGGAGGGAGTTCCAAGAAAATCACATCAAATTATGTGAGTACGAGGTACGTGATATTTCCTACTTCACTGAAAATCATTACGAGCGGACATCAGTGTTTTATAACGATAGTCGTAGAATCATTCAGCAACACCTTAGCTCAGACCAGGAGGAGAAGTCGGTCCTCAGACCTGCTACTCCGATAGGTGGTTTGAATGTTGAATGGCAATCAGAACCAGGACCATAAAGATGTACGAGCTGCTGGCTGTACAATCTTTAGAGGATGATAAAATGATAAATTAGACTTGATTACACGATTTATTTGTTAAAATGATAATTGCTATGAGTACGCGCCGTCGCGATTGATTACGTACTGATTATGCTATATGATATTTAATGCAATTAGGTTAAAACGCTGATGATACAAAATGTGCGGTTGTCGAGACCGTACATGCTGCGGGGGCGAGAAAGATTAAAGGATGAAAGTGATAACAAGATGATAAAACAATAAAAACTTAAAAATGTCATGCTTAAGAGTCTCTATGCTTATAAATGTTAAACAATGATATACACACTAACATAACACACAATGTCACTACATCACACACATTCACATTCACTAAAACGTCTGCACACCACTGGTGATGTGGACTTGTCCACGACACTCATGTTGGGTTCACTGGTCATCTTTTTGATGGGCTTCTCCACTCTTGATCTAGGTTGTTCTACCAGCTCGCTTGTGAATTGAAGTGGTCTCTCGACTTGAGGGGCTGGTGGCAAGCGCGCTGAACAGCGAAGTGATATGCGTCTCCTTATCAGTAATATTAGGGCTACTAATATCGCTCCCGCTAGGAGGAGGTATACCACCACGTATTGATGTATATCGTGGGAAGAGATCTGATCTGCTAGAACGGTGTTGACTTCATGAGCTTTCATTTCTTCAATTTGCTGACCAATATGACGTAGTTCTTTCTGATGACCTTCAGAATCTGATCCATTTATGTTTTCTGGCGTACTGATAGGTAGTGATATATTTATAAGGTCATTGATCGGTAGAATCTCGATTTTCACTAAGTCAGGTCTTATGTTCAGATTCGTAACTTGCTGTCTATGTGTCAATATTGTAAAGGCTTCATCTCTCACAATACAGCCATCTCCAAGAGTAATAATACCGGCCTTGCTGAGTTTGAGAGCCGTTATTTGCTGCTCACATATTACTCTCAAAGTACGTTGATCACAACAGAAAAATATGTATGTATTTATTTTGCTAAGTTCTACCCATTTGCTCTTACATGGTAGGGTTTCATATTCACATCGCTGATTTACGAGATTTTTGATACATAAATTGTCGTCTGATGTCATATGATAGATCGGTTTTTGTAAAGGACATAGAATCATTTCAGAGTGGTATGGTGTACACCCATCCACTTCATTCTTTGATAAAGGTATGTAAGAATCCTTGTGGATATTAATCGCTATGTGATCTGCAATAGGTATGATTTCAAGCATCTTATCTTGCACTTGCTGTGGCACGGCGACGACCTTGTAAAGCTCAAAGTTGTCCCTGCTGACTAAGGGAATCTGGATTTCAAATATGAAGAATTGATTTGTCATTCTTGCTTTTACTTTAAGTAAATGATAAATGCTGGGCAGGTCTGTTTGAATGTTGTCTATCGGAAGTGCCAATTGTTTTGACAACTGTCCAGAAATGATGTTTAACTCTGCACGAAGTTGATCTGGTGTTAGTAAATGTATATTGAATTTGCCATTCTGTATATTCGTAATCATGTCTACCAATGTTTCTTGTATGTTTTTTAAATTGTTCAGGATGCTGTGAGTGATTATAGATGATAACATAAACTCATTTCTATCTTCTACCTTCTGAAATTCTTGAGCTAATCTGTTAGTTGCTTTTTCTATGCTTATTATATGCTGGTTGAATACTTTATGCTGTTTATTCATGTTTTGCTCAATTCTACTCAGTAAATTGTACTGAGCCTCCACAACAGATGTCTGATTTTTCCATAGAATAGCCAAATGTTTCTGATTTTCTCTAATTAAATTGATATCTTTTTCGTACTTTTGCGCGAAGTCGTCATCTAATACCCCGAACAGGCTGTGAGCGAGATACCCGACACCGTTGATAAGCCCTCGCCGGCGGCGCGAGCGTGTGAGCCGCTGACCAAGCAGCATATTGTTGTAGTACTCGAGCTCCGTGGCGTCGTGACGTAATTGCAATATTATGATGTCACATTTAAATGGTTTAGTTGCTTTCGAACATAAGTTCTCCAAATTTTGAACATATTTTTCGAACAGATTTAGTCCTTGCCAATACGGGTCCATGTCATAGTAGACGATCAGCTTCCATTGATCTCGAATAAGTTGCATGTTAGATACTTTGTCAAAGTATATGCTCTGACTATTGTTAAGGTTGATTAGGTTGTATGCACACTGAGCGGGTGATACTATTAACATTAGCAACGTCATCGCAAGAGTGACGATATTGCACGATCTTTTTGCTCTAAGTCGTTTGCTTGTAATTTGATCTGTAGTTTTGTTTTCGTTATCCAAGGTCGGGTCTGGGACCTTATCAATTTTGCTGTCATTTCTTTCGAGAAGTGTTGATATTTTTGTTAAGGGTCTTCTGATGATACCGTTTTTAGTTTTGATTGATACCACACGAACTAAATTGTCCTTGCCCGGGTGAAGATCTGTTATCCTACCCATTGCCCATTTGCCTGGGGGCAGATTGGCATCATGAATGACAACAATGTCATCCTTTTTTACATTGTCTTGATTCCGTTGCCACTTGCTTCTTGCTGTCAATTGGCATAAGTATTCAGATTTCCATCGTTTCCAGGTGTCCGCAAATATTTTTTTGAACAAGTTGCCAACGCGTGCGCTCGTCCCTCTCCGTCTCAACGATCGTTAATGTAGGACCACTTGATAGGAAGTGAGATGGAGTGAGGAAGTTGATGTCTTCGGGGTCTTCACTAAGAGCACAAAGCGGTCTGGAGTTGAGGCATGCTTCTAGTTGTGATAATAGAGTTGATAATTCCTCGTAAGTGAGTTTTTGTGCTCCAATTACTCGTCGTAGGTGGAACTTTAGGCTTTTTACAGCCGCTTCCCATAAGCCTCCTGCGCTAGGCCACGAAGGCGCGTTGAAGTGCCATTCGATTTCCATGTCTGATATGGCTGAGAAGAAATCTTGATCCAGTTGATGATGAAGGTTATGGAATCCTTCTTTCAGATGCTTATTTGCTCCGACGAAATTGGTCCCGTTGTCACTGTACATGTGACGTGGGGTTCCACGGCGGGCTGCTAATCGTCGTAAGGCGGCCAGGAAAGCTGATGAGCTAAGATCTGATACCAGCTCCAGGTGTACGGCTTTAGTGACCATACACACGAAGATTGCTATGTAACCTTTCGTGGTTTTTATGCCTCGACCTTTGTTTGCTTTTACATCTATGTGACCTGTATAATCGACGCCGGTGTGATAAAACGGTCGCGTCGGGTTACACCTCGCCGACGGTAAGTCTCCCATGAGTTGTGTATGTTTGCTAGGGCTGTGCCTTCTGCAAATGACGCATCCACGAATCCGTTTTTTGACAGCTCTGTTGCCGCCAATGACCCAATATTGCTGTCGCAACCTTGCTAAGGTCACGCGGGGTCCGCCGTGAAACGTCTCTGCATGTGCTTGATCAATCAGCAGATTTGTTAGGTGCCCTTCATGGGGTATGATGAGAGGATGCTTCATGCTATCGTCAATGTTAGCTTGATTGATTCTACCACCTACTCTCAAGAGGTCTTCGTCATCAAGGAAAGGATTCAACGAGAGAAGCTTGCTGTCTCGCTTCACCGTGCCTTCCTTCTTCAAGGTAAGTATTTCATCTTCGAAATATGAATGTTGTAAGTGCTTTATAATAATCATTTTTGTTTGTTTGATTTCAGGTGCAGTTAGATAAGACGACTTCGGCTTGGAACTTGACACCGCGCGCCGCACCCAGGTAAGTATGCGCGTCACTCGCTTGAAACAGCTGTGCCTGTTTATAAGATCTCCAATTACGTCATCGTCGTGACGTCGAGTGGTGACGTTTGTTTGTATCGATTTCTTAACCTCTTGATCCGTAGTGTATTTTTTGTTCATTACAGGTTCTTGATGTGACGGTAACCATGATGGACCTTGCCACCAGAGAAGATGCTTTTTCAGACTTGCTACTGATGTACCACGGGTGGCGCAGTCTGCTGGATTTTCTGCTGATTTTACGTAATGCCAATTGCTTGGTGGTATGACTTCTTTGATCTTCTGTACTCTGTTGGCGACGAACGGTTTCCAACGGCTTATGTCACCCTGTATCCAGCCTAACACCGCAGTCGAGTCGGACCAACCGAAAACTTTGATATTTTGGTCAGATAGACTACGTTGCACGGTTTCCATTAGTTTTGATAGTAAGTGTGCGGCGCAGAGCTCTAGTCTCGGCAATGATACGCACTTTGATGAGGGAACCAATCTTGATTTTGCTGCTATCAAAACTATTTTTGATTGATCGTTGCTTGTTATCTTGCTATAGATGACACAGGCGTAAGCTTGCTCGGAAGCATCACAGAATCCGTGCAGCTCGACATCATCATGCTCATGACTGTGGAGCCACCTGTCCACCTGTATCTCATTGATGCCTTCAAGGTCAAGTTTGATCTTAGACCATCTTCCTGCTATGTTTGGCGGCAGTTGATCATCCCATTGTAAATTTTGCTGCCAAACTGATTGAAATAGTAATTTCAACTGTGTTGTAATAGGACACAGCCAGCCTAAAGGATCGAAGATTTTTGATATGTCTGATAAGAGTGATCTTTTAGTGGCTGGTTTGTCTGTATTTATATTGATCTTTAATTGGAATGTAAATATGTCTTTTTGTGGGTTCCAGTGTAACCCTAACGCTTTCATAGACTCCTTTTGTTTGAAGTCAAATCCTTGTTCGTTGATCTCGTCTTGATGTACGTTTTGTAAAAGATCAGTGCTGTTTGAACACCACTTTCTTAGATTAAACCCTCCTGATTTGAGAAGGTTAATCAGGTCTTCTTGGACTCTCTTAGCGGCGCTGGTGCTGTGATGGCCACTGAGTAGATCGTCCATGTAGAAGTCTTGCTCGAGGATCTTTGCTGCTTCAGGAAAATTGTGACGTTCATCATGAGTCAACTGCTTTAAAGTGTTCATTGCTAGAAACGGCGCAGCTTTTGTTCCGTATGTAACAGTAGTCAGCATATAGTCTCGGAGTGGTTGATGAGGTGATTCGCGCCAAACTATTTTTTGATATTGACTATCTTCTTCGTTACATAGGATGGCTCTAAACATCTTCTCAATGTCTGCTGAAAATGCTATTTTGTACTGTCGCCATTTGATAACTAGTGACAGTAGATCTGCTTGCAAGTTGGGTCCGCTGTACATCAAATCGTTTAAGCTTTGGCCCGATGACGTCTTTGATGACGCATTGAATACGACGCGTAATGCAGTTGTTGACGAGTCGGCGCGTTGTACGCTATGGTGAGGCAGGTAGCAACTCGGAGTCATGTTACTGTCGCGATCACATTGCCTCATATGACCTAAATCTATGTACTCTTGCATAAATTGTTTGTAATTTGTCGCCAAACTGTCGTTTTTAGACAATTTTTTCTCCAGCTGATAAAATTGTGCGACTGCCTTCTGCTTTGATTTACCCAGTTTTTCATTTATTTCAGGTTTTAAAGGTAATCGGACAACATAGCGACCATCGTCTTGTCGTATGGTCTGAGTTTTGTATTGCTCTAAACAGTATTGATCTCCTGATGACATGCTATTTGATGCATCTGGTATATCCTCGATGGACCAGAATCTTGATAAATCCTCTAAATCGTGAAGTACGACGTTACATTGATATGATTGTAAGTTGCCACATATGATCCAACCGAGGCGGGACTGCTGCGCAATCGGCTGGTTGTCGTCTTCTCTGATGATTCCGCTTAGGATGATTTTAGAGTAGATGTTGGCTCCGAGAAGTATATCTATTGGACGGCTAACATTGAAGTTTGGATCAGCTAATTGTATACCCTCTAGATATTTCCATGACGGCTTATCAAAGGATCTGTTAGGTAAGTTATTGACGAGACTTTTCATGATAATTGTGTCTGTACTAAAGGTGTAGTCGGTGTGTATTGATGATGCTGTGATATTGATGACCCCCTTACAGTTGTTTTCCTTGGTGCCGATTCCAAATATAACTCCCTTGCAGCGTTGTCTCGGAAGGCCGAGCTTTTGGGCGGCCTTTTCGCTGATTAGGCAAGATTGAGATCCTTGGTCTATCAACGCTCTCATTTTATGATAGCTTCCGTCAGCTGATCTAACCTTGATCTCGGCGGTAGCTAACAGGATTTCAGCTATGCATTTCTGTGACACGTGCGTCACAGTTTTCTGTTGAAACCTTGTATTGTTAGGTGTCGCGCCGGCTTTGTTATTTGATAGGTATGCTTCGTGTAATAAGGTGTTATGATTGTTATTACATTGTGCGCATCGTTTGTCCGAAAAACAAACTTTGCCTTTATGATCAAAGAGACAGTTTTCGCATAAATTTAATTTGGATACTGTCTTACGTTTCATTTCTGGCGCTTGACCTAGAAATGTTTTGCAATGGAAAATTCCGTGATTATCATTGCACAATGGGCATATGCTTTTATAACGTGAATTAAATTGAATGGTTTTCGCATTCGTATGATTGATAAATGCTTTACTTGATGCGCCTGGATTTGTCTTAAAATTGTATGATTTTTTAAGGTCACTTGATTGAAATTGCTGATTGATTCTCGGCGCCTCTTGCTTGCGTCGAGATGATTCTAATGCTGTGAATCGCATTTCCAGAAAGGTAAGGAAATCAGGCAGTGTTGGTATGTCTCTCGGGTTTTCTAGGTATTCAAAATAGTTGTTGTGAGTCTCGATATCGAGTTTCTGAATTAACAGGTGTATAACTAGAGGATCCCAGTTGGATGTATCAATGCCAAGATTTTGAACTGCGTGCAGACACTCCTTAGTGGTGTCGTGTAACTTCTTTATAGCTGATGAAGATTGATGCTGTATAACAGGTAAACCAAACAGAATATTCATATGCGAACTGAAGATTAATCTTTTATTATTGTATCTATGATTTAAAATTTCCCAAGATGTCACATAATTGTCTGAACTGATATTTAAGTGTTGAATAAGCTTTTCTGCTTCGCCTTTCACCTTGCTTTTAAGATATTGCATCTTTTGAGCGTCTGGGATTGATTTGTTTTTATGAATGGTTTCTACGAACAAGTCCTTAAAGGATGTCCACTGCTGGTAGCTCCCACTGAATACGGGTATGTCCATTTTCGGTGTTGATTGATCTCGATGAGATGCGGCCCACATCTTGCTATTGATTGATTTCTTGATCTCGTTATACCGCTTCTCAAACATATTGTATGTCGACTCGTATTGTAAATCGTCCTTGATTAGTTCACTGTCAATCTCCCAGTGGAGAGAATCCACGGCGTTCCAGCGACCCTGGACAGTACGCAGAGCGTCTTCAAACTCCCATCTCTCGGATAGTAACTCGATATCTATGCTGTTAATTGCTCGTTCCAATGCTTTGAAGTTACTTTTTTGCTTTCTGTACATTTCGTCAAGTTTGCTGTGATGTTGATTTGATACGATGTTTTCCATTGTTGATGATTAAAATAGAAAACTCAATAGAAAGGAAAATTCTTGATAAAAATGACTGGGGGTTCCTGCGCCCTAGTCACTCCACATCCCTTATGTGATAATTGCGCCTTCTCAATCTTCGCGGTGAGACCCGCTGGTGGGAGGCCGGTCAGACCGATTCGCTACCACAAACGAGACACAAAACACAAAGGCTGATTGATGCGGCTGACGAGACGACTGCTTGTCTCTGTCAGGACTGCTGATGATGATGATGCTGATAAGTAGGAATGAATTCACTTACTGCTTTTGATGATACTTATCCAACGCGTCACTTGCTGCACGTGGAAAGTCTGATGAACGAACGGTAAGTCACAGGAAACACATGCACTACGAAACCAGGTCAGGTTACCGAAACACGTGGCCCCGCTTTTCGACCTCACCGCGCGCTGGTCAAAATGCTCGAAGGACCATAAAGATGTACGAGCTGCTGGCTGTACAATCTTTAGAGGATGATAAAATGATAAATTAGACTTGATTACACGATTTATTTGTTAAAATGATAATTGCTATGAGTACGCGCCGTCGCGATTGATTACGTACTGATTATGCTATATGATATTTAATGCAATTAGGTTAAAACGCTGATGATACAAAATGTGCGGTTGTCGAGACCGTACAGTTACCTAGTGAGTTAGTTAGTAAGTAAAGGATACTGATCCTTGAGCTGAAGTGGCAGTGGGCTGGCCACATCAGCCGCAGAACCGATAACCGTAGGGGTAAACGAGTTCTGGAGTGGAGACCGCGTTTCGGCAAACGTAGTGTAGGACGCCCTCAGGCTAGATGGAGTGACGATTTGCGCAGGACTGCTGGCAAGTGCTGGATGTGAGAAGCGCGGGATCGAACCCTGTGGCGAACATAAGGAGAGGCTTATGTCCAGCAGTGGACTGATACGGGCTGATGATGATGATCAATCATGAAACGAAAATTTATTTGCTAGAAACAGGTGATATGAGCCTGCAAATAACTTATTGTCATTTGGAAGAATTTACCTTACCTTGGCAGCCGGGTTAGGAACCACGGCAGATCCTATTTGTATCCAGGTAAACGCTGCTGCCCGTTTCCTGATACTCTCTTAATCGTCTTTTACGACACCCTCGGGATGACATGGGGTGATCCTATTCTGAATTCGGAAACCACACGGAAATCTAATTAGATCATGAGTGTCATGACAAAATTTGGCGTTAATATTAAAAGAGAGGTACCTAGGGTATAGTGAATTAGCGAATCTTCGCTCGAATTGAGCTGCCCGTCCGGGGAAGGACCTCCACCCTATAGAATACCGCAGCCAAATGACCTCCGGATCGTGTTTCTGTCAGTGAGTAGAGTCCCCGGAGCTCGTGGGGTGAATGCTGCATCAGCAGCCGGGGGATAGGGTTAGGCCGGCATTGCGGTGGCAACTGACAGGTAACTGACCAGTTACTTGCCTGTTGTCAAAGCGATTTGGGCTTCTCTTTCGCTTTCCATCAGGCGTAAGGAAGCCATTATGTCGTGCTACTATAAAAAAACTATTTTCAACAAGGCAGTTTTCATCAAACTTTTAATAAGCAAACACCTCGTTTTGCCGTCGCAATTAAAATTAAGGTACGTTGTCCAGGTTTCATTAACGACCTTCCGATGTGAATCTGATCGCGGCGCGAGGCACAAATTAATGAGGAATTTTTATTCATCGGCATCCATTTCAGAGGGTTATACGTACCTAGGGGAGGGTGCAGTGAGGGTGGCGTTATTTAAACCAAAGCAATCTGTTAAAGACTAAGGTGTTGGGACAATTTTTTTTAAATGATGAGGCCTCGATGACTAAGTTATATTAATTTTAAAGCCTTATTCTTTAGCCTCCCTAAAGTTTTTCAAATAGAGTTATAAAATAAAAAAGTATTAAAATCAATTTCAATGAGGCCCTATATCACGATTCGCTGATATGAACGAGTACATTCTCTGATAAAGTATCTGGTAGATAAATTTATCGGCCACATACAACGGGACGGCAACGCCGCGGTTATACGTTTCGTTCCACGCTCATGTCTTAGGTTAAATTAAAACAAGTTTGAAAACTGTTTATTAGATTTTAAATATTTTAGTATATAAAATTTATAATGGCATATTTATTTATTGATAAGGTTCTATTATTTTATAATGAGAAAGTAATATAAAACTTAAGACGCGTTTGCAACCACCCAAATAATGTAAACGAATCGCTCGGTCACACTGACGTAAAACGGAACGCATCTGTCAATTTAGTTTCCTGTTGTTGGTAAAATTTATTTACGTCCTGACTAAACTTTAGTTTGCGAACAGTTTGCTTATTTAATATGGACCAAGTTACGAAAGAAACAGCGGCAGCAAAGCGTGAAAGGAGTGTTAATTTCACTCCAGACGAAACGGACCTCCTATTGTCGCTTACCGTGGCCAAAAAATATGTCATAGAAAATAAAAAAAGTGACTCCGCTACATGGCGGGAAAAAGAAAAAGCTTGGAAGGATATCGAGGACTCCTTCAATAGTTTATCTGGTGCAGTGTTTCGCGACCACAAACACTTAAAACTTAAATACGAGGCTATAAAGAGAGATACTAGACGAAAAATGGCCATGAGTCGGGCTGGTGGCACGAATATATCTTCAGTTTTAACACCGGCAGAACAAAAAGTTAAAGACATGATTCTGTCTGTTGAGGGAATTGAGAGTGCTTCAGACTCAGATTTGGACTTGTCAAGTAAGTTCTACTTTCTTTTAATTAACTGTTTATTTTCGAATAATAGATCTTAAGACATTTTTGTAAGGTAGTAGGTAAGTAAGTTTGCATTTTAATTTTGTGAGTTAATACAGTAGAACCTCGATAACTCAAACCTCGGTAACTTAAAAACCTCTATAACTTAAAAAAATAACATGTTCCCTTCCCATCAGAGCCCAAAACCTCTATAACTTAAAATGCGCAACCTCTATAACTTAAATAAATAATTCTGAATTGGCTCTCAGTAACTTAAAGAAATGTTTCCTCAATCTTATATCTCTCTCTATAACATAAAATTGTTTGTCAATGAGTCAATTTAAAGGGTGTGCAAACAAAATGTTTTGGAATTTATTGCTTGCATGTGTTCTCTAGTTAAACATATTGTGAACTATTGTTTGCTTTAAGACAACTTGGCCTACTTGGATCATAAGTTTTTAATTACTGCCCTGGAAACATCGCTTTACCTACTGTGTCATAAAACTGACTTGAAATGAGTTCAAAAAGAAAACTAAGAACACTTACACATACGCTGATAATTAAAAGCTATAGAAGCAGTGAAAATGTATTGAAAAGGATAGAAGTTGCGGCTCAGTTTGGGATACATTAGAGTACATTGTCAAAAAATAAGCTGAAATCTTAAAGAAACAAGAACCAAGAGAGAGTCTTCAATGTAATAGACGAAATTCCCTAATTTTACATACCTACCTCTATATTAACCTATCCCTAACATAGACCCTTGATAACTTAAAACCTCGATAACTTAAAAAAAAATGTGTTTCCCTTGGACTTTAACTTATCGAGGTTCTACTGTATTAAAATGTAGTTTGATGTTTAGAAAATTCTAACCTACTTGTCCAATAAAAGAAACCAAAGTGATCAAAATTCTCATTCTCTCACTATTAGTAAGTGTTATGTTTTTCTTGTTTCAGACTCTAGTAATTTTAATATCCTTGAAGATCAACAAGAATACATTGAACCTCCAAGAAAAAAAAATTTTGAATTGTCACATGATGAAGATTCACTGCAAAGTAAATCATTAAAATGTCTTTTTTAATGTCTTAATTTCAAAATAACTTTAGCACCTTTATTATGGGTATCTGTCTCTCAAGTATTACAAATACTATCGCTGTAAGACCTAATAGACATGTTCATGCATACAATATTTGTGGAGATTAACCCACAACCACTGGTAGGGGGGTAACTTTCACTACATGGTTGTCTGATATTATATTATGTTATTTTTTGTATTAGAAATAAAGTAATATACCTTTTGTTACTCTTGCAGGCAACCCAAAAGAGAAAATACCATTTGGTAAATTGACTTATGAAAGAATGGAAATAGCAGAAATCAGAAAGAAAATCATATGCGAAGAGCTAGAGCAACAATTAATAAAGAGAGATATTTTGGAAAAACAAACCAGACACAAAGAAATCATGCAGGAATTGGAAAAGCAACATCTTTTGCTGAAAATAGAGAAATTAAAAAAAGAATTACAAAAAAAGTGAAGAGATTTTCATATAAATATAATTATTATTTTTATTATGTATTGATTTTGTTTAAATTATGTAGTTGTATGTTGTTCTCTGTTGTATTTTTTAATTGTTTTCCTTTTATTAAAATGAAAGCTGTATAAAAAATTGGTTTGTATTTTTTTTCATATTGTGCAAAATGAGGTCTTCACTATACATATAGGCTCGAATCAGCGGCGTAACTATAATGTCTGAGGCCTCTGTAGCAAATACATTGAAGGGGGAATTCACGAATCCTGGGTTGGGGCCTAAATTGCATTTAGACATTCCGGCTGCTTGGGGGAGCAGCGGGGTATGTGGGACTCACCCCGCCTCGAAGATGGAAGTGAGGCAGGAAATACCCACTAAAAACCCCGGCCCCCTCGTCATGCGCCTTAAAGGTGGTGTCCAGGGTCCTATGTATATGTCCACCAAGACATCACCGACTCGGCTTGGTCGGGACAGGCCCCAACAGACTCCCTCCTCTAGGGGGGAGAATCTACTATTACCTCCTAGTCCTGCTTATCTTGGTTGTTTGGCTTGTCTCCTTGTGTAATAGGTATAGGATTTTGTATGAACCAATTTATATTAAACAGTGCATTATCCCGTCCGAGCCTGCTCGACGTTTCGTCTACGCCAGGTTTGTTGGACGGTATACACGTACTTATACCACTGTATAAATCGTGCAGCACAGACGGAGTTCGGCCCTTCCACGCCCCGACTTTAGCACGGTCCAGTTTGGCCCTGGATCCAATGAGAATCATCCAGTTTTCCCAAACTTTTATCGCAACTGGCATAAGCACAAGCCGTGCATTGCCATCCAACCACAAAAAACAAAATGAGAATCATCCATAATAACCACCTTTTTCTCTTTTCAGGTAATTACCTACAAGTCTTTAAATTACAAATGGTGGACTTCGTAACAAAGTAAGTTTATTATCATAAGCTAAAGTTGATAATATAAATAAATAAGACCAAACTACCATGATGCGGTTTAGAATAATTATCCGTAGGTAGGATTTATTTATTTAATCTTTATTGCACAATTAAGTAGTGTACAAAAGGCGGACTTAATGCCACATAGGCATTCTCTACCAGTCAACCATTGGGCTAAGCAGAAACTAATTTTAAGGTAGTGTGCTACAAAGTTAATTTAGGTTATTTAAGTTAGGATCTGGAGAGGATAGTGCGGTGAAGCGAGCGTATGTGGGACGGCTTAGTGGCAGACGGCCGGTTGGCCGTTCCATGATGAATGGCAGGAGATAGCGCAGGACAGACCCAGATAAATAAAAAACCCAAGACACACTGAGCCACACACGCTGGTCTTGCGCATAAGTCCCGAAAGGTCTCTCCTCATCTCGATGGTTGGCCATCCTTCACTGTCCTACAGTTTATGAGGAACTTCTTGCCTCAAGCTTCGGTTTCGTGGAACCAACTTCCTGCGACAGTCTTTCCGAAAATCCGAACAGCTACGACTTTTTGTTATTGTTACTTGGGAGCCTTCAAGAAAAGAGCAAACTCTTATTTTAAAGGCTGGCAGCGACTCCAGAACTCGATCTGAGTTATGAGAGTCCATGGGCGGTGTTGACTGCTTACCATCAGGCATCACATTTGCTTGTCTGCCGCTTCTTGCATAAAAAAGGAGACGTAAATGTGTGCAGTGACTTCACCAGTACAAATTTCCCCCCGTTCTTCCTTCCTTGCACGTCAGGGCTGGTAGCAGGCGGTTGTCGCGCAAACACAGTCGTTATTTACGTCCCCCGCTTTACGAGCGCGGACTGTTAAACCGTTTTATGGTGCGATATGGCGCTGCTGGCCTGCCGAACGAGCCATAGTGGAGCTACAGACAGTGAGGCATTTCTATTGATCAATCGGCCTATCGTCCTCTGATAGATTTAGGTACTTTGTTTTGACCGCTAAATAGTGTGCTATTAAAAAAAAAAACACTTCTTTAACGAGTATAGTTCAGAAAATGTACACCCGTGTGTACACAAGGGGGGTCCTTTTGACAGACTTTGTCGAATTTCCCCAAACAATTTTCATGTACACGTAAGGTACCTAGCCTTAAGCGTCCAATGCAGAATCCATCTAGATTTTTCGTCGATTGACTACATCTCCCAGAACACCGGAGGATCTAATTGAGAATAGTTTAGAGAGAGAATACCATGTAGGTACTTTCCGGATTCTTTATTTAATGATCTTGGTTGCTGATTTTTTGATGTTTATACTTTTGACACCGATTGATGTCAAATAATAAATATTTTCACATCGAAAAGCAAATCTGAACATGTGTATATGTATTACACAAGGTAAGACCTAGTTGAAAGAAAAAATACTTCCCTAACATTGTATGCCTCTCCTATATGTATGTATTAAGGAGTTGTCTCGCTGAATGTTCTCTTACTGTGTCCTCGTCCTAGCCGCCGTTCATGGCCAGTAAAAACGCGATTTTTAACGGGCTGGTTGGAGCATTTTATACGGCTGAGCGTTATCGCTTAGAGCTCGTCTACCAGGCTATTCTTTGAATTTATATTGAGACGTAGCAAGGTGACATGCTAAACGGTTATGGTAGAGCAACTGTGGCAAATCGTACATAATGCCATCATCAAGAGAGGTAGGGCATAGCGAATCTTCGCTCGTTTTTTAACCGACTTCGAAAAAAGGAGGAGGTTCTCAATTCGTCTGTATGTATAATTTTTTTTTTTTTTTTTTTTTATGTGTGTTCACCGATATTTCCGTCAATTATGGATGGATTTCAAAAATTTTTCGACAGTTCGACAGAGGACACTTCCGAGGTGGTCCCATTATCACCAAGTCAGGATCTGATGATGGGATCTTGGAGAAATTGAGGGCAACAACCGAAAGTTGTATGCTCATATGGTGTTTTTGTTACGTAATCATATTTTACTCAGGTATATGCTTCCGGGCGTCAACATCTGGTGCGGATGATGAAGCCACAGAACTCCTTAATGGTTAGGAGTTAGGGGACAGTACTGACATTGGTCGTTATTAAACTAGGTAGTAGTATGTACTTATGCAGGGCTAATAGGGCAGGAGATTTGGTAAGTGATATGCTTGATTCTAGATCGCAAAGTCTTCACTTGACTTAAAACAAAAATTTTCATTCCTAAGTAAAACTCTTAAGGACATTAATTAGCCTTTATTCAAGGTCACAGCACATTAACGCAACTAAAAATAGTGAAATAAAATTATTTTTTAAAAAAAAATTAAACCGACTTCAAAAAAAACACAAACGACTAAAACTAAAAAGCGATAAATAACGTAAGTAATTCTATCCTTAATACATAATTATTTAAATATTACAATTATCACTTATTTTTGAAGTCGGTGCCAGCCAAACAAAAAATGTATATTGTCGTGTGGATTTGCCGGTCGCGCGCGTCATACAACAACACGTCTACGTTAGGTACCGAGAGCTGGCACCGACTTCAAAAATAAGTGATAATTGTAATATTTAAATAATTATGTATTAAGGATAGAATTACTTACGTTATTTATCGCTTTTTAGTTTTAGTCGTTTGTGTTTTTTTTGAAGTCGGTTTAATTTTTTTCATCGTAGCTCGACATAGTGTCTTCCCTACGCCTGATGGAAAGCGAAAGAGAAGCCCAAATCGCTGTGACAACGGGCAAGTAACCGGTCAGTTACCTGTCAGTAGCCACCGCCATGCCGGCCCAACCCTGACCCCCCGCGAGCTCCGGAAACCCTACTCACCAGCAGAAACACGACCCGAGGTCATTTGGCTGCGGTATTCTATAGGGTGGAGGTTCTTCCCCGGACGGGCGGCTCAATTCGAGCGAAGATTCGCTATGCCCTACCTCTCTTAGATTCGCTATGCCCTACCTCTCTTAATCTGGTTGGTGAGTCCCGTTAATTAAGTTTCAACTTATTGTATCTTACCAAAAACTTTCTGTAATCAGGAACGTATCTGAGGTGATGTACGAGGTAATAGGGGGACCCTACTAGATCGATGTAAGTCGCCTTAAGCAAGCAACGATTTCGGATTATGGCGTATTACATAATCACGTCTAGCGGTCTAGAAATGTCACCGGAAAATAGCAAGAATCGTAAGTTGATCAATTTCCTAGGTAGTTGATTAACTTTCGGAAAATAATAAACGGCAGTTGAAATGTATTATTTAACGTATGTATTTTAGTAAGTTGATCATTTTACGGGGTCTTGCCGTAAAATCATCCGACGAAGGTGAGGTGAACGTTGATTGGTTCAATGGCTCACGTGGTGTTATCCCGGCAACCAATCAGGGAACAGTGTATTAAGTTACGGGTAATAGTACACCGTTAAATAGTACATTGAGCAACGATTGGCCCATTTGAGGACGATTTTACTTGTGTCAAAATCGTAAATTATTACATGACTGTCAGGCTACCGTAAATTGATCAACTAACTGAAATCCATTGCGTTAAATAATACATTTCAACTACCGTTTGTTATTTTCCGAAAGTTAATCAACTACCTAGGAAACTGATCAACTTACGATTCTTGCTATTTTCCGGTGACATAAACAAGTGAAGCCTGTATCCCATTAATATTTCATGCCATCTACCGCTCGGGGTGAAATGCCACTGGAATAGTTAGCAGTAAACTGTATACTGATGGCCTTGAAGCTGTGGAATTCAGAGTATGGGTTTAGTGTCAAACAAGGACCCTTAAGCTATATTCTAAGACTTGATTTCCTTCTACGTTGACATCGGTCGAGGGTAGCATTATAGGTACGCTTGTTCTATGAAGAACCATACTGCAACGCTGACAATTACAACAACAACTTTGCAGTCTTTGAAAGAATTAGCGTATTTAAAAACCTCCGAGGAGACTAGCCAAGTACCGGAGAAATTATAGTGAACCAGTGTATGCGCAAATACGGGTGCACTCTCTGCTCTTTCTCTCTCATAAACCGTGATAATGCATCAGGCGGGCTATTTATAAAGCCAATTTCGAGTAGAAACATTCTAGCGTGTTAAATTTTTGACATTCATCTGTTATGAATTTATGATGATCTTATGCGATCTTTACGGCAACATCTGTATACTGTGTACGAAATCGCGTGCGGAAACCTATGTAATTACCGCGAGACGCCGCCATCTTGGCATGACCTGTCAACTGTCATTTGCCCTGCAGTTTCGAGTCTCATCCGCTGGGAGCGCTAGTTTGACGCTGTTTCAATATTTTGGATAGAGATCCAACATACGATACACATTATGGCGGGTTGGTGATTCTGCCCGTTTCCTGATATTCGCTCAGTCGTCTTATATGACACCTATCCTAAATCCTGGACGTTCAGTGAGGATCCCTACTCTTTTCTAGCAATAAGTATAGCCTATGTCTCTCAGGGCACCTCTCAGGGTGAATGTAGATTTCCAATGGTGAGATATTTTCACATCATCACATTGTAGATTTCTGGCACGCCCAATGGTTGACTGGTAGAGAATGCCACACGGCATTAAGTCCGCCATTTGTACCTTCTACGTGCAATAAAGATTAAATAAATAAATATTTTTTTTAAATCGGCACAGTAGTTTTTAAGTTTATTCCTAAAAAAAACACAAACATTTCCTCTCTGTAATATTAGTGTATATGTAGATAAGTGTAGAATTAATGTAATGAATAGATAATAGACGACACAATGGGCAAATTCTCTGGTTGCATGTTGAACTACAAACACCAGGGGCGCAGGGTCGCGCGGTGGTGGCCGGCACGGATGACCGGCGTTAACGCAACCGCATACTCGCCGTCGCGTCGCCCACCAAGGAGGTGCGGGCGAGATGTGACTACGGAGGGCTTACACCCTGGTGGAGAATGATTAATATATACCCGAGACATGCCACCCTGGGCAAACATAGCATCAGCCATCAGGGGTCATACGTAGTAGACGACTAAGGGAATATCAGGAAAAATTCTATTGCAATCACCAACTCACCTGCCATGCGTGGTGACTAAGGCTAATCCCCCATTTGACAATTAACTGTCATTGGGAAGGCCTATGTCCAGCAGTGGACTGCGATAGACTAATCATGATGATGATGTCCAGCAGTGAACGTGTGCAGGCTTATGAACCCGCCTGCCAAGCGTGGTGACTAAACCTAATCCCCCAATTGACAATTAACTGTCATTGGGAAACCTATGTCCAGCAGTGGACTGTTGCGGGCTGATGATCATGATGATGAACCGCTGCCCATGGCATCAATATTTGTATACGAACAAGTTTATAGAATTTGCCTGTGACACTCTGCCCATTAAATACGTAAAAAGTAGTAAATGGACCACAAATAAGAGAACGAACCACATTGTATTAGGTATTTGGCAATCTATCCTTTTTGCGCCATCTAGTGGTACTTAGAATCGGTCACCTGAATTTAAAGTTTCCTTTATAAATAACTAATTCATCCATAAGCGTGCATTCAGATAATTAGACTGAACCAGAAAACGCCTGTCAACACTTAAGTCACGCCTCAACAAAGGACCCGGCTCAAGATCGCCACCGGAATAAGATAAATCTGTCACGGACCGCCCACGTTTAAAAACAAAGGATTTATTAGAAGTTCCATGTAAGCCATGCTTATCAGCGCGTCCGCCCGCATGTGAGGCTGGCCACGGCTCCCGCAATTTATGCGACCCTGGTACCTGCTCGGTGGGGTAATGTCGTCACGCAGGTTTTTTTGCTGACCTCCGAGGAGGTAAAGAGGTTTTATTTGTGTTTGGTGTTTTAAAAGCCGGCGATACGGATACTACAAGCACAGCACATAACAGGTGATAATAAGAAATTATATTAAATTTCTTTTATAAATGTCAGTTAATATCCTTATGTATGTGGGTATAGGTCATCGTAAAGATTATTAATTAATTAAATCTAACGATTATAATCTATGCAGCGAGATTGTAAACTGTCGACAGATAGTTAACGGACGACGGAACGTACAGCTTACAATTGGTCGTATTAATTTTCAATAGATTGTAGGTAATCATGGAAGTTATCTTATAAGTACATACTATGAATACTTCCATGATTGTTACCAAAGTGAAAACGTCAACGTAAAAAAAGCATGCGACAGAACGCACCTCGCGCGTGTTCATAAACATTTCTGAACTGTATTAAAAAAATCTAAATTACTTTAATTTATACTGCGGGGTCGGAACCCGGGACCACTGTGTCGGACCAGAGGCAGCGTTCACTGAACCGAACTGGTCGCGAAGCTTTGTGCGATGTTGCGCAACGCGTAAATTCGTCCCTCGCAGGCGCCCGCGCTAATGACGTGCTTGTCGCCTGTCCTCGCGCCTCGCGAGTTGCGACACGCGAAATAGGGTTGCTAGTTATTAAGTTTATTCCTAAAAAAAAACACAAACATTTCCTCTCTGTAATATTAGTGTAGATGTAGATAAGTGTAGAATTAATGTAATGAAACGATATCAGCAGATTCTCTGGTTGCATGTTGAACTACAAACACCAGGGGCGCAGGGTCGCGCGGTGGTGGTCGGCACGGATGACCGTTGACTGTCCTCGCGCCTCGCGAGTTGCGACACGCGAAATAGGGTTGCTACAGATTATTTGGAGGGTAGCCGAATAGGACGCACAGTTAATGGGCTTAATAACTAAGACCTACCTCACAATAATACATATGTACATCTTTTCATCATCATCATCAGCCTATCGCAGTTCACTGGGTATAGGCCTCTCCATTTGTTCGCCATTTTGGGCAAACACTTGGAGGATCTACACATAATCGTCTAAATTATAAAAAGTGTACCACGCTACCAGAATGGCGGGTTGGTGATCGCAGGGCGTAGCTTTTCGCTCTTGCTTCGCTGCTGCCCGTTATTGGTCTGTGGTATTTAGAGCCTTCAATAAAGTTTATACCGCCACCAATCGGTTGCCAGAGTGCCAGAGTAAGTAGGTACCTACATAACTAGACAAAACATTTGAGTCGATGTAAAAATTATGGAATTAAGGAACCTATCATCTTTACCGGAGCGAGGAGCTACGTCCTGCGATCGCCAATGGGTAAAGGGTATGGGTAAAGCCTCCTGATGTTCCCCAAAACGGCGAAAAACTGGAGAGGCCTATATCCAGCAATGGACTGCAAAAGGCTGATGATGATGTACCTACCTACTTCTCGCAATTACAAAGCAAACTATGTACATGTTACCCGAACAAATGATTATCTAAAATAAAATGGGTTGCTAGGGATGAATCACTGTAATATACAAAGGAAAGCAGTATTGTTCGGTTTCTTGGTAGTCAATTACATGTTTTGGTGGTATGTCTATATTTATGTCAGACATAAGGATTCTTTTCCGCATGTAAGGTATAAGTGGTTGTGGATATTTGAAGAATCGTATCAACAGGTATTACCACGGAATATTAAATTACACATAATTCTTTGACATTCTTTTATTAACCATAGAGTAAAAGGTTTTCGTTTCTGACCACCGCATCCATTTCTGTACGACCACCCCATCTCATCCCGTTGGAGTTGTAGCGTGGCATGTCTGGGGTTATTTAACTAAAGAGGTTATTTAACAAAAGATGTCCAGCAGTGGACTGCGATAGGCTGATCAAGTGATCATGGTCCACTACACCGCTACACGCCGCATGGCTGGCCCTTCGCTTGGTCGACGTTTCGCCGCAATTCCCGATCCCGGTCCCGACGCGACTAATGATGCGCTTCTGTCGGGACTCAGGATCGACCGCCGGACAGGGATGCCACTCCAATCCTGTGGGTTCGATCCGGCACAGTACAAACATTTTGTGTGCATGAGTACATGTTTGTGTTGGTCCGGATGTTTGCCATGTACTCGTATCATCATCATCATCAGCCACTGCTGGACATAGGCGTCTCCTAATGTTCGCCACTTAGGTCGATTTTGGGCTTCTCGTATGTTATGTATTTCTTTTCAAAAAGGTATCTAAGTAAGTTTATCAGTTGTCTGCTGCCCATAATACAAACTTCGGCTTAGGTTCGGACTTAGATGCGCAATGTGGCTTATTTCTTTTCGTAGCCACTATGCAGTCACAATGGTTACTGAAAGAGAAGTCCAATTGACAATGGACCATCAACTACTGGGAGGGAGGGACGAAGAGACAAGAAGGGGATACTCACTAAACCCTCCGTGTCGCCATTGGCCTGCAAGTTGCAGAGACTTGGGAAGCGCCGTGGCATACGGCCACATCCATACCTGCCTTAGCCAGCCGCAGATGACAAGCGGCCGGCACTCCTGGTTCTTGCTTCCGGGGAGCGATGGAATGCTCCCCAGGCAGACCTCGTGCAATGGTATAGCTGCACCCACACCGACCTGCTCGATTATGTGCTCCTGCGCTCACCACGTGGGGTACGAGGGGGAGGCTCAGAGGGCATACTATGCATGTTCATTCGCGTTAAGAAAATAGTGACTCCCAATTAAAACGCGTTTTAATTGGCTAGGGGGTGTGGCTAACGCTAGAAATTATAATTTCTAGCGTTTTAATTGGCTAGGGGGTGTGGCTTGGCCGGCAGTCGGTGATGAGTCACTATTTTCTTAACGCGAATGAACTTTATAGATCGGCGCAGTGACCCAAGCTGAGTCTTGGCCTCCAATGATAAGAGCCTCCATCTAGTTCTGTCCTGAGCAGTTAACGCCTAACCTAACCTTCATCTGAACCTTACTAACAAGTCCCGTGTTACATTCTAATTACATACAGTAAATGTTAGCAGCCCTATTTCCCTCTCGCGTTTCGCCACCACCGCCCCGGGCTGTCGGCGTAACTCAAGGGCGCCCTACGATCGTGTCCACACCAGCTTTTAAGCGGAAACCACCCCTTTACTAGGAATATCTGCCTTATTACTAGCACTTTCACCATAACTCGTTATTTTATAGTAGGTACCTTGCACTTACAATAGGACCACCGCATTTAACATTGTGGGTGTCGTAGAAAACCTTATCAGCGGTACTTTTTTTTTTATAGTGGCTCGACATAATGGCTTCCCTACGCCTGATGGAAAGCGAAAGAGAAGCCCAAGTCGCTGTGACAACGGGCAAGTAACTGGTCCCAGTCAGTTGCCACCGCCATGCCGGCCCAACCCTAACCCCCCACGAGCTCCGGAAACCCTACTCACCGGCAGAAACACGAACAACCCTACAACACGTACAAAACCTACTTGTACTTAAAACCTACTGAAACTGACTTAAAACCTAAAACCCGCCTGCCGAGAGTGGTGATTAAGGCATATCCCCCAAATGACAAATATCATTGATGGATGCTTACGTCCAGTAGTGGACGTTTACTTGCTCAAAACTGAAAGCTCGAGCAAAGTTTACTCAGCTGTCAAAAATTTTGAAACTGTCAACTGTTTTCTGGTCGATTACTACGATTTCTTCGTAAAATTCTTACTGAGAAGACGTTATTTTGTACAGAGACGTCACCGAAGCCAGTAGCTACGCTCTGCGATCGCCAAACCGCCAACTCAGGTAAAGCTTCCAGACGTTTGCCCAAAGTGGCGCACAACTGGAGAGGCCTGTGTCCAGCAGCGGACTGCTATAGGCTGATGATATGAATGGTTCCTTCTTAATCAGTTGTCAAAATTAGCGCGTTACGCGTTCGAAACATGACGTTCAATTGTTTTATGTCGATTCCTTCGCGAAATTCCTTCTGAAAAGACCTTATTTTCCACAGAGACGTCAAACAGGTTACATACAATACAACAGTCCCGCCAGACAAGTCTATACAATTTACCGTAACAAATACATTGTATTATACAACGCACGTACATACGGACGGTTCGCACATAGAGTTATACGGACGTAACTCCTACATGACTAGGCGAGCATAAGTTCAGTGGTGTTTCACGTACCCACGCAGATGTGCTCCGTAACGTCATGTATGCTCCAATAAGGGCTGGCAACTGGCTATGGATGGTAACTAAAATAAACATGTCAGAGAATTCAACCCCTATTTCTCTTGGAAATGGTCCATTGAAGTACTTTAAACTAAACTAACTATATGAGATGTAAGGGGGCGAGGAATGTAAGGGAGCGACTTATCAAGTCACCTACACCTTCCCGTTGTGCATCCTGCCGAATTAATAACTAATAAATAAGAGAGGTAGGGCATAGCGAATCTTCGCTCGTATTGAGCTGCCCGTCCGGAGAAGGACCTCCGGGTCGTGTTTCTGCTGGTGAGTAGGGTCTCCGGAGCTCGTGGGGGGTTAGGGTTGGGTTGGCATAGCAGTGGCAACTGACAGGTAACTAACAAGTTACTTGACAGTTGTCACAGCGACTTGGGCTTCTCTTTCGCTTTCCATCAGGCGTAGGGAAGCCATTATGTCGTGTTACTATAAAAAAAATAGAAATAAAATACTATATTCTGTTTATTCGTGTGGCAACCCTGCGCGGACGGGACTGGTAGCGGCGGGCGGAGCGCGGCGCCGACAGAATCACCTGGGCTCGCAGTTTTACGAGCGGCGGCCGCCTCTCTGCCTTTCCGAGGCTAGAGATGTGCCGCTACTCTGATTTATAGCATCGATATCGATGAAAATATTGTATTATTATGTTCTGTTGATTCAGTAATAACAGCATTTATTTAGCAAAAAACATCTGACTTCAATATGGTGACTTCAAAACTAGAAGTACACCAGACAACAAAGTAGTACAAAAAAAGAATTTTCCAAATTGATTCACAATTCTCGGAGATATGAACAAACATACATAATATGAACTAACATACATAGTCAAATTGAGAACCTCTTCCTTTTTTAAGTCGGTTAAAAAAACTGAGTGAAGCATTGCGCGCGGGCAAGGGAATAAAAATGAGAGACCTACATTTGGTTACCGGTGTCTGTGTGGTTTTCGGATTTAGCCCGCCCAATACTCATAGTATTGGGCGGTGTGGTTAAGGAATATCAGGAAACGGGTGGCAGCGTTCACCTGGGTTCAAATAAAACCTACTGCTGGCACCAACCTACCAAGCGGGTGTCTATAGCAAATCCCTTCTAATGACATTTGACATCGAGGAAGGCTTGTCCAGCAATGGATGTCTGAGTCTGAGCTATAATATTGGGTATGAAAGTTGGAACAAAAAGTGATGCATTTGACAGAAATCAGTTCGATGCATTTGATTAGTTTTCTCTTTATGTAGAAAGGATTTAAGAAAAATCCAATGTAGAAAAAAATCCAGCATAGGAAAACTTCTATTAGGTATTGGAAAAACTCCAGTAGGTATTGGAAAAATTCCAGTGGGTATTGGAAAATTTCCAGTAGGTATTGGAAAAATTCCAGTTGGTATTGGAAAAATCCAGTAAGTAGGTAATGGAAAAATCCCAGTAGGTATTGGAAAAATTCCAATATCGGAATAATTCCATCGATATCGACAATATTTCCCCCCTCCTTAGCGCCTGAACACTCGACTCGGTCCCGGGCGCGGGCGAGGCGATGGAATTAAATCGCACGCACGACACTTCCGCCCCCTCCCCCCTCCCCCCATAGCTGCTCCGTTTGAAGCTAGGGCTGGCAACGCACACTGGTCCGAATTCGAAAATTAGTTTTTTTTTCTATAGTGGCTCGACATAATGGCTTCCCTACGCCTGATGGAAAGCGAAAGAGAAGCCCAAGTCGCTGTGACAACGGGCAAGTAACTGAACAGTTACCTGTCAGTTGCCACCGCCATGCCGGCCCAACCCTAGCCCCCCACGAGCTCCGGAAACCCTACTCACCGGCAGAAACACGACCCAGAGGTCATTTGACTGCGGTATTCTATAGGGTGGAGGTCCTTCCCCGGACGGGCGGCTCAATTCGAGCGAAGATTCGCTATGCCCTACCTCTCTGGACTTAGTGGACGTAGGGCCAACACTATGTTACGCGGTGGACCGCGCGGTTTTATACGAAAAGAATATGCGCAGGGCATACATATTTATATGAGAACGCTCGGTTGTTAAACACATTTTCAGGCCTTAGGGTTATATTAATTCCATTTATCATTTCAATGCCTTTGTACCTGGCTCGGTCGGGCTATGGGGCTGAGAGCATCATCATCATCAGCCTATTGCAGTCCACTGCTGGAAATAGGCCTCTCCAGTTGTTCGCCACCTAGGGCAAACTTCTGGAGGATATACCCATAATCGCCACGCTGGGCAGGCGGGTTGGCGATCGCAGGGCGTAGCTTCTTGCTCCGGTGACGCTGCTGCCCATCATCGGCCTGTGGTATTTAGCTACGCCTTCTATCGTGATGGTTTTACCGCCACCAGTCGGTTTGCCAGAGCCTCGTTTGTTGTTCGGCAGGACGCACCACGGGCAGGTGAGGTTGGCTTGGAGCGAAAAGGTGATAGGTCGCTCCCTTACATCCCAGATGCTGAGAGCAGCTTATTATTATTCTTATTTGATAGCTGGTTACCATTCGTTGTCGCAGCGACTTGGACTTCTCTCTCGCTTCACATCAGACATCAGGCGTAGAGAAGCCATTATGCCGAGCTACTATAAAAAATAAATTGACTTTCAGTTGATGGCAGCCCTAAGCCAATGCTCATAGCGGGCGCCCGAGGGCTGTCTGGGCGCGTTGCGGGGTGACGTTACTGAGTGACGGCTGCTATACAACCTATACATTGTGTATATGTGCTATACAACCTATACAACTGTTGTATACGTGCTGTACACAGCTGTAGGACACTTATAGAGAGCCACGCGCCGCTGCACGTTATATCCTGGCGGGATAATAGGGACGTTGCTATGTAACTTTTGGTTCTATAGAGATGTACCTTAATAAAGGATGGTGTAGGAGTGGTTGCTTGAATCTGATAATGTTGTGATTGAAATTCGCTCAGACTGCTCCGTCAGTTCAAAAGTTGCAAATGCTTAGAATAAGAGTGTTCGATTAACATACGAGGCTCTGGCAACCGGCTAGTGGCAGTATAACCATCATGATTGAAGGCTTAGCTAAATACAGCAGGCCTCTCCAGTTATTGTTCGCCAATCACGGCAAACATCCGGAGTATATACCCATAATCGCCACGCTGGGCAGGCGGGTTGGCGATCGCAGGGCGTAGCTTCTCGCTCCGGTGACGCTGCTCCCGTCATCGGTCTGTGGTACTTTTTAGCTACGCCTTCAATTGTGGGGGTTATACCGCCACCAGTCGGTGGCCAGCGCCTCGTTTGTTATTCGGCAGGATGCACCACGGGCAGGTGAGGTTGGTTTGGAGGGAAAAGATGAGGCCGCTCCCTTACATCCCTTAGTTGACATACAGTGTATGACGAATTGTCGACTTACCATGTTTTGGCTCGGCAGGGCAGCAGGGCTAGAAAATACATTCAGAATGAGTATTAGACGTAAACCGCTCTGATGTAAGTATTAAAAAATGACATGCGCGCTCATCGAACGTTTTACAAATCATTAGATTAAATTAGATTAGATATTCTTTATTGCACCAAATACAAACATTTATAGACAAAGTATTACAGACAACTAGTAGTACAATTTAGGCGGTCTTATCGCCACTAAGCGATCTCTTCCAGACAACCAGAGGATAGATTAAACAGAAGGGGTGAGGTGGGCAATCGACTGATGAAACAGATTATAGTCAAAATATAAATACATAATCTATCTATACTTATAATAAATCTGTAGAGAGGTCAATTCTGTACATAAAATATTTTTTCAAAATAACTATCAGGGGGTGATAAGTGATCAATACTGATACCAAAAATGCAATCAGTAAAATTTTTGTCTGTCTGTCTGTCTGTCTGTATGTTCGTTATAGAAAAAAAAACTACTGAACAGATTTTGACGAAACTTGGTACAATTATTCTTCATACTCCTGGGCAGGTTATAGGATACTTTTCATCACGCTACAATCAATAGGAGCGGAGCAGTGACGGGAAGTGTTGGGAAAACGCGAGAAATTTAAACCTGTATGTTTGAACGCGCATTACGCGAAAACTACTGCATAGAATTGAATGCGGTTTTCACCAATGTATTGCTAGAGGTCTAACTTAAAACTTAGGCACAAGGTATAGATGGGTATTATATGGAAGTCCGTTATTTTTGAAACCCGATATCCACGCGAGCGACGCCGCTGGCACAGCTAGTTAATAAATAAAAACGTAATCATGTTTGTTTGAGTCACAATTTCCGCAATTTTTAATACATTTCTATAGTTCTACCACTTTATTGTGGTAAATATCTACACCAGCTACGCTTTGCTAATACTTTAAGACGTAAATATTTGAACAAACGCAATAAGGAGCGTAACGACATAATTAGGAAGAATACCGGGATTTCTCGTTGCAAATTAATGGGATACCGCTGTTCTGAATTCAGGGTTGCCGAGATTTTTCTTAAGAAACGTTACGATGTTAAAAGCCAGCCCTGTCTTTCTAGATCCCTGCTTTATGTATGGTTATGGATTTCAGGAAGTAGAATGGGACCATCCCAATATTCCATCTCATACCGTGGATTTCGTAGAAGACTACTAAGAGAATATATTTAAGAGAAGTAGGGCATAGCGAATCACTTGGACTACCTGGAAAAAAAATTTCACTTGGACTACCGGCTACTTAGCCGCCAGGAGACGTATTTTTATTAGGTACCAACCCTATTAGGATAAGGGTGCGACTCCACCAGTAAACAGCTTGACGTGACTTGTCGCTTGCACTCCGCAAGTGCAGACTTAATGCCTTATAATCCCTCGTTTACATTTTTAGAGGATATTTGATATTTTTTAGAGGAGCTCGGTGGCGCCGCGGTCTTGTTCGCTTAACAATGATCGCAACGTTGTGCAACCATTGGCGCGGTCAATCCGATGATGGGTGACCAAAATTTGACACCGATTTCCTCCGTGCTTCGGAAGGCACGTTAAGCTGTCCCGGGTGCTATCTTTACCAACTCACATAGCAGTCGTTACATCATATCAGAGATTATGATAACTCTGACGTCTAAACTGTGAATGGGTATAGCTTACCCTAAGTGTTGCGGAGGTCTAATGGCAGTCGCTCTGTGTAAAAGCTTAGCCCTCGCCAAATCTCTCAGTTTTTGAAGCCGACCCTGAGACAATCGGGAAAAAGGCTAGGATGATGATGAATCTGTTGTTTACAATTAAAAGAGCACGATTTTTCAAATTATTCATATAGTTTTGATCTTTTAATACAGCTTGTCAAGTTTCGGAGGTTGTAAAAATGAAAATAGGTACGTGGGATGGTTCCGAGTGGTAACCGCGGGGGACCGATCCACTCATTAGGGCGTAACGGTGTGGCGTTGATGTAAGGGAGCGATCTAACATCTTTTCACTCCAAGCCAACCTCATCTGTCCGTGGCGCATCCTGCCGAATAACAATTCAGGCGCTGGCAACCGACTGGTGGCGGTATAACCATCACAATCGAAGGCGTAGCCGAATACCACAGACTGATAACGGGCAGCAGCGTCACCGGAACTAGAAGCTACGGCCTGCGATCGCCATCCCGGCCCAGTGGCGATTATGGGTATATCCTCCAGACGTTTGCCCTAAGTGGCGAACAACTGGAGAGGCCTGTGTCCAGCAGTGGACTGTAATAGGCTGATCATGATGATGATGTTTGGTGTGCAAAAAAGAATATCTATCTAACTACGTGAGATGTTGTTTGTTTTTTTTTTATTATAATATCATTATGGGTATGCGTTTGGTCACAATTCACCTGGACACCTCAAGATTATATGTCTCCGGAAACAAGGCAAGGAGTTCCATAGTTTGGCCGTTCGCACCAAGAAAGTAGAGGCAAACCGCACCGTGCTAGTCCTTGGGACCTGCACCGTAAAACGGTGTCTCCTGGTCGTATCTCTACTCGTCCGGTGGTAAAATGGAGCTGGGGGAATCAAATTGTGTAGTTCAGTCGCACACTCCCCAAAATGTAACCGATAGAAGACGGATAGGCTTGCAACCTTTGTTTTTTTTTGCCTCGCTACCAAAGTAAGAGACGTCCAAAGTCTATGGAACAGAACACGTGTGTTGGAAAGTTCCACATATCTCTTAAATTAACTAGAATTCTCAAAGACCCTTCAGAGCTACGTTTAATATTTTCCGACACATTTCGACGCCAGGCAAATATGACACTATAGTAAATATCTCGTTCGGTAAATATCTCGGGGCGAAAATGCTGGTGCTTCGTACCGCTCGCTTCATTGATAAACAAATATGTATCTAGGTACAGTCAGGTCATGAGATGTAAGTTACCGGCCTAACATCTTCCCTTCAAGCGAAACTCACCTGCCCGTGCATCCTGCCGAATAACAAACGAGGCGCTGGCAATCAACTGGTGGCGGTATAACCATCGCGATTGGAGTAGCTAAATACCGACAGTCCGGTGATGATGACAAGGCCGCCCTGGCCATCATCGTAGTCATTTAGAAAAAAAAAATAGCTAAATACCGCAGACCGATGACGAGCAGCAGCGAACTCATATTTAAAATGGCAGCGTGCCCAGAACACGGTGAGTTGCGGGTGTCCATGGGCGGCGTGGAACGGAACGCGCCCGAGTTAGCTGTCAAATGACACAGCTGATTTAAATTATTTAATATTAATTGTTTAATCATAGTATTTAGTGGTAATAATCAGTTAAATTGTTTCATCTTATGTTGATAAATAAGTGAAAGTGTTTGCAACAATTTGTCACTTGGATTTCGACGTCTACGTTTAAGTTTAAATCTTCAACGACTAACCGGCATTTTCATCTGCGGAATCTACACACATAAACCGGGGGAGTATTCGTTTTATTACTTTATTAAGTGTACATATACAAATAAACACACAACACGAACATAATACTTAACAAAACCTCGCTTTTGTGAGACTCGTCCAACATCAAAACAAGGTCAGTTGCGCCTCTCTTTACTTGACGTATTGTGGAAGTAAAGTTGATGATAGGCAACACTCGGCCTCAGACAAGCTTCTCTCACACATGATCAGATCATTAGTTAAAACCTAGATAATCATAATTCCATTTTTTCGTGTAACAAAAATAACAAACAACCTAAACATAATTTTGAATATCATCTGTCAAAAAGAATGAAATGCAATCTTAGAAAATGTTATGAATAGATTCTAATGTTTTTTTTCTTAGTAATACTAATCGTATAATATATAATTACAGAACAATTTAAATATAATTTTGTAAAACTAAATTTAGTAGGTACATCTATTCTACCCTCCATTCTTACTTAATTAGTGTGAATACTGTTTGTTGGAAAATTTAGTCTCGTATTTCCCTTTTTTTAATTTCCCTTTTACTTATCCATTGCCCCTTTTCTTTCTTTTTTTTTTTTTTCTTTTTCCATTTTCTGTGTTAAAATCTTTGTTGTTTATTTTTCCATTTATTCTTTTTGTTGATTCCTTGCTGTCTCTCTTACATTTTCTTTTAATTTCAAATAGTTGTGTGTAATAAGTCATAACCATTTAGGAAAGAATAGTTAATTACTTGTTAAAAGTTCAGTAGTTAATTCCTGCACAAAAGTCGCTTTCTTTCTTTACTTTCTTATCGGTTGCTATACACTTATTCATATTATTTCAGATATGAGTGGTAGTACCACCTATAGAAAAATGATGACCCGGAAGGCTGCCGCTCATGATCTGGAGTTAAAGTTGAAACGGGCGTTAGAGGAAGTACAGAAAATAAAGGAGGTCAATAGGCAGCTCATCCATGAACGCGAAGAACATGAAGAGGAACTAATAAAAATCATAGGCCATAACACCCAGCTCAAAAATGATTTAGCCGACATGCATGCTCAACTTCTGGATGTCATTGGTCAACGGGACCAACTACTCAGTACAGTGAACAAGTTTGATGAATGTAGTGAAACCTATGAGCGGACCCTGGTGCGAATCCATGAGCTTGAGGTAGACCTACATGATGCCAACAAGACCATACATCAGTATGAAGAAGACCTGCGATGCCAAGAGTCTTTGCACACACACAGCCTGTACGAGGAGTTGATCGAGTCACCAGCTGGGCATGCTGTTTTAGGAAAAAATATTCACAGTGTAGATGATAAATTTAGATTTAGTAGTAAGCGTAAACTCAAGAAATATATCAAAATTAATAAAATCATTAAGAAAACTGAAAGGTTAATTAGACAGAAAAAATGTTATCGTAAAAATGTAGTATTAGTAAAACAGCGCTTGGATTTACTGGATACTGTAGAATTGTATAGTCAAAAATTAGATACTTGTAGGTTAAGGTACGACAATGATGTTCAGGAGCTACAGACAGATATCAAGAGGCTACATGAATGCCTAGACCGCATGACAGACAAGTATAAGTCTGTGCAAGCTCAAAATCATGAACATATCTTGGCTACCAACAAACTTGTGGCCCACTGTAGCTGTCATCAGGATATTAGTATTTCTGAACAAAATCAGGTAGTTAGTGATCAGTTAATTTCAGTAAGTTTAAATAAGAAATCTGTATGTACCTCTGCAGATAATGTGTTTGTTTATTCTGATAAAATGGGAGTTGGCTATGGACCTCTTATAAAAAAGAATTTGAACTCCAATGTCATTAACTTTAGTATGCCTGACGCCTCTCTTACTGAAATATGTAAGAGAATAAATGATGGTAAGCACAATGAAAATTCCATCATAGTATTAATGATGGGAAATGGTCTTGATACCACAAAAAAAGAAATTATGAGGAGTTTCTCCATTCTTTCAAAACTTTTGGTTAGAAAGGTAATTCTATGTGCCTTTCCTTTTTCTAACCAATACACAACAGGACAAAATAACAGTATTCACTTACTGAATACTTTATTATACAACTTGACATGTCGTCATAATGATAATTTTGTGTTTTTTGACACAAATAAATTTATTAATTTTAAATTGGTGTGGACTGGCAAAACTTTTTATTTGCCTAGTAGGATTAAATTACAACTGGCTACTTTGTTAGCTTATAATATTAATTTTATTTTTAATCAGACTTTGGAAGCAGTTCCAAATAATTCGATTCCAAAAAATTAGATTTAGAGACAATAGAGGAACACTCTAGCGACCTTGTAAATAAGGAAAAGCGTAACTGTCTGAACGTCATTCATCAGAATGTTCAGGGCTTTTCCGGAAAAGACTTGGAAATAGAACTATTTTTACAAGAAATGAATGTTCAAGTGTTGTGTGTCACTGAACATTGGCTAAGACAACATGAATTAATTATTAGTATTAATAACTATGTAGTCGGCAGTTCATTTACAAGATTGTCCGCCATCAGGGGAGGTTCACTCATTTTATTACAAAACTATCTTAAATGTAAAAATCGTAAGGATATTGTGTCTCTGTCTGTAGAAAGAACAATTGAAATAGCTTGTGCTGAACTAGATCACCATATAATTGTATGTATTTATAGACCTCCTTCAGGTAGTTATATTTTATTTGAATCTGTCATGGAGGAAGTATTAAGGAAAATTTGTTCATGTAGGAAAAAGGTAATAGTATGTGGGGATTTCAACATTAATATTTTAGAAGAAAATCAAAATTCTACTAGGTTCTTGAATTTATTTCAGTCATTTAACTTAGTTCCATTATTTAATGAACCTACTCGAGTCACCCCCACTACAGCTACATGTTTGGATAATATCTTTTGTAATTGTGTAGTTATGGATAAAAACTTAATACATTTTATAAACTCGGACCATAGTGGACAGAGGGCGGTTTTCGAACACCAACATGTGCCCCTTTCATTAAGCATTACTTGCAGGCCTATCACTGCTGCTCGTATAGAGAAGTTTAAGGATTCAGTTTGCAGTAGACTAAGTTTGTTAAACAATTGTGACATTGGAAGTGATCAGCAATATGAGAAGCTGTTTAATATAATTGAGAAAGAATATAATGGGATTTTCACAAAAAAATCTTTTAAAATCGATAGTACTAAATTAAAATTCAGTGACTGGGCAACTTTGGGTATTTATAAAAGTAGAAGGAAATTGTTCGAACTGTACGATACTAAAGCCCATTCCAACGAACCTTCAATAGTAGAATATGTCCGAAATTACTCTAGGATATTTAAGAAAGTATGTGCGTACGCTAAATCTAGGTATTTGAAAGGAAAAATTATGTCTGCTCCTAACAAAAGCAAAGCTACCTGGAAAATTATAAATAAAGAGACTTGTAAAAATAAAATTAAAGAACACAAGTTATCTCTTAAAGTAAATGACAAAATTTTTGATTCCAATGCAGACGTGGCTAATGCGTTCCAATCTTTCTTCTCAAAAATTCCAGTATCTGCGACGAGTAGCTTAAACTCCAGTCCCCATCTTGCTGAAACCCTTATAAAAACGCATGTAGATGAGTGTAAAGTTCCTTTTTATTTTTCTTATGTTAGTATAGAGGATATTTTAAAAAACTTCAAAAGCTTAAATATGAAAAGGACAGAAGATCTGTGGGGAATCTCTACAGAGGTTTTAAAAAATATAATTCATTTTGTTGCACCTCATTTAGCGATAATTTTCAATAGATGCATTGATGGAGGTCAGTTTCCTAACCTGATGAAACTGAGTAAGGTCATTCCTTTATATAAATCAGGTGATAAAAGCGACCCCTCCAACTATAGACCCATATCAATACTACCTGCACTAAGTAAAATTTTTGAAAAAATTATCTTTACTCAATTATTATCGCATTTTAATGACAACGAATTATTACATAAAAACCAATGTGGATTTACCAAAGGCAAATCCACTACTGACGCAGGAGTAGAACTCATCAAACACGTTTTTGATGCTTGGGAAAATAAGCAAGATGCCATAGGAGTTTTTTGCGACTTGTCGAAGGCGTTTGATTGTGTTGATCACCAAACACTGCTGATGAAGTTACGGCACTATGGTGTTGCAGATGAATCGCTTTGTCTACTACAGTCATACTTAAGTGACAGAATTCAAAAGGTTAATGTCAATGGCACAGATTCTTCTGGTGCCCCTTTGTTGATGGGTGTGCCCCAGGGCTCAATATTGGGACCGTTGCTTTTTATCATTTATATAAACGATCTTCCGCACTTCACAAATAATATATGTGAGACAGTATTGTTTGCTGACGATACTTCCCTCATTTTTAAGGTAAATAGAAAGAAAACCAACTTTGATGATGTAAATTGTGCTCTCGCTAAAATAGTACACTGGTTTACAAACAATAACCTGCTGCTTAATGCCAGGAAAACCAAGTGTGTTAAATTTACAATGCCAAATGTCAAACAGGTTAACACTAATATTATCATGAACAATGAAGTTATTGAATTAATTAACTCTACAGTATTTCTTGGCATCAATGTAGACTCGAAGTTGCAATGGGGTCCTCATATTGCTGTCCTGGCTGGAAGGCTTAGTTCAGCTGCATATGCGGTAAGGAAAATCCGGCTTTTGACTGACGTTGAAACGGCAAGGGTTGTTTATTTCAGTTATTTCCATAGCATTATGTCATACGGTATTCTATTATGGGGGTCAGCTGCTGACATACAAACAATCTTTGTACTGCAGAAGCGGGCCATCCGCGCTATATATGGGTTAAAGACACGCGAATCACTTAGAGAACTTTTTAAAGAAATTAACATAATGACGGTAGCATCACAGTATATCTTTGACTGTGTTGTTTATGTACGTAAACATTTAAATCAATTCAATAAAAATTCAGATAATCATAATTTAAACACTAGAAATAAGCACAAGCTTGCCGTTCCACGTCTGAGGCTGAGTAAGGTGAGTGGGTCGTTTGTAGGATTGGGTATCAAAATGTTCAACAGGTTACCGGAACATATTGTTGAACTGCCCATTCACAAATTCAAATCATACATGAAGTCCTTACTTATAAAAGGGGGCTATTATAGAGTAGAAGATTTCCTCAACGACGACATCTCTTGGACTGCTGCTTCGTAGTAAACTTTGCATTGTATAGACTCAACTTTTATTTTGCATTGTTTAACTTTAAAATATTAAAAAATGTTGTAATACCTAAACATGTAACAATTGGCGATTTAAAAAGAGTAACTACCGAGTTTCTTGCCGTTTCTTCTCGGTAGAAATCTACTTTCCGAACACGGCGGTAGCTTCTTTTAAATTGCTTTTATTCACATTCTTACTTTACTTTTTGTATTTCTACATTATTTTTACTTGACGATTCATAAGTGCTTATTTTAAGTCTATGTGAATAAAGGTATTTTGACTTGACTTGACTTGACTTGACATTTTACCTGTATTCGTACCTGGCATCCTACATACGTACATAGTAGTATAAGCCGCATATTACACGTTCGAATCCCGGGCAGGGGCGCGAAGCTGAACATCAAAGAGTACGCTTTATGAAACGGATCGGCTCGCAGGCGCGTCGCGTAAGGATGTGACTTTTAAATGTATCGATCTTAATAGTAACCGGTATTCATCATATCTTTCACTGCTAGTTTGATTTGAGTTTCCCTGCGTGACATCTAACGCCAAACTAAGCCGAAGCTTGTACTATTGGTACTAGACAAGTGATACATTTACTTAAATACTTTTTTTTTGTAATATAATAAATATTATACATAGTAAACACCCAGACCAATAATAAACAGATATATTAATGAACACAAATGATTGTACTGTGCGGGGACCCAGCCCAAGACCCTTGGTTCAGAAGGCAGAGGCTACCAAATCTTCCTTCCAGGGCCAGTCCTTAAATGATGAATAAGGACCTTTTTAAGATGGCGGGGATTATTTGGACCCAGACTGAGGGTCGGTCCATGTAGAGGTCATTGGTGGAGGCCAATGTCCAGCAGTGGACGTTTACAGGCTGATGACGATCCATCATATGGATCATATGGGTCAGTATCGTCATCGGATCGTATCGGGTAGTAAAAGCTACTCACTGACTTATTCTATTGACCAACCAGTCTTAAATTCTATTCAAGTGGTAAAAAGGACTAAACACCTTGGTGTTTACAGTCCTTTTATCTAAATAATACTGTGAAGGATCTTGGCCTACACATCGACTCCACCCTTAGCTGGTCTAAACATATCGACGAGGTCAGCCGAAAGGTTACCGCTGCGTTGTGCTCTCTCTATCGTTTTAAGCATTTTTTGCCTATTAACACCAAAGTGACACTTATTCAATCTCTGATTCTTCCCATAATTGACTATGCCGACGTGTGTTGTCTTGATCTTAATCAAATTTTCCTCAACAAGCTGGATCGTATCCAGAACAACTGCATACGGTTCATATTTGGCCTCCGTAAATATGATCATATCTCTTCCTACCGTCTACAACTACATTGGTTACCTATTTCCTTTCGTCGTGAAATTCACATTCTCTGTACTCTCTACTCGATTCTTCACAATCCAAACTTTCCTACCTATCTTAAATCTATGTTTCAATTACTCAGTTCGACACATACTCGGCAGCTTCGCTCTTCAAGCAACTCTATCCTAGCCATTCCTTTACACCACTCTAGCTTCGTCACTAAGTCCTTTTGCGTGCAAGCAGTCAGACTCTGGAATGGACTTCCTGAAGGCATCCGTAGTGCTCCAAGCAGGGCATCATTCAAGATAAGGCTTCAAAAACATTATCGACTCCAACATTCAGTGAAATAGTTTCTACAGTCGTCGTCCTATTTATTTTATATGTATGTGTGTATATTATAATATTTTGTAAGTATATTATATATTTATTAGTTTATTCTATTCGTATTATAAGTAAGATTATGTTCTGTTCCTTCTTGTGTATATGTAGGTATAATATATATATATATATGTGTATGTATTTATTTGTATCTTATTTTTATCATATTTTATTATTGTGTTTGAGATATTGTGTTTTAAATTAACTTTGTCGCACACTACCATAAAATTAGTTTCTGCTTAGCCCAATGGTTGACTGGTAGAGAATGCCTATGTGGCATTAAGTCCGCCTTTTGTACACTACTTTACTGTGCAATAAAGATTAAATAAATAAATAAATAAATAATCTAAATAAATAATTTTTTGTCCTCTCTTCCAGAAAGTATCAAGATACTACAAGTAGGTTTACAACTAAAAAGTCGACGGTAAACATGTTTATTGTGTACGAAGGAAGGAGTATCTACCGAATTTTCTGCTACGCTTTCAACGGTATTTGACCAAAAACCGAATCGAAAGTATCGGTAGCAGGTATCGATACACCCCCATCCCTATAAGCGAGGAGGTGGAATGAACTTACAAATAAACTGCATATATTGGAAATATTATGGAATATGTATTAAATTGGTGAGTACGAAATTCAAGTGTGAATTTTCTGCCGTCAAATTCTAATATTAGCATACACATTGTAGATTTGATTTAAAAAGACATGATTTAAAACCTTTATGGGCTGCAAAATACTGGTATGTATCTAACGAAATAAAAAAAAAAAACATAATTTGTATCTACCGTTGCCATGACAACAGAGTTTCTATTTTTTAAAAATGACATGAGTCGATCAAAATAAACATGCTATTTTTTTATTCTTTACGGCTACGGCTCGATGATCTGTGCCCTTTTAAGACCCTGTCTTCAAGGAGATTATCATTATTATCAACAATAGTTTTGTAAGACATAAAAGAAACGTAAGCGCGAACTGTTTATAAATAAATCAAACAATCGGAGGTTCCATTTTCGAATTCACTAAATATATTATAATCCATTCCGCATTTCCGATGATGTATAACCAGCCAGCACCAAACTCAAAGTCAACTAACTACTAAATCGCCTATTGGCTTGCCCCGCATAAATCATAGAATCCCACCTCGACACAGCAACCTCCACCTGAATTATGTCCGCCTAGTACCTCGTGACGGGACCGGGCCGCGTCCCGTCCGGATATCCGGTGCCCCGGCTTACGGCGATAAGGGGATAGCGGGAAGTAACAGTATCGATATTAGAAGTACGTTGTGCAACATCGATGTCGATATGTCTGTTGAAAGAGTCATAATTATAATGGCGGCCATGCACGCTACAGTCTACCGGAGAGGTCCACATGTGCAGGTATGCACAGGTACGCAGGCATACCTGCACAGGTGGCCTCAGATGCGACCATCAGCCAATCGTAGTCCATTGCTGGACATAGGCCTCTCCAGTTGTCCGCACTTTGGGAAAACACCTGGACGCTTTACCCATAATCGCCACGCTTGGCAGACGGGTCGGCGATTGCAGGACGTAGCTCATCGCTACGGTGACGCTGCTGCCTGTCATCGGCCTACTGTATGCATGGTAGGCATGGTATTTAGCTACGAAAGTTGATAGCTTCTTGCTCCGGTGACGCTGCTGCCCGTCATCGGCCTGTGGTAATTAGCTACGCCTTCTGTCGTGATGGTTTTACCGCCACCAGTCGATTTGCCAGAGCCTCGTTTGTTGTTCGGCAGGACGCACCACGGGCAGGTGAGGATGGCTTGGAGCGAAAAGCTGATAGGCTGCTCCCTTACATCCCATGCCATGAGCCCTACAATGAGCCATCGGGCCGGTCAAATGATATCATTCTGATTATACTAACATTATCGATATTTAACTAAAAATTAGAATTTCTTTCCAACAAGCCTACCTAGATAAGGAAGGGGTCGCCGGGTAACCGGGTATTACTCGTCCGGGCATCCGGGTAGGCCCGGACGGGAGACTTGTACGATTTATTGTCGGTCGAGTCAAATCGAAATTTGTGTGCATACAATCTGTTACGGCTTGGAGGTAAGTATTTGTTCTTTATGCGGCGGTCATATAGGAATTTGAACTTGACTCGAGTCCAGATTATGTAATACTAGCTGTGCTCGCGACGTCGTCCGCGTGGAATAGTTATTTTTCCCCCGTTTTTTTTTACATTTTCCATTATTTCTTCGCTCCTAATAGTTGCAGCGTGATGTTATATAGCCTAAAGCCTTCCTCGATAAATGGTCTATTCAACACGAAAAAAATTTTTTAATTCGGTCCAGTAGTTCCTGAGATTAGCGCGTTCAAACAAACAAACAAACAAACAAACATACAAACAAACTCGTCAGCTTTATAATATTAGTTAAGACTAGCTGTGCTCGCGACGTCGTCCGCGTGGAATAGTTATTTTTTACATTATCCATTATTTCTTTGCCCCTAATAGTTGCAACGTGATGATAAATAGCCTAAAGCCTTCCTCGATAAATGGTCTATTCAACACAAAAATATTTTTTCAATTCGGACCATTTGTTCCTGAGATTAGCGCGTTCAAACAAACAAACTCTTCAGCTTTATAATATTAAGTATAGATACCCCATGTAATGGTCATATTCCCTCAGCATACCCTGTCCTGTTATTTATAAAGTAATTTCAGCTAGTTAGTGTTAAAATTATTTAAATTCACTGGAAAAATACTTTTAGAAACAAGTTTTTCTTTGACCTAAAAGAATGAAAAAAATCATGGGACCACCTCGGAAGTGTCCTCTATCGAACTGTCGAAAAATTTTTGAAATCCATCCATAATTGACGGAAATATCGGTGAACATACGTAAAAAAAAATATATATATATACATACAGACGAATTGAGAACCTCCTCCTTTTTCGAAGTTGGTTAAAAATGTGACGATATGAAACTTTTTAACTCACGCACTAGTAAAACTCGTACTGAACATACATACCTACATAACGACACGCTTTTCTCCCAAAGGGGTAGGCAGAGACTACGTCCTTTTGCTACGATCCTGGCACACCACTTTCGCTTCGTCCACATCCACCAATCTCTTCATAGGTAGGTAGATAAATAAATAAATAATAAATAAATATCAGACAACATCACATACATTGCTCTTATCCCAAAGTAAGTAGCTTATGCACTTGTGTTATGGGTATCAGAACAACGAAGGTACCCCAAATAAATACTTAAATACAAATTATATGAACACCCAGACACGGAACAAACACCAGTGTTCATCACACGAATGTTTGTCCCGGGTGGGAATCGAACCCACGACCTTAGGCTCAGAAGGCAGGGGTCACTACCAATTGAGCCACCGAGCCAGTCAGATGCTCGTCAATTTAGGGTACTCGTACTACACATACTGAAGAATGTAGAAAAACTGATCGTTCTATACTTCGTCGCTGGTTGTCACAACACCTTTTTAGAAAAGTATCCCTGTGTGTGTATGCCCTGTGTAAGTAAGTATGTCTGCTTCTTTCTTTACCAATTTTATTTATTTATTTTATTTATTTAAACTTCATTGCACATAATGGTACAAAAGGCGAACTTAATGCTAGGAGCATTCTCTACCAGTCAACCCTTGGGTCATGCAGAGAGCAGATTTGTTGTGCGGTGAGTGTACAAAAGGAAACACAATAAAAGAAAATACATTATTTATATAAAAAAGTAATATGTGGAAATATGCTAAATAAAGTAGGTATAATATACATATAATGCTATAAAAACAAAGTATAGGCAAAGTAGATTTTAGAAGATTGCGGCCGCTATCCAACTAGAATATTAGATGGAGCCTATAACATAATATGTTGGTACTAATATTCTCCAGTCAATTTAACTAATATTTTCTTACCACCTCGGTCGCTTGATTGATGATGCTAATAACGCCAGTGAAACACTGTATATCAATATTGGCGGCATCTTCGGGCCCATCGGGCCGCGCATTAATCACCGCAGAACGCCCTCTGGCGTAAAGACTAACATACGGGGTCAATCGATCTACATATCTAAACTTAATATTATAAAGCTGAAGAGTTTGTCTGTTTGTTTGAACGCGCTAATCTCAGGAACTACTGGTCCGAATTAAAAAAAAATCTTTTTGTGTTGAATAGACCATTTATCGAGGAAGGCTTTAGGCTATATAACATCATCAGCTATCAACATCGGAGAAATAATGGAAAATGTTAAAAAAAACGGGGAAAAAATAACTATTCCACGCGTACGAAGTCGCGAGCACAGCTAGTCTAGTATATGTCATGTACAACTAAATACTAGACTATTTATCACTGCACAGTATATAAAACGGGATGTAAGGGAGTCACACTTGCGCCACACTGTTATCCGATTAGAAAATTTATCGCAACCAGTCACAGGGTGACACGTTTGAGTGTGACTCGTTGAGAATAAATGATCTTTTCCCTCCAAACCAACCTCAGCTGCCCGTGGTGCGTCTTGCCGAATAACAAATGAGGCGCTGGCAACTGACTGGTGGCGGTATAACCATCATAATTGAAGGCGTAGCTAAATACCACAGACCGATGATGGGCAGCAGCGTCACCGGAGCGAGAAGCTACGTCCTGCGATTGCTAACCCGCCTGCCCAGCGTGGCGATTACGGGTATATCCTCCAGATTTTTGTCCTAAGTGCGAACAACTGGAGAGACATATGTCCAGCAGTGGCCTGCGATAGGCTGATGATGATGATTTGCAGGAAGAAAATATGCACCAGACCACATTCACATTCTAGGCTCAAGTGACATGGGAAAATCTTAGAGAATTAAACAAACTACTCTAGCAGTTTATAAATTGGGGTCAGTATGCAACATCGCTATTCAAATAAAGTAAACTAAATGAACACGTCAAATATAAGTTTCAATTACTTCTGAGAGCGGTGGTGCTAAAATTGTAAGGCTTTGAGACGTTGCCGCTAGGAGCCCCACGGGTGCGGCAACGAATAAAAATAAATTGCCCGGCGGAATCCCGCGAATGCCGGTGTTACACGCCGTATGGTTGCCACGCCAATGCCATTTTAGATTCCAGAAAAGTATATATTTATTAATAAATGTATTCTTCTTTTTAATTAATCGAAGGTACCACAAATATTTATTGAAATGAAACACCCAGACGCATAACAAACACAAATGTAATTTACACGAATGTTTGTCCCAGTTCTTTTGGGGACCGGCTCTTTTTTCCTTAAATGATTACGATGATGGCCAGGGCGGCCTTGTTATCATCCGTTACCTATTGACGCAACTGATGACTCTCAATCCTTAAAAAATAACGAATCCACGATCTTTGTTTTAGGAGGCAGGGGTCACTACCAAATGTACCACCGGGTTAGTCAAAAAAGGCTATCCTAATACATATTACAAATCCGAAAGTTTGTCTGCATTACTACCAATTTACAATTACTTACTACTACAAATGTGAAAGGTTTTAATGAAAGTTTACGGTAATATAGGAAAGCTCATGCATTCGATGGACACATTGCCTTTGATAAGATTAATCATTCACGCGGGCAAAGTCAGCTGCAGTATGTTAATTGATAAAAACGATTTTCTTTAATCGGCAGCCCTACCCGTCGTATCTTGCATCTGCAAGCGAGATATTTATCGTCTCTTATTAGAATGCAAGTTTGCGCGCGCTAATCCGTTCAGCTCGCGCCTCGCCGCAATATCTCACTGCGAAATTATTGCTTTAAATTGGGCTTGTAATTTGTGCTGTTTGATTGACAAAGACACTTAAAGTCTAAGGTCTAGATTTGCAAATCTGATGCAATTGATACATAAAACAATAGGATCGTCCAGTTGTTCGCCACTTTGGGCAAATATCTGGAGGGAGCCCATGATCGCCACGCTAGATAGGCGGGCTGGCAATAGCAGGGCGTAGCTTCTCGCTCCGGTGACGCTGCTGCCCGTCATCGGCCTGTGGTATTTAGCAACGCTTTCAATCGTGATGGTTATACCGCCACTGATCGGATGCCTTGAGCGGGATGCACGACGGTCAGGTAAGGATAGCTTAGAGCGAAAATAGTAGGTCGCTCCCATACATCCCTTTTCTTATTATGATACATTTCTGTGCTAAATACAGATTTTCATAGATGATCGCACGGAGGGAAACCTATCAACGAATCATCATCATCATCAGCCTATTGCAGTCCACTGCTGGACATAGGCCTTTCCAGTTGTTCGCCACTTAGGGCAAACATTTGGAAGATATACCCATAATCGCCACACTGGGCAGGCGGGTTGGCGATCGCAGGGCGTAGCTTCTCGCTCCGGTGACGCTGCTGCCCGTAATTGGTCTGTGGTGTTTAGCTACGCCTTCAATTGTGTTGGTTATACCGCCACCAGTCGGTTGCCAGCGCCTCGTTTGTTATTCGGCAGGATGCACCGCGTGATGATGATGATGCACAAAAGATGATGGGTCGCTCGCTCCCTTATATCAATCAGTAATTAACTAATAGATAGATAAACATCTATTTACTATTTTCAACTATGATAGTTTATGTAACTAAAAGTACCAGGGCGGCAGAGGTGTAATGGAGCTGAGCGGTGCCAATTCGTGCTATCGCATCGGCAGACACTCGAGACAAGCCGTTATTGGGTAGGGCTTGCACTACCGGTTCAGCTGCATAACGGTAGCGGTCTACCGTTTACATTTTTACAAGGTAAATCGGTGATTGCCGTGGTGGCTTAATAGTGTTTTATATTGGTCCAGTACGTTCGGTTTGTCGTAATCACGGGAATCACGCTTAAGAATTCCATTGTTTTGCTTTTACTGGGCCAACCATACATCTGGGACAGCTTGAAGCAGCTAGTATCGACATTTGACAGGTTTAAGCTGCGATTGCATTGTCAATACCTATTGTCATTTACAGTATTTTGACGTACACATACACGTCACTGCTCGAGCAGTTGTAACTGCTTAGGGCAATCGGCAGCAGTTATCAATGGCGACTTCAAGCTGTTGCCTGTGACTTTGCAAGTGTAGTCTGTGCATGTTGATCACCCGCCACATCAGCCGTACAAGCCGATGGGGTAAACGGAGTGGAGACCGCGTCTCGGCAAACGTAGTGTAGTACGCCCTCAGGCCAGGTGGAGTCACGATTTGCGCAAAACGGGACGGGGCAAGTGCTGGCTGGGTGGGACCGATCAAGGTGGCGAACATTGGGAGAGTGGACTGATAGGCTGATGATGATGATGACTAAATTTATTCGATCTGTCCATGTTTAAATCTATCTACGGACATACTTGTAGTGCCCCATATTGTATTTCCCCTAAAAAACCTCGGCATGAGTTTATTCCACACACGCAGGGTTCGCGGTAGGAAATTCCTCTGAAATCGAACTGTGTGACCAGTTACCCCTCAAAGCCTAGAAAATTAAGCTGTTGGCATCATTTTTAAGTACAAGCACTGCATTTACAAGACTCCTACCTATGTAACTCCTACCTATGCCGTACTATCAAAAAGTGGAATTCTCTGCCGGCACACGTGTTTCCTCCTTCTTACAGTACGGGATCCTTTAAACGAAGCGTGAAGAAGCATCTCGCGGGTCAGCATGGCTGTGGTGACTGACTGGAAACTGAGGTTTCCCGCCCGTTGTCAGAGCGATTTGGGCTTCCTTTTAGCTTTCCTTCAGGCAAAAGGAAGCCACTATGCTGAACCAATATATAAAAAAAAACTCATCTCAAACGTAAATACCGGTATCCTAAAATACCGGTAAACTCGTCCCGTCTAAGCCAAATAGTACAGTCAGAACAGCAACAGGTGGGGTGTTGCTCGGAGGGAATTATTTATAACGCGCCCGGGAGTCGAGATACTTTGTCGCGAACCGTCTTTTGTCGCGTACGACTGTACATTACCTCAATATAATATGTATACCACATGGAAGTATTAAGTTATCATCATCATCATCATCAGCCTATTACAGTCCACTGCTGGACATAGGCCTCTCCAGTTGTTCGCCACTTAGAGCAAACATCTGGAGGATATACCCATAATCGCCACGCTGGGCAGGCGGGTTGGCGATCGCAGGGCGTAGCTTCTTGCTCCGTTGACGCTGCTGCCCGTCACCGGTCTTTAGTATTTAGCTACGCCTTCAATTGTGATGGTTATACCGCCACCAGTCGGTTGCCAGCGCCTCGTTTGTTATTCGGCAGGATGCACCACGGGCAGATGAGGTTGGCTTGGAGCGAAAAGATGATAGGATAGGAAGTATTAAGTATTACGTACAAACTACTACGTACTACGTACTTATTACTTCCATGGTAGGTATATCAATAATTGCAGATATGTTTGACGACCGGTTTGAGAACAGTGGTCGTGGGTTCGATCCCCACACGGATCTCGTCATATGACGCGTCGGGATTGATCCACGAGCTCTCGCGAGATTGGGAACCCGCGGGATCGGGATTGCATTCCCTAGTTTTAATCCGTCGCGCGCGTTATGTTCGTCCTGTAGTACATACAGTGGCGGATTAACGTATAAGCACTACAAGCACGTGCTTGGGGCCCCTGTTCTTCAGGGGCCTCCATCCTCTACTGGCGTTCCATGTTATACCTACTTACATTTTATCGAGATTCATCCACAATATGTCCGAAATCACAAGGCGCTAACAGTCCAGGAGTGTCCCTTCATGCACCCCCGCAGGGCCCAAAAGGGGCGCAAAAAATACATTTCATGTACTTCCAAGTTAAAGTATGTTTGGCTTCATACAAAAAGGTTCGATGTCTTTTGCACCTTGTTTATTACTTTGTAATAACCTACAATTCCATTCCTTCCATTTCCATGTAAACAATAGAGGGCCTACACAGGCTCGGTGCTTAGGGCCTCGGATACTCTTAATCCGCCACTGAGTACATAGGTACAGTTGGACAGTGGCTCCACTTATGTGATAAGGGCAGTGTCATCTTCACACACTAATTGCCCGTCTAACGTCCGAAGGGTAATTTACGTCTGTAATTAAACGCAAGTGATTAACTTTGATGATTACATCGGCTCATTAGTATTTAGTTCTATTATTATCTATACTGTTTCTATAGAATTTAACTAAGTTATGTTGGTATGAAGAGGAGCTCGGTGGCGCCGCGGTCTTGTTCGTTTAACAATGATCGCAAATGTTGTCAAAAACCATTGGCGCGGTCAATCCGATGATGGGTGACCAAAATTTGACACCGATTTCCTCCGTGCTTCGGAAGGCACGTTAAGCTGTTGGTCCCGGGTGCTATCTTTACCAACTCAGATAGCAGTCGTTACATCGTAGCAGAGATGATGATAACTCTGACGCCTAAATTGGGAATGGGTATAGCTTACCCTAAGTGTTGCGGAGGTCTGATGGCAGTCGCTCTGTGTAAAAGCTTAGCCCTCGCCAAATCTCTCAGTTTGGGAAGGCCGACCCTGAGACAATCGGGAAAAAGGCTAGGATGATGATGTTGGTATGAAGATGAAGTTATTGGATTGTTATGTAAAAGTATCTGTTTTGACATTGGTTGTGTTTATGAGATCGCATAGAGGATAGATACCTAAATCGTTCGTATTATAACCGCTTGTTATACCTACCTACTTTATTCAATTATGGCGACAATAAATAATTTTATTGCTATTTTGTTATGATTTCTATTAACTAAATTTACTTTGTAATAACTTGCTAAAACTTAAACGCTTTTATTAATCAGATTAACTATTTTAGGTAGGTACTTTTAAAGTGTATTGTATAGTTTTACACTTTTATTACAAACGTTGCAGAACATACGCCGCCATCTAGTGTTTGCACGAGGAAGGTTTAACAGCGAATGCTTTTGCAAACAACGCCATCTATTGGTGAACAACAGAATTATATTGTATGTGTGCGTGTAACATTTCGCGCTAGTAGTATAGATGACGCTACGATATCGTAACAAAATTATTTTTTTTCTTTGTTACAGAATGCTCCGAATCAAGAACCGGTGTACAGAAAAGTGGCAATCGTTGAAAACTTCTTCGACATCATCTACACAGTTCATGTTGAATTAGAAGGCCGACCAGGAAAACATGCCGGACAGAAAAGGACTTATAGAACTGTAAGTAAATTGCTTGTAACACTTATTGTATGTTGTAACTATTAATAATTAGTTAAGTTTCAGAAGAATTTGTAAGCTTTTTTTAAATTTAAAGCTATTTATTTACATTTAAAATATTGACGAACAGCGCTATCTAGCGGTATCATAACGAAGTTGTAGTGCGGCTATGTAGTATCATAATTTTAATACGGTGATGGTAGGTGGCGCCTGTATCTCGTTCTACGAGTTTGTAGAAAAACACATGAAATAAATGGGTGTTATTTAAATGGTTAACTTGTTAGTATTTTTGAAAATAGAAAAGATGTATCTATCAGCAGAAATAACCGGTTAGCTACTCATGGCCATTAATAATTCAAAATTAATCAGCAACTTATGCCATTCTGTAATTATTTTTGTGCTGCATTTTATTTTAATTACATAAACAGCAATAAGCTGTTTCTGTTTTATAAAATTTTGTGCTGGTAAAGTCTTTTTCAGATAGGATGGGTACGCTGACACATCAGTGACACTTGTCAACGAATCCTTTTTACGCAATTTCTATGACAGAATGATAAATAATCATCAAAATAAAAAGTGTTTTCACTTTGTTCATAACGCATGATAACAGAGATTTACTTTAATTTGTATTTGAAACCATAAATAACATTATAATGTACATAATTAAAGAAATCTAATACATAAAATATTTTTTATCAGTAATGCTTGATGCGTAAATTGAAACGTATTTTCATAGGGATTGAAACATTGAAATCGTTATAATACCGATTTAATCGTGAAATCGCTTCACGATTTTTCAACTATTGTATAAATTTTATTAAATATTTAAATTTCTTAATAAAGGATGAGCAGTTATTGGTGTAAAATCTAAAATCATGTATAACACGACTGAGATATTACATTTAAATGGGTAGTTTAATCGTAATTCAAATAATTATCTATGTAAAATTAAGAATGGAAGGATTCTTCAAACTCAGATTGATCTAATGATTAGTTTTACATAATTTTGGATGATAATAAATATTTTTTTTATTAAATCATGCAATTTTTAATTATCTCGAAATCGATTCTCTCTCCATATAAAATGAAATCGATAAAACATAAAATCGATTTTTTTACCTTCGATTTTCATTTTACCACATGACTATAAACTTCAAATCCCAAGTGTCAGCGTACCCATCCTATCTGAAAAAGACTATAATAGCTGCCGTCGGCTGATTCGGGTCAAGCGTGCATTTAGAAGTCCATGTGCTTCGGCGCTACGGGAAGTGCAGACCCTCAGGCGTAGCGTAACAAAGTACAGGCACCTACGCTCTCTTTCGCAGCTTCGGCTTGCTGGTGCGACCAGAGTCAGCCGCTACGGAGAGCCGGGCGCCTGGACCTTGTTACAGCGGGCAGGAGCTGCCGTGCCTCCGCCTTTTTGGAATTACACTCTTGGGGTCGAGCAGACCAGTACCACGTGGAGTCGGGGTTGGCTGATTCGATTCTGACACAAACTGACATGAAATCTACGATTTTTCAGCAAAAATGAAATCCAATTAGTTATTTTGCTTACCATGTAAATTAAAATATCAAATGTAATGCATGTAGACATGTTTGCTCTGCTGATCAATCATAAAATCTTGATGACCAAGTAGTTATTTTGCGGACCGAATATTTAATATGCAAACGCATTTGGTTGTACAGTTAAGGCGGTCTTATTGCTGTAAGCGACAGTTATCAGTAAAAATTATAGAATTTTGTTAGAATATCGTAGCTACGAGGCACAAGCTACGACGTAGCAGTGTCGTAGACTCCACATTCTACAAGGACTGGTGCCAAAGTCGCTTTGTGAATGAATATAAACGCCCAACAGATGACGTTATGTAGCCAGCGTTTAAAAAAAACGTTTAGAAGTAGGAAAAGAGGTACATATCCCTAATCACACTGTTTTCCCCCACAGATTACCGAAACGTACGCGTTCCTGCCCCGTGAAGCTGTCACGCGCTTCCTGACCGGATGCGGCGAGTGCGCCCGGCGCCCGCGCAGCGCCTCCCCCCCACCTCTACCCACCCCCTCCCCATCCCCCACCAGACACCCCTACCTCCCCTTCCTGCCCCACTGCCCGGAATACTCTCGCAACTGGGAAAGCGAAATAGACGCAGCCCAGAACTTCAACTACGAAAACTATGAGCCTTTGAAGAAGGTAGACAGCCCTAAACAGAATGAAGAGGAACCAGAACCGACCTATATAGAACTCACATCAAAGAAAACCTTCGACGGTAACCTTTACACCTCCCCCGTAGAACCTTTCAGAGAAGAAGAACCTGTCAGAACTGACCCGGAGATAGATAAAGACGACAGTCTTATAGACGTAGAAGATGTCAAGATGGACAGTCCACCCCCCAAGAAAGAGGAAGAGAGAAGTAAAATCCAAGAGGAATTCGCCGCGAGTACCAGGACGGCAGAGAAAGCGGGAGGTAAAGAAATAAAGACTGAGCCTAAGAAGAAGTATAATCCTTTGGATGTTGCGAATTTGACGTCTAAAGATCCTCCTAAGTCTAGGTCTCCTCCTAGAAAGAAGTTGCTGAATTCTAGTATAGAGTATCCTAATGCTTACACGTCGTTTCTGAAGCCCTGGAGGCCGGACGCCAATGAGTACAGTAGGGGGGAGGAGATGGATTATAGTGTTCCGATCACGACGGCGTATCTGAAGCACCTTCGGAGTATGACGTTCCAGGATCGAATGGACGCGGACGGTGTTAAGGTGAGTTCTTTTTAATTTTATAAGTTATGGCATGGCTGTGTTAACATGGTAGGTCATCATCATCATCAGCCTATCACAGTCCACTGCTGGACATAGGCCTCTCCAGTTGTTCGCCACAGGGCAAACATCTGGAGGATATACCCATAATCGCCACGCTGGGCAGGCGGGTTGGCGATCGCAGGGCGTAGCTTCACGCTCCGGTGATGCTGCTGCCCGTCATCGGTCTGTGGTATCTACCTACGCCGTCAATTGTGATGGTTATACCGCCACCAGTCGGTTGCCAGCGCCTCGTTTGTTATTCGGCAGGATGCACCACAGGCAGGTGAGGTTGGCTTGGAGCGGAAAGATAATAGGCCGCTCCATTACATCAACAGACAGGTGATTGGTGGTTACTTGTCATGCCGCAATGGCTTGGGCTTCTCTTACGCTTTCCATCAGGTCAGCGAAAGCCACTATTATGTGTCACTATGAAGACAATCAGAATGTAGAGACTTATTGGTCACAAATCCCTTTAAATGACTAACAGGGCCAGGCTAAATCCTGGGTCGGCCGATTTACTCGTATTTATGTATCGTTTTACTGTCATGAAATCACTTAGCGATCAATTGGCTAAAAATCTTGTTTCATCAACCATAATCTACATACCGTTCATACTTATGTACGAGTATGTTGAAAATGAAATGAAAAAAAAATGAAAAATGCTTTATTACTATCAGAAAAACCTAGACTATACAGTTGATGGTAGTTTAATCATGAAAGTATATAAATTGCACAAGTCTAAGGAGTAAAGAATGGAACAGGGGATCCCAAACTAGGCTTAGCCTGTATCTTGGGTAACCAAAAATAATTATAGTTATAGTAGTAACAGAGCATAATAGGCCCATATTCTTTCAGCTTCTTTTTAATGGCGTTCTATAAACCTAGGTCCACGGCATTTTTTGCGTATGTGTTTGTGTACCGTAAATACGATTAATTCACGCATGAACACTCGTCAAACCTTTTGTTGTTATATACTATTATGAGTATGTGTTTCGCGATAGTTATTTACCAAAATGCGCCGATCAACTCCAACCTTTTGACCACCTCTTCAGAACGGGCCGCAAGCGAGCGACCCGAAAGTTGATAATAATTCTACCATTTAATATTTGGAATCGAACTTGAAAATCATAACATGGGAGGGTTGAGATTAGGTTGGCCATGATTTCACGTAGATTTTGGGATATTCCCAAATAGTGCGGACTTCTAATGTCAGAGCACTTACCGTACTTAACAGAAAAATACATGTTTTATGAACAGGCCATAAAACTAATTTCCTTAAACTTATTTTCTACTATATGAACGAGTAATATAATTTAACAAACTAATAATTGCCTTAAATTACGAATGAACTGTTCTCGATTGGAAAGAATATACCGAGCCACTCTCGCTTTGAACACCTGAAGATTGTATGTCTCGAGGAACAAAGGCGGTTCGTAATAATGAAGTAGATGCAAAACGCATGAGTCTTTGGGATATGCACCATAAAGCGATGCCATATTATAGAGATACGATTTACTCGTCCAGTGTCTAGTTCATATCTATCGTTTTATGTACATAGATAGATAGATACATACACACTTTACTGAAAAAAAAAACAGCGATATTACAGAAAAAACACATTAGGAACAAAACGAAGTACAAATTAGACGGTCTTATTGCTAGTAGCGAACTTGTTCAGGTAGAAGAAACCAGTTTCAGTAAAGAGATGCATGCATGTCTTTTGCAAAACTTATAAGCGAGGCGCATGATCCTTCCGATCTTTATAAAGGACGGGTCCTGTTTCTCCCAGATGGCTTGGTAAGCCCAGCCAAGGCGCCGGCACAAAGGCGAACCTACAACCACAGCCCCGTCCGAACTCACAGGACCTAACCCCCGCAAAACTGTGTGTGCTCGAAATTTTGGACCGAAAATTATTTTACAGTTGTCGAGTTATTTTTGCTGGAATGCCTTTTAAGTTCTGGGGTTAAAGTATGATTTAGACTCGAAGGAAGTTTAGTTTTTGAATGTGGATACGAGCTTTCGTTTGTGCCGAAGGTGTAGGGTGTTTTGTGGCGAAAGGGACGGTTCAACGGGCATAAGTATGTGATATTTTCTATATACGTAACGGATCATATGAATTCCCTTTGTGAAGAAGTGAGGGTTGAATTATAGTTATGAAACGTGTCTTATATTCAGAGTATCTAAATATATAAAAGGACAAATTTACTGACTGACTAACATATCAACGCACAGCCTATACGGCTAAACGTAGGCACTTGAAATGTGGAAGGGACGTAGCTTAGGTACCGTAGAGGTGCACTCAGAAAGGAATTCCCGAAATTCCCACGGGGACGGGAGTTAGCGGGAAAAAATAGTATTGAACCCGTGAGTAGCAGGGACTGGTCACTAGTTTATTCATATGTAGTTATTATTGTCCGCGTGGTTCCTAGATCCAGAATAGGATCACCACATCTCATCCTGTGGGTGTCGAAGGCGACTAAGTGGTATCAGGATACGGGCAGCAGCGTTTAACTGGGTACAAATAAAACCTATTGCGGCCACCAACCCGCCTGCTTGGTCATTGAGACAAATCCCCTCAAAAAGAAAATGGCGAGGCCTATAACCAGCTGCGAACCTTTCAAGGCTCATTATGATGAATCAAATCCAGAATTCAAAGAAAAATAGCGAAATTGCTCATTTTTACATTATAAATAAATAAATAATAAATAAATAAATAAATAACCCAAGACATGCCACGCTGGGCCACACAGCGCCACCTAGCCCCAAACTAAGCCGAAGCTTGTACTATGGGTACTAGACAACTGATAAACTTACTTATATACTTTTTTTTTGTAAATAAATACATATTATACATAGAAAACACCCAGACCAATACAAACAGACATGTTCATGAACAGAAATGTTTGTACTGTGCGGGAATCGAACCCACGACCCTTGGCTCAGAGGGCAATTATGTATCGTTACTAAATAAAATATGGTGTTAGTTACAATCAAATCGATAAATCTTCATTAAAATATCGCCAATAACGAAAGATTTGCAGAATATCTTCATGTTTTTCTTGGAAAATCCCCGATTTGTCAAATACAGGCGTCAACGCAAATCCGGTGTCCTAGGATTTATAGGAGGCGTAGGGCACGGGATGTCACCCCTAACGACCCGAGATGAATGAGGGCGGACGGGACACGCTAGGGTCGTGGGCTTTTGTTTTTACTTACTTTTATTGAAAACCAGTAACTTAATTTAACTGCTTTAAGCACTAAACGCTGACTTAAACGCACACACACTCTCTCTCACATACACACACGCGCACACACACACACACACACACAAACAATACACAATCGCATTTGTTATACCTATTGATGAAAATTGTGTTTTTTAAGGAAATCTGTAATTGGCCTTAATAATTACCTATACTAATTAATGTAATCGCTACGCTGTTGATTTCGAATAAATAAATTTAAAAAAAACATTATTTTAATATCGACTTCTTTTTAGTACTACTGAGGTAATTTTGTTCGTACAGAGCGATATAGTCATTACAATGACTAAGTTCTTTAACTAAATAAATAAAAAACAACTAGGGTGCCAAAAAAAGCCTATGGACCGTCTGATGTTAAGTATTTATCGCCGCCTATGGACGCCTGCAACACCAGGAGTATCACATGCACGTTGTCGACCCTTTAGAAACCTCTTAACAACCTTTTTGTACACTATTTTAACCCTGCAGCGAACCGAAAGAAAATATTGTATAGTAAAAATATGACAGTCATTCAAAATTCGAACGGAAATTCAAATTAAGGATTTGCATTGTACTATGAGTGCCAGTTTCAATGACCGAATCATCGAATATGGCCTTTGCATGCCTTTTTCAACAAGAAAGTTGCCAAAATACTAGGCTCGCAGGTTTTATAGGAGGCGCAGGGCTCTTAACACGTTACCCTGTAGCGAATCGCGATTGTTTTCCACATTATTAATAATTATGATTGTTTAGTATAAAAATAGGTTGATTTAATATTCAAGCGAAAATAGGCATTCAAAATAACCCCGCTGGTCTCAAGTTAGGCCTCGATGGCCAATTTGCATACGTTTTAAAAAAAAAATGCTAAAGTCGACGCAAATAATAGGCTCGCAGGAGGCGCAGGGCATCTGACATTGTTTTAACCCTATAGCGAACTGCAATTATTTTCCTCAGTATGTAATAATAATAATTGTGTAGTAAAAAATGTCGTAAATTCAAAATTCGGAAAAAGTTTTCCTTACACTGCGAGTGCCAGTTTATGATTGAATCATCGAATAGCCAAATTAGCACGCGTTTGCTAAAAAAAAACTTGCCAAATTCGCCGCAAATACTAGGCTCGCAGGATTTATAGGAGGCTCAGGGCACCTGACACGTAACCCTGTAGCCCGATTGATTCGGACGAATGGGACGCACAAAGGGCCCGGCGTCACGCCATAATCGGACGGCGCATCTTTTCTAACTCATTTTTCTCGCTCGGGGCGGGCGGGGTGGTTTCATCAGCCGGGGGTCACGGTATAAGACAAGACACAAAAACCGGCCGTGGTGGATAAGGAGGCAAGTGAGTTTTCCGTACGAGCTTTTGGTGGTAAATTTCAATAATGAACTTTGTTGAAATTTAGTGTGTGTTTAAATTAACTGTAGAACGTAACGCACAAACGGCACAAACTAGTACGAGTAATATAATTATATAAAAAAAATCAGTAAAATTATTATTATAAGTGTGAGTGGTAAGGTTGATTGTTAAGATTTAATGTGTGTCGGAGTGCTGGTAGGAAAAATGTTTTGACGTGCAAATGTTTTAGGTGAATCTAAACTAAACTATTTTAATTTCTTTATTTTTTATTTTAGGCATTATTTATTTTAATTTTGATGTTGATTTTGGGGCATTTGTGTCAATCGAAGAACTGCTATTTTAAGGTAGGTCAGGTCACCTACTTTCATATATTTTTTATTCATTCCATTTATTTGTAAAGTCCGAGAAAAATATCGCTGACATTTTACAAAACCAATTTTTACACTTTATTGACTATACCACATACATATTATTGGAATATAAATACATAGTACGGATATACAGTAATTAAATAACCATGAATATTACAAAAGTTACTGAAAATAATGGATGCGGTTTGAATCGTTACACTTCTTTTTAATGTAAATGTCAGTTCGAAAGACATTAAAAAGTATTTTAACCAAATTTAACGGTCCGCAAAATAACAAAATTACCAAAAACTCCTTGCAAGCAACAAAACTGCTTCGCCCAAATAAAACTTCGCCGCAGTAATTGACAGGGCGACCCAAAAAAGTGGTCCCGAAAAGTTCAGTTGTGACCTTTCTCCGCGGGCGAGGCGAGGGTCAGTCCGTCCGTAAGAGGGTATCGTCCCTCCCGAAAGTGGCTCCCCGGCCCTCGCTGCGACTTGTAAGATTGATTGGGGCTCCTTCAGTCCATTGCCGACCCCCCTACGGGATATTCGACCCGCCCCCCCTTTTTTTCTTTGTAAAGATGTAGGGATGCTGGATGAGGTTTGGTAGTTTTTTTTCTCTTTTGGAGTGGGCTGTGAAAATGAATTAGGTATTTTTTCTCTAGAACATATTTAATACTGTATACTGAATAGTGGGTTGAAAATTTTCTTTTTTTATTATTTTTATGCCGTACATACAGTACGGGAAGCAAGCAAAGATATCATTCATTTTATCATTCTTTGTACTATTTTAATTTAAGTACAGACACAATAAATAAATAATCCAAAGAACGCTGGGCTACACAGCGCCATCTAGTCCTAAACTAATCTGAGGATTATACTATGGGCACCAGACAACTGATAAACTTATTACACAGCTGGACATAAGCCTCTCCAGTTATTCGCCACCCTGGGCAGGCGAGTGGGCGATCGCAGGGGCTACTCCTCGCTCCGGTGACGCTGCTGCCCGTCATCGGCTTGTGACATTTAGCTATGCCTTCACTAGTGATGGTTATACCGCCACCATTCGGTTGCCAGGGCCTCGTTTGTTATTCGGCAGGATGCACCACTGCCATGTAAGGATGGCTTGGAGCGAAAAGATGATAGGTCGCTCCCTTACATCCCATAATTGTATTATAGTATCTATCTATCTATCTGTTTGTAACTGACAGGCCACATCCAGCGCCTCAAGCTCGCCCCACAACCGTTAATAACACAACAGGGTATTTTATTCGCGGCCGGCATCGTGCGGGCGAACTCGCCTCACAGATTACGAGTTTGGCTCTGTCTGTCTGTCTGTCCTTACGTGTCTGTACGCATATCTGATGGCATTTGGCACTGGATTGGTTTGCTTTAGGGTCTTTTTATGTTCGGACTAGCTGTGCTCGCGACTTCGTCCGCGTGGAATAGTTATTTTTTCCCCGTTTTTTTTACATTTTCCATTATTTCTTCGCTCCTAATAGTTGCAGCGTGATGTTATATAGCCTTCCTCGATAAATGGTCTATTCAACACAAAAAGAATTTTTCAATTCGGTCCAGTAGTTCCAGAGATTAGCGCGTTCAAACAAACAAACAAACTCTTCAGCTTTATAATATTAAGTTAAGATGGGTAGGTGACGTCATATACTTTCTTTTATGATTAGAGTGCTGAAAAAAAAAACTCGAAACAGTGTCGAATGTAAAACTTAGGTAGACAAAGGTATATTACCACGCCACTCAATTGTTTCTGCTTAGCCTAAAGGTTGATTGGTAGAGAGAGAATGCCTACGCGGAATTAAGTTCGCCTTTTGTCATATTTTTTTTATTTTGCAATGAAGATTAAATAAATAAATATAGCAGTGGACTGATGTGGGCTGATGATGATGAAATAAATATATTGAAAATAACGATGGGCGGTATCCATTCGGTTATCCCATCGATTGTCGGTTTAATCTATCCATTTAATGATGTTCTACATCGGATAAGCCTTTATACATTTCGCCCCTTTTGATCGATTTGCATTTTCTATGTATATTATTATGTATTTATTAACAAAAAAATCTTATTAAGTTTATCAGTTGTCTATCACCCATAGTACGAGCTTTAGCTTAGTATACATACTCGTATTATGGCAAAATTATTGCTTATCATGGCTTTGTTATTATTACTCTTAGGAAACACACGGACAGCACTACATTTAGCGATATGTAGCGACTATAAGACATGCATACAAAAAGTCTGCCATTCAGCATGTTCATTTACCCCATAACATCCCCTACTTATACCAAACTAAGCAGTTTAAGATTTTACTGCAAATTACACGTAAAAAGATACAAATTCCCGCACACTTATATGTATGTACAATGCAGTGACAAATATCACTTAAACGTTTTACCGGTCCCAAATTGCTTTCCATAAGCAAATTTATTATCGACGAATGCGTTTCCACGACCTTGAACTGTCATAATTACATTTCGCCCCTTTTGATCGATTCGCGTTTATTAACGAGAGGGTCGAACGGACTCCGTCAGCGTTCGTGGGGTTAACTCGTCAGATCTTGCTGGTGCTAACTGGTATACTTTTGAAACGATTTTGGAACTAAACTGGTTGTGATTAGGGTTGATTATTGTTTGTTACTTTTTGGGCAGTAAGGACTGTGTGAGGTTAACCCGTTACGTGGCAGTTGTTGTAGCTGGGATTTAATAATAATGTCATCTTAAGATTGAAGTGATATGACGTTTTTTTAATACATCACGCTTATTTCGACTTAGTCTAATTGGTCGATGATCATCATCATTAGGCTCTGGCATTCCACCACTGGACATAAGCCTCTCTAATAGGGATGTTTTGAGGGTCAAAATAATTACATTATATTTAGTCCGTATTTTAGATTGTAAAAGTATATTGGACTCGTATTTTTCCTTTTTCATTTGAACAAAAAATAATAAAGATACAAGGCATTAATATTTAGGAGTGGGGATCTTTGACGTCACTCAGTGGCGAAAAGACTCCCATTCTTTGACGTCACGCGTAATTTTAATTTTTGGTATAATTTACAAATGAAAAAATACCTGTCTTTTATTTTTGAACAATCTAAAAGACGGACTAATTAAATTTTTTACGTCAACAGGCCAATTTGCTAGTAATTCTGGACAGTTTTATTCTTAATTCCTCTCAGCTCAGCAAGCCAACCCCTTGCCGTCAAATAGACAATCCCTGGGGGCTCACACACCCCACTTTGAGAAGCCCGCTCGACACCGTTGTCTGTCTTGGCTTCTAACCAAAAATCTAAAGTACACAGCCAAGGTTTGCCAACCAGATCGGAGCACCCACATAATTCACTGGCAAAAACTGTTCTGGCAACAACCGTGTCACCAGAATATCCGGAATTGCAAATGCCAATTCTAGAAATACATCTAGGTTTCTTCTTTGACTTGGGCATGAGATCTTTTGGAGGTTTAGTACATTCGTGGATTTGGTCTTGCTGGCACAGAATGGCAGAAAATATTACTTACTAGCTGTGCTCGCGACTTCGTCCGCGTGTAATAGTTATTTTTCCCTCGTTTTTTTTCATTTTCCATTATTTCTTCGCTCCAAATAGTTGCAGCGTGATGTTATATAGCCTAAAGCCTTCCTCGATAAATGCTCTATTCAACATAAAAAGAATTTTTCAATTCGCACCAGTAGTCCCTAAGATTAGCGCGTTCAAACAAACTTTTTCTTCAGCTTTATATATCAGCTTCAGCTCTATAATTTTAGTTAAGATTTATAACTATTATAAGTGTATTTGGGGGAGGCCTCGTAATTTTTTCGCTCAAATTTATTTTATTTTTAAAACCCAAGACATGCCACGCTGGGCCACACAGCGCCACCTAACCCCAAACTAAGCCGAAGCTTGTACTATGGGTACTAGACAACTGATAAACTTACTTAGATACATTTTTTTTGTAAATAAATACATATTATACATAGAAAATACCCAGACCAATACAAACAGACATGTTCATGAACACAAATGCTTGTACTGTGCGGGAATCGAACCCACGACCCTTGGCTCAGAGGGCAGAAGTCACTACCAAATGAGCCACTGAGCCTGTCACCTGCCCATGGTGCATCCTGCCAAATAACAAACGAGGCGCTGACTTGTGGCGGTATAATCATTACAATTGAAGGCGTAGCGTACCACAGGCCTATGATGGGCAGCAGCGTCATCGGAGCGAGGAGCTACGCCCTGCGATCTCCAACCCGCCTCCCCAGCGCGATTGCTATTTTGGGTAAAGCCTCCAGATGTTGGTCCAAATGCCAGCCTTATGTCTAGTAGATTGCGATCACGATAAAGCGATCCGCGCTTCGGAGTTTTGGTCTCATCATAATATTTAATGATTTGCTGTCGACTCGACAAGAAGAAGAAGATGGAAGTATGTATTATGTACTACTTATGACTGCGATAGACTGATGATGATGATGCTTTAAAACTGTGTTGATGAGTAAGGTACAGACCTACTTTTATACGCAGACTGTCACCGATAGATACTTTGTGTACCTATGCACAGTACACATCTTTGTAACAGCAATATATCCAGCTTACTAACTATGAAATGGGCGAAAGTAAGTTAAACCACGGGATTTCTTGTCGTTATATTTTTATGGTGCATAGGGCACCGGCGTATCACCCCTACGATCTCGTTCGCGCCATGGTTTACGACTAAGGGACCCATGCAAATGCCAAATGTAGGTCAATAGAAAAACTACATACATCGACCATACATCACATACATTCAGACTGTACGTTTTTCTGTTGTTGCGTGTGGGTAGAGTTACTAGGAGTTCAACACACGTTTGGAGGTAGCGCCTAGCGGTGACAATAGTATGACGTGGGATACCATAAACATTAAGTTGGATTTAGAATTACCACCTATCTTATCACATGAGTGTCGTAGAAGAAGACTAAGAGACGACTGGCTCGGTAGCTCAATTGGTAGTGACCTCTGTCTTCTGAGCCAAGGGTCGTGGGTTCGATCCCCACACATTACAAACATTTGTGTGCATGAACATGTCTGTTTGTATTGGTCTGGGTGTTATCTATGTATAAAATGTATTTATTTACAAAAAAAAAATGTATCTAAGTAAGTTTATCAGTTGTCTAGTACCCATAGTACAAGCTTCGGCTTAGTTTGGGGCTAGAGGCGCTGTGTGGCCCAGCGTGGCATGTCTTGGGTTATTTATTTATTATTTATTTAAGGGAATAATCATCGTTGCATCCATGTGCGTTATCTACCGCATCTATCATGGGGAATGTTCTGAAAAATTGTTTGGTTTACTGCCTGCAGCTGAGCTTCTTCACCGCATCACACGTAACCGACTGAAATTCCATCCACATCATCTCGATGACTGGCCATCCTCAACTGTACGTTTTATGAGGAACTTCTTACCTCGGGCCTCGGTTTTGCGGAACCAACTTCCTGCGACAGTCTTTCCGAACAGCAACGACTTGGGAACCTTCAAGAAACGAGCGTATTTATATTTAAAAGGCTGGCAGCGACCCTAACCTCGGTTAGAGCTGCGGGTGTCCATGGGCGGCATCATCAGGCATCACATTTGCTCATTTGCTCGTCTGCTTCCCTACGCCTGATGGAAAGCGAAAGAGAAGCCCAAGTGGCTGTGATAACATGCCGGCAAAACCCTAACCCTCCACGAGCTCCGGAAACCCTACTCACCGGCAGAAACTAGACCCAGAGCCTCTGGGCCAGAGGTCATTTGGCTGCGGTATTCTATAGGGTGGAGGTCCTTCCCCGGACAGGCGGCTAAATTCGAGCGAAGATTCGCTATGCCCTACCTCCCTTACCTACTCTAATAATGCATGCATAATATTCATTATTTGACTTATTTATTCATTTAGATTATTACATTCAGTTTAATCATTTTAATTATCAGCTTTAATGAGGACCTGCGTTGATGACCGACATTTTTACATTATAATAATTCTTGCTAGACACAACATACATTTCATTTAATTATTTAGGCGTTCTGCGAAATATTAAATAAGCAACAACCTATTTACCTCACAAATAATTATTTTTATACTCAATATTTCTTATACTCCGAGTAAATAATGTTTTTTTTGCGTCGTTGCGTGTAGACACCTCGCCTCGAAGTACCAGGAGCCCATGGCAGGCGAGGAGGTGGGCGGCGCCTAGGGTGACCAGGGTAGCAGCCGGGGGAATACCTTTATTTATTTGTTTACATCGGTTTTAGGTTTAGAAGGTCTTGTCAGCTTGTAATCTGGATGTTTGCTCAATATGTATTGAAATGGCGGGTCCGATGGTACAATGGGATGTAAATGATAATTTATTTCTTGGAATTGAACTATAGGCGGGCTATACCTGTTTTTTTATTATATTACTATCTATAGCTGCGCCGAAGATTCATTATAATCAGTTCGTACTTTTGTTAATCCTTCATAACAACACAGGGAATATAATATCCATTAATCCCTACCTTCTTAACCAAGGTAGTGGTTTCGATTCCTATCCGGAGCAAACATTCGTGTGATGAACAGTTGTGTTTGATCAAATGTCAAAATACTTACATTATTTTTAGTCCGTATTTAAGATCATAAAAAACTATTGGACACTTATTTTTTCGTTTTTTCGATTAAACAAAAAATAACAAAGACACAAGGTATCAATATATAGTCTTTGACGTCACCCCTTGCGAAAAAATGCCACTGCCACTAGGAGTGACGTCACACGAAACTTTAGCGGCCTATATCCTTGTAATTTTTGGTCTAATTAAGAAATTTAAAAATGTCTCTTGTTTTGAAATAATTACATTTACGGACTAATTACATTTTTTACAGCAACAAGCCTATTGTGTCATTAAGGACAGGTACATCAAATTGAAGCGGTTTGGTTTATGTCATAAATAATAATTAAAAGAAATCTCTGAACATAAATACACACAATTTAACATAGAACCTCTTGCTTTTTGAAGTCGGTTAAAAACATGTAGAGTTGACTATACTTTTTGATAATTAAAAGTGTTATAATACTTTTAGGGACTACATAGCCCAAAGTGTGCCTAACTTGCTATGGTGCTTGCAATACAAAGGCTGTCTAGTTACACCACCCTGTATCTAAACAAAAAACCTTATAACGTTACTACTTCGCCGCCTCTGCGTCCCTAGTATATGTGTGGGTTTAGCGGCGCCCAGCAGGCGGCAAGCAGCCCGACTAATTCCCTTAAAATTCCCGCTGCCTCTGCTCGCCTGGTAGCGGTAAGTAGGGTAAATGACAACGGGGTGGATACACCCCCATGCAAGGGTTTATTTGTGAGCTCACCCCCTTGGCAAGGCAAGCTCTACTAGGAATTTCGATGTGCTATTCATTTAACGTATCTTGTTTTGCGAGACTAGGGTAGCTAGTTGGTTTTGCTTGCGACATTTTTTCCATAATTTCAGATTTGCACATGTGATTTAATTTTGGTAAGTAATAGATGGTACTTTAAACGTTTGACTGGCTCGGTGGCTCAATTTGTAGTGACCCCTGCCTTCTGAACCAAGGGTCGTGGGTTCGATTCCCACCCGGGACAAACATTCGTGTGATGAACACTTGTGCTTGTTCCGTGTCTGTGTGTTTATAATTTGTATTTAAGTATTTATTTGTGGTACCTTCGTTATTCTGATACCCATAACACAAGTGCTTAAGCTGCTTTCTTTGGGATTAGAGCAATGTATGTGATGTTGTCTGATATATTTATTTATATTTAAACGTCTACTAAGTGTGGATACCCGCGCAACATAAACATTTATTTATTAATCAAGGGAAATATAGATTAGACGTTTTCAAGATTTGATAAAAAAAAATTAAACCGACTTCAAAAAAAAAACACAAACGACCAAAACTAAAAAGCGATAAATAACGTAAGTAATTCTATCCTTAATACATAATTATTTAAATATTACAATTATCACTTATTTTTGAAGTCGGTGCCAGCCTCTAGGTACCTAACGTAGACTGTTGTTGTATGACGCGCGCGGCCGGCAAATCCCCACGACAATATACTTAGATATGTACATTTATTTGTTTGGCTGGCACCGACTTCAAAAATAAGTGATAATTGTAATATTTAAATAATTATGTATTAAGGATAGAATTACTTACGTTATTTATCGCTTTTTAGTTTTGGTCGTTTGTGTTTTTTTTTGAAGTCGGTTTAATTTTTTTTTAAAAATAATTTTATTTCTCTATTTTTAGTTGCGTTAATGTGCTGTGACCTTGAATAAGGGCTAATTAATGTCCTTAAGAGTTTTACTTAGGAATGAAAAATTTTGTTTTAAGTCAAGTGAAGACTTTGCGATCTAGAATCAAGCAAATCACTTACCAAATCACCTGCCCTATTAGCCCTGCATAAGTACATACTACTACCTAGTTTCTATCGACCAATGTCAGTACTGTTCCCTAACTCCAAACCGTTAAGGAGTTCTGTGGCTTCATCATCAGCACCAGATGTTGACGCCCGGAAGCATATACCTGAGTAGAATATGATATCGTAAGAAAAACACCATATGAGCATACAATTTTCGGTTGTTGCCCTCAATTTCTCCAGGATCCCATCATCAGATCCTGACTTGGTGATAATGGGACTACCTCGGAAGTGTCCTCTGTCGAACAAAAGAAAAATTTTTGAAATACATCCATAATTGACGGAATAATCGGTGAACAAACATAAAAATAAAAAAAAATTATTATACATACAGACGAATTGAGAACCTCCTTAGTTGCAGTTATCATTGTGGAAAACACTATTTTTTTTCACAGAAATTAACATAGGCAGATAAATATGACATTTAGTACTAATTTCCGTCTTATCCAAACTTTTATGGCTCGGTGTTGATACGTCTTTGCGACTCGCGCTCCGGCTCCCAGGGTTGCCAAAATCTTGACAATGTGTTGCCAATGGCTTGCCAACTACTTGTGACGATTGAGTCATATAAAGAAAGGTATTTGTTTTATTTTAAAGCCCCGTACTTCAAAAAGAGCCTGATCTGCGATGTAGATCTGAGTTTTATTTTTTAAACGCATAGTTAATTTAAATTGAGAACAAATGTGTTATAGTACGTTCAGATGACAAGCGTTGAACATGCTTTGATATTGCGCAAATTTACAACTACCTACACATAATCTACATATACATTTTTGTTCAGGCCGTTCACATTCGTATTCTTTTAATTATCCTCTGCCCAATGGTTGCCTGGAAGAGATCGCTTTAAGCGATAAGGCCGCCTATTACTACGATATGTCTTTGTATCTAGATTTAAGTCGACTGTTTCGTGTGCAATAAAGAATATCTATCTATTCGTTCACGCGTCAACTCGCTTTAGCTGTCAATTACACGGATTTTCGGGTGCTGCTCTACATTTGGATATACGGTACTAGCAGGGATCCCAACAACATATGCTTTATTCAATGTTTATTCTGACTGTGACTGGCTCGGTGGCGCAATTGGTAGTGGCCCCTGCCTTCTGAACCAAGGGTCGTGGGTTCGATTCCCACCCGGGACAAACATTCGTGTGATGAATACTTGTGTTTGTTCCGTGTCTGGGTGTTTATAATTTGTATTAAAGTATTTATTTGTGGTACCTTCGTTGTTCTGATACCCATAACACAAGTGCTTAAACTACTTACTTTGGGATTAGAGTAATGTATGTGATGTTGTCTGATATTTATTTATATTTATTTATTATTCTTTTTTCATAAAAAAATATAGACGTTGGTTCACAATTTTACCCAACTACGGCGAAGACAAAAGGGTAATGTTTTTTTTTACGAGACGCGGGTCTTTCTTGTCTTTCTTTTCTTTCTCTCTATTTTCTTATCTTTCGATACGGATGTACACTAATGAAGATTATGATGATGATGAGAATTATTCATTACTCACTCTTAAACTTGAGTAAAATAAATAAATACAATAATTTTAGTAAAAATTTGTATAGGTACCGTGTGTGGCGGCCCTATCAAAGGCGCCCATAATGATTGAAGGGCCCTAAAACATTTATCGGGGCCCGAGCATCGCTCATACGGCGGTTTCGCCTGATGCAGCTATTTAGTTTATGCACGCTGGAATGAGCAGAAACCCTGGTGGGAGAAGAGTTCGGTATAAAACGCCCTTGTAAGAGATTAAAAGCGAAGAAAGCAGGAAAGTTTACGTTTTTCGGTAAAAAATATGAAAGATATTTTTTATACAAAATAAATTTCAGTACGAAATTTTAATTACTTTAAATGTTGAACGTTAAGTACGATTTCAGAAAGGGGAAGAGCTTATTGGCCCTAAAATTCTTTTAATTTGTCCTGATTATCTAAACAAAAGTAAAGGCGTATGTTTCATTATTTACTTAACTTCATTGTCTTTTTAACCGACTTCGAAAAAAAGGAGGAGGTTCTCAATTCGTCTGTATGTATAATATTTTTTTTTTTTATGTTTGTTCACCGATTATTCCGTCAATTATGGATGTATTTCAAAAATTTTTCTTTTGTTCGACATAATTGCCTTATTCTGACAGCCAGTAAGGAAAGGACATAATGATAGGTTTTATTGCGAAACAAAGACTAGGTGCGGTTTGAATTCCTTAGGGAATGATGGGCCTTTGACGTAAACGAAACGAAGATAAAGCTATGAATTAATGTTTTTTTAGATATTTGAAAAGATGTAAATTAATCGTGCTTTGAAGGAAAAGAATAAAAAACTCCCGGTCGCTAGTATATAATAAAACAATTTTTTTATAGTGGCTCGACATAATGGCTTCCATACGCCTGATGGAAAGCGAAAGCGAAGCCCAAGTCGCTGTGACAACGGGCAAGTAACTGGTCAGTTACCTGTCAGTTGCCACCGCCATGCCGGCCCAACCCTAACCCGCCACGAGCTCCGGAAACCCTACTCACCGGCAGAAACACAACCCAGAGGTCATTTGACTGCGGTATTCTATAGTGTTTCAGACGGGTGGTTCAATTCGAGCGAAGATTCGCTATGCCCTACCTCTCTTAATTTCACGCCAGCAAAGCTTCAGGCAGTTAGTAAGGCTTATTTTATGCCTCATCCATTGTTTATACCTTCTCACCTCTCAACCGCGCAGGTTACGCGTCGACAGACAGTACAGTCAGCCCCACATAATCTCTATATGAGTAGTTCAGTACATAATTTAGTTAATTAGTTACTTCGGCATCAATCAATAACCCGTGGTTTCATTTCATTATAGTATGAAGTAATCCTTAAGTGTTGAACGTAGTCAGATCGCTTTTGGTTAACTTAAACTTAATAAAATGTCCGTTTTTACTAACAGCTACTCAAGCTAGGAGGCCCTTAAGCAGTATGTGGAATATGGAATCTGCTTTCAGCAGCGTTATTTACGAATGGATACGATATAAGGATCCTCAAAAAGTGAGCCTACTAATTTCTCAAGTGCCGGCAACGCACCTGTGACTCCCCTGGTGTTGCGGTGTCTATGGGCTGAAGTGATCACTTGCCATCAGATGACCTCCAGGCTTGTTTGCGCCCCCTATGATAAAAAAAAAGATTTCTCTCTCAACGAGATAGATGTCTATGTGCTGAAATGATCGCTTATAATAAAGTGATGAGGATTTTTTAAAGGTGATCGTTAGGTAACCTTTAGGCCCGTTTAGGTACTCCCTGTCTTAAAAAAAGACAAAACGCCCCCTAAATTAAGGGTTTCTTAAGTTAAATGGGATGCTTTTTTCCATTCATTCATCACTCAAACTTCACGAAATAGTTTTATTATGCGCATAGTATTTAGTTTTCCATTACTCATACTTATTCAACTTCATTAAAACACACCACTAATTGTTTTAGACAACCGCCCTGCTACGAATGTGTGTATTCGCTTTAAATCACTACGCCGTAGCCCGTAGCCGTAGCTTCGTAGCGCGTCTGAACCGTATTCATGATTCCCATTTTCATTTTGTAATTCGTAGCTTCATCGCTCTTCTGTTCTCCCGGTATGTCATATTTAATTTTAATGTAGTTTGCGTTGCACTTTGTGTAAAACTGCCTCTTAAGCTAAGAGCCTCTTTTAAGAGCAGTGTCTATGGGAGATTTTGGCATTATATTCTTTTAGGGAAGATAAACGTCCTCTATACATCATTTAGGAGACTCTTAGATTAGGAGACTATTGGTGTTTTAAATCCTAGCCAGTATGTATCTATATACCAGTGAACTTTAAAAAGCACATACCCTATAGATTATCGATTTTCTGGTCTCAAACTAATGTTCTCACTTATACTAAGAATAGGGGGCGCATTTCCCAAGAAATTGCAGACATTAAAAAAGTTAATTTTCTAAGTTAGAACCGGGAATGGAACCCAGGATCTTTGGGTGGTCGGTACAAAAGGCGAACTTAATGCTAGCAGCCTTTTCTTCCAGTCAAACACAAACAAACAAGTCAAGTACAAAGTTGGTTGGTAAGGTTGTCTAGAAGAGATCACTTAACGATAAGATCGCCTAAATTGTACATCAAAATACCTAGTTTTAAGTCAATTGAATGGTGTGCAATAAAATATATCTATTTATTATATATGTATATGTGTATAATATGTTCCGTGCTTGGCTAGCCCCTTATGGCAAACTATATCAAGGGTAGACCTAAGTCATGCATAAGTTATACCTCAAATACCTCTTATAATAAGCTTCATGCACTTGCCAAACCTCTCCGGTCAGTCCATGGCTTTTGGGATTACAATCTACCCATAGACACCTTAACCCATTTTCCATAATCGTTACCGAACCACCACAAATTCACATAATCGTTTGTTCAACTTGTAATAATAAACCGAGTACACAAGTATTAGTTTTGGGCTCATACAATTTGCGGAACAATGGTTGGGTTAGAGAGGACCCCTTATGTATTTATGATGGCCTGGTACACGTGTTTGTTAACCAAGGCTTATGTCATGGGAGTTTTTGTAAAATATTACTAGATGGCAGCACTTAGGCTATTTATTTTTGTTTGATATTTTTGACATTAAGTATTGAGCCCGACAGATCAAGTAACACTTCGATCTCTGTCAAACAACTCTTCGAAAAACCAAATGTATGCAGTGATGGGAACCAAATACTTATGTGAAAACTTACCTTTTGAGAAGTATCGCAGTAGTAACAAGTGGAACATTTTAAAACTAATCTCCGCAGAGTAGGTACAGGCAAAGAAGAGGGAACGTCAGATCTTCTGTTTTGACTTTTGTTTTGCTTTTCCATAATCTCAATAGATGTCGCTAAAAGAAAGATTTATGGTTCATATTGCCTTTTTGTATCTTCGTATAGTTTTTTTGTGCCCCTTATCACTTCATTCATTTATTTGCCTTAATATTTTTTTAAATACCTTCTATAGGATGTACTTTTAGCAGTTTGTACTATGTCCATTGTATATTACTCTACTACTCTACGGCCAAGATTAACCCCCAAATCCTCACTGTTATCACCAAAATCAACACCAACTTAAGTCACAAAAAAAGGTTAAAATAAAAAGAGCATTTATCTTCATCTATCAGGTCCACAGGACTCGCTGTCCGGTCCTCCGGTTTGATAGACGTCTCTGGAACTTTTTCTAGGGACCCTTACCCCCTGTCCCTTCGGGGGGAGGGTAAGGGACCGGGGGTGGGTTTTCTATTAAATAATCATTTCGGACCCGTTGCGTAGGTGCGTTATTAACTCTTACAAATTAGTACTCTTTGGCTTATGCGGTCTTGTTTGCTTTTTTTTGTTGATTTGTAATTTGTTTCGTGGTGCGTGCAAATATTAATACTATCCCCGGGGTTATCCATATGAATTATAGCCTATGTGGTAATCTGATGTATAAGCTACATTATTATAAAGTTTCATTAAATAAGTTAAGTAGATTTCGCGTGAAGGTGTAAAAAAACATCCATTTACATATACATCTTGTTATAACCAAACTTTGTGTATCACTATCGTGTATAAAATGTCAGAAACATTTATGAAATATAGTAATTTATACATTAAAGATTACTAAGTTACTTAAATTAACAGATTTAATACATCTTGCATTTAATGTATTACTCGTAGATTGAGTTGAAAATTGTTTGGAGAAATACAGTTTGTTGTTTCTAGTGGCTACCAGAATCGCCAACAATACTAGGGTCTGTTTTCGAATCTCGGTTCAGGCCGTACTTTGCGAGTCTTGATTTTACATAATTCTTAAAATCTCTAACCGATTTGAAGAAATTAAGTTATTCAAATGGATTTTCTCGAATCGGAACTGCAAAACTTCATTGTATCAATTCACAATTGTGATCACCACTTCACAAAACATCACCCGAACCAAAAAGATGGATTAAGAAAAAAAACACCCATAATAATTAACACTAAAAATATCCCGAAATACGGTACCCAATAATTTCCACACGGGTTGCCGGCCGCGCCTGCAAGGCGGTCCCCCCTGCACCCCGGGGGTCGTCGGGAGGGTACGGGTCTTAATTATTGTCACATATGAATTATTTTCATATCGACGCGTCTCGCAGGATGTTTGCTAGTTCTGTGATGCCTCTGACTGTGTTATGTTGCCCTGGTACTTATAGTTTTTAAATATTTTATTACTAAGTATTTTTATCTCAGGCGCCTTTGGAGGGTTAAGATAGTCGAATTATTATTTGTCACATAATTATGAATTATGTTGTTCATGTCGAAGTGTCTAACTTGGTATTATTAGCTAGAACGTACTTCTGAATGTGTTATGTACTCCTGGTACTACTAGTTTTTAAATTTATAAATAAGTATTTTTTTCAGGAGTCTTTGGAGGGTTAGGTCACTTTATTTATTTATCACACAGTAAAGTGTCTAGCAGAATATTAGTTAGTATACTTACTCTAAATGTGTTATGTTCTCCTGGTGTTCATAGTTTTTAAATATGTAAGTATTTTTATTTCAGCCTTTAGAGGGTTAGGTCTCTTTATTTATTTGTCACATAATTATGACGAATCTAGGTTCTTATCGAAGTGACTAGCAGAATATTGACTAGGAAGTACCTCTAACTCTTTTATGCACTTTTGCTACTTATAGTTTTTAAATATGTAAGTATTTTTATTTCAGCTTTTTAGAGGTTAGGTCTATTATTTATTTCTGTCATATCTTTATCATATGCATTTTATCGACGTGACTGGCAGAATGGTAGCTGCTACCTCTGAATGTGTTATGCTCTCCTAGTTATTTAAACACTAAATTAATAGGAGAGCATTTACCAACAGCTGAATCTTCATTTAAATTATGAAGGGCTGGTGTCTAAATAAGCTAGGCTAGCCTGTATAACATATCACCAGGCTCTTTACATTAAGGCACCTAACTGTGTATCATTCAAACAAAATTTAAGGTACACATTATTAATTTCCTGTCGACGCGTCTCTCAGAAAAATATGGAGTCACCTCCATACTACCTCTGACTGTGTTATGTCCTACTGGTCGTTTTGAAAGTTGAATAAGACTTTTTAATTCAGATACCTCCTCGATTCGATACCTCTCTCGAACCCTCTAGGGTTGGGGAGGCATTGCTTCTCGTAATTATTACTTAGCAATTCTGCAGTAGGTATTTTGGATTACTTTTTTACATGTCATTAAGTCTTAGTACTACGTACTTTGCTATTTTATTATGACTGGCTTAGTGACTCATTTGGTAGTGACCTCTGCTGAACCAAGTGTCGTGAGTTCGATCTCCACCAGGGACAAATCATTTAAACCATTTATTTACTTCACAAGAGTAAGCACATAATTTCCACAATATAGTAGGTAATTCAAAGCTCTTACGTATCTAAATGTACCTTAACCACACTAAGGGGCTGCGCAGACGGCACACTTTTTGTGAGATAGAGTCTGCGTCTGACGCCGTATTCACAAACGTTACTATGCGACGCGCGGACGCACAGTGCCCAAAATCCTATACGTTTTTGGATACCTGTGGATACCTGCGACGCATAGTAACGTTTGTGAATACGGCCGTGAGACATTTAAAAAGAGCAATTAGGTCCCTACAGCTCCGCCGACAGAATGATCGAAGATGTGCGTTGAGTCTGTGAAATATCCGCGACAGATTTTTGCGCATTGCGTACTGCGTGCATATAATTGCATCACAGACTAAAAAGTGCGTCACGGATAGTCTGTCGTCTGCGCTGCCCCTTAATAATAACAATGTTAACTTTTATTGCGAATTTGGCGGTAAACAATTTATGTTATTCATTAATTTAGTTATTCATAATTCGTATCGGAACAACGAAAGTACCACTAAAGTACTTAAATCTATATATATAAAAGGAGAAACTGACTGACTGACTGACATATCAACGCACAGCCCAAACGGCTAAACGTAGGCACTTGAAATTTGGAAGGGACGTAGCTTAGGTACCGTAGGGGTGCACTAAGAAAGGAATTCCCGAAATTCCCACGGGAACGGGAATTAGCGGGAAAATCCTTTTGTATGAAAAATCTAAACCGCTTAAGTTAGACGCTTGAAATTTGGCATGCAGGTACCTTAGTAAATATAAAGTTTAGTTATGGCTGTATTTTGAGAAATTCCCACGGGAACGGGAGTTAGCGGGAAAAAACTTTTGTATGTATAAATTTAAACACGCGGACGAAGTCGCGGGCAAAAGCTAGTGCAGATATAAAGACCCAGACACTGAACAAACACAAAAATATTTGTCCCGATCGAACCCACGGCCCTTGGTTCAGAAGGCAGGGGTCACTACCAACTGAGACACCGCTCCATAATGATATATTTTCTCTTCATTTACGCTTTTGGAATCAGAAAACGCATTAAATGGTCTTTTAATAAAATAAACGAAACTTGAAAATACCAAATCACTCCCTTTCTTCCTGTACCTCCGGCTTCGGATAGGAGGGCCGGCCCTCTTAATTATTGTCGTGTATATGTTGTGTTTTGATATTGAAGCGTCTCGGAGGGTTTAAGTTTGTTGGTAGTAACGTCTTAGGAGCTCATGCATACATCATTTATGATTATTGTTGTGGGGAATAATTAGGTATTCCTTAAAATTGTTTCATGTCTATTTATTTTTGAATAGCTGTCCCCGCGGCTTCGCCCGCGTTGCCTTCCATTTTAGGAAAGTGGGGGGTTAGAAAGGGGTAAAAAACTAAAAAGTAGCCTATATCCCTTCAACTATCTCCACTTAAAAATCACGTCAATTCGTCGCTCCGTTTTGCCGTGAAAGAAAGACAAACATACATACAGACACACTTTCCTATTTATAATATTAAAGTAAGTATGGATTTCAAATAGGGGCCCGATCTCGCTTAGCGTAGGGTATTAAAAAACAAATTAGAAAACTCTAAAATTGTGTCTCTTTGCTATGCTATGCATGTATTATAAATATGAACCTTCCTTTTATATCACTCTACCTATTAAAAAGACCCATCAAAATCCGTAGTGTAGTTTTAAATATCTAAGCATACATGACACAGACAAAAGCGAATCTGTTTTATATTATTTAGTGATAAATGCACTAATTACTATCATCTGGCCTTGTACTATGAGACTAGAGACAATATAACAGGTTTTTTTCCTAAATTGACCTGAAAGCGAATCGAACCTGATACGATACATCGGATCGTCCATACTTTAAGCCAGAACCCTTTAACCATTGCGCCATTGAGGCTTTACTTTTACACAACTTGCGAGAGGCATATGTACCTTTATACAACTTAAAACAATTTTAAACATAATTTAACAGTAGGTAACTTTCATTTTGAAAATTAATATGTACCAAAAAGACTATAATATTATTTTGACGTCTGATATTTAAGTTTAAAACAAGGAAGCGAACAAAGGATTTAAATAACGTCGCTTTGCTTTTCTAAGTTATTATTTAGTTTTTTTACGCCCCATAAACACGTTTTATGACGTCATAAAAGTAAAATCATTTTTGGGGCGCTCAAGTTTTTTTGCAGCAAACCTTTTATTAACTCGTACATGTAACGAACTTTTTATTGATTTTGAACCTAAAAATAAAGTATGACTCAAAATAGTACATACGAGAGTACCTAAATTTTCTATTGGATTAAAAATTTCTAACATCTATGACAATGGACAATAAAAAAGTTATAAACAAAAATAACCCTCGTCAACGCAATTCCAAATTCAAACTCTATTCTAAGCATTTCAAATGAAATTGACAGCGTCTTCAGCATTCCTTTGTCAGTGGAATAAAAAATTAAAAAAAAAAAGAAGACCGTCCGAAAAAAGTTTGCTTTAATTCCATCCTCTTTGTCGGCCGGAGAGAAACTTTTTCACGGCCGTCATGTCAATTAGGGCTCGGCACGACAACGAAACGCAATAATCGCGTAATAATCCTACCGGCCACTTCGCTCGTGATAGTGTAGCAACTTTAATTTTCCAAATTCACCTGGCGTTTATGTAATTCCCCCCCCACCATACATGCGGCGCCCCCTGGCCGCCTGGGAGTCTAATGTAAGGCCGAGAGGGGGGCAAGCGCTCACGAAAAGGAAAGGGTGGCTACGAACAATTTTTTTCTGATTTTTTCCCCTCCGCCCTTTTTTCCCCGATAATACCCTAATGGTCGCTCGCTTCCTTTTCGGTGGATTTTTTTCGCCACCGAAGATCGAGACGTATTTTTTACTCGCTCGTAATTTCCTCGTTTCCCGCCCAAATGAAAAATAAACGGGACTATCCGTTTATTGACACGTGACTCCGATTGACCGAGCACCGAACGTCATGTGAAAAACAAAGCGCTAGTTGTCAAAGTACAGCCTGTTTGTTTTTTATTCTTGGAAGGCAAAGGCGTAAAGACTTGTGCATCCAAGCCTTAGTTCCCAAATTAAATTGAAAGACGTTTGTTTTATATTAGGCCCCTAAAAATAATATTATGCGGTACCTATTGTATAAACCTTGAAATAAATGTATTCTTTACTTAAATACTTGTATAGATAATTTGTTATTTATGTTCGCTTTAGATATAAGTATGTACCAAAATAATGACTATGATTTTGTAAACCCAAGAATACCCAGAGCCAATTAAGTGAAGTCCATTTCATTTGAGTGTTCGCGTAAATCACGGAACATTAGAATGTAAATAAATAAATAAAAATTAGTTCCACATTATTGGAAAATAAATCGAAATCTTTTATAATCATTTTTCAGTTGACATTTCTTAGACTATTCCATTGCAGCAACTCGTGGCGTTTTGACGGGAACTGTCGATAAATAATATTTGCGTTATAATTTGTCTGATCATGATAATTTGTCGTCCATCGTCGGCTTAGCAATCGAATTGAGTGGAAACAAAGCACGTCCTATAAGCTACGGCCGGCAGTGAACACTGCGACGCACATTAGTTTTATTTTACCATCGATAAATTTCGTAGCCGTACCACCCTGCATAATGCATGCAGCGAAAAAGTAGGGAAAATAGAGAAAAATCGGGGAAAATCTCGCCCCCCTGCGGGGATCCTTGGGCGGGCTACCAGGAGAGCAGGGGTGCGCCGGAGGTTAGGACGTCCGCAGCTAAGATTAATACGGCACGGTTCGCCCGCCCGACGCCAGGGCTTTCATTAAAAATACTGGGGACCTGATGGCCGCTGAGTTCTATTAACAATTGCCCGCTTCTAATGTACTGTTGTGTGTCATGTTGCCTTGGTGCTTTGTTTGCGGATCTCTGTTTTAATTACCTACTATTAGGACTAGGGGGTTTTAGCTTATAAAAGAGACAATAGGGAACCATTATTTTAAGTATATGGAATAATTTTCAACGAAATGCCTTTTAACTAACGGTCGTGGGTTCGAGTCCCACCCGGGACAAACATTCATGTGAGGAACATTTGCGTTTGTTCCGAGTATGGGTGTTTGTCATCATAGTGCAAACGTTGACTGTTAGATATATGCCTCCCCCATTGACAATTGCCTTTTAGGGGGATTTGCTTTAGTCACCACGCTTGGCAGGTGGGTTGGTGACCGCAGTAGGTTTTATTTGTATCCAGGTATACGCATCATTAGCATATCCACTTGTCAAATGTACCTAAATGTTTAATGGGTCATGAAAAATGTACGAGGATTCCATTTGGTTACTTCACCGTCTCAAATGCAAATTATGCTTATTTTAGCATTGTGTGGTTTAATAAAACTTGCCCCTTTATTGACTAACTTTTAAATTCATTGTTTGGCCTACGAGTCATTTTTGGATACCGAAATCAATTTGTGACTATAATAAGCTACTATCTACAACTATAAAATCTTTTGCTGCAAACACTGGTTAATAAATAGATACTACGTATAAAAATTGACCTAGAACTTCCTCTTCCTGAAGGTTGCCTGGAAGAGATCAATTACTAGCGATAAGATCGCCTAGATTGTACCATAAGATATCTGCATTACATTTACTGTATTTATTCTGTATTTTGTGCAATAAAGAATAAGTATCTATCTATCTAGAACCACTCGTAAGAAAGTATACAATGGATGCAAAATTTAGGCGCTATTGCTATGAGCTATCTCTTCCAGACAACCTTTTGAGTAGATAGATAGCGTCCAATTGAAAACTCTTCTGAAACATAGCTCACGTCACTACACTTTTGGTTAAAATAGTTGTCTTATTTCATATATTGAACACATAGGTACACACATATTTAATAAATCCATGTAGAATTTGACAAACTTTTCGTGTTCAGCAATTCGATCTGCTCCCATATGAATATGATCGAATTGCTTGCCTATTTTTGACTTTCTATGTGTATAAATTGTACCCAAAAATCAGTCAGTACCTACCACAGATGCTACATAAACATTTAGTAACCCAAACCCAAAAGTAGTAGGTTTGCCCTCTTTCCCGCGTCGTGCAAGAAGCGAGTCGTAGTTATTTTTTGCACTAAGACAGTTTATTGGCCGGAGGGTGACTTATATAGGGTGACTTACTTTTTGCGGGGCAAATGTACGGTATCTGTAGTTTTGTGGGAAAAGCTTTCTTTGGCCGACTTAAGATAGATAATACAAAAGATGTTTAAGCAAAATCCCTATGCAATTACATAATATAATCTATACAATATTATAATTATGTTTCTTACATGAAACGAGCGTACTCCTATTTAAAAGGCCGGCAGCGATCCCAGAACTAGATTTGAGTTCCCTTGGGTGTCCATGGGCGGTGTCGACTGCTTACCATCAGGCATGAAATTTGCTCGTCTGCCGCCTCTTGCATAAAAAAAAATCTTTTCATCAGGTCTAAGAAAATCTGAAAACTGTGCTTTTGTAAAAATTGAGATAGTAGTGAGAATAACAAGACAAGATAATGCTACTTATGCTATACTTATTAATAGTTGATACCCAACTCGCACGAAGATACCCAACTCTTTAGTGAAACTGGTTTCCTCTGCCTGAAGGTTGTCTGGAAGAGATCGCGCGATAAGACCGCCTAAATTGTACTATGTTTTGTTTGTATTATGTTTTCCTGTAATGTCTGTGTTTTGTGCAATAAAGAGCTATCTATCTTATGTATGTATTACAGTTAACTGTTTCGGTTATTTAATTTCTTCTTAGACATTTCTCTCTACATGTCTATAAAGATAAACTTACAAACAATGTTGAAAACTTCACTGAAAAATATTTGTTAGAGATCGGCCGATTGGTGTGCTCTATAATGCACTTATTTATCAACCAGGACATCTTAACTTATATTATAAAGCTGAAGTGTTTGTTTGTTTGAACGCGCTAATCTCAGGAACTACTGGTCCGAATTGAAAAATTCTTTTTGTGTTGAATAGACCATTTATCGAGGAAGGCTTTAGGCTGTATAACATCACGCTGCAACTATTAAGAGCGAAGAAATAATGGAAAATGTAAAAAAAGGGGAAAAATAACTATTCCACGCGAAGTCGCGAGCACAGCTAGTCATAAATAAAGCGAGAGTAGAGATATAATTATTGTTGAGTACGTCACATGAACAAATTGAGTGTGTATAATTTTTGCGATGTTCACACTTTTTTTATGTAAGTGTGTGGGATAAAGTGTGTCAGCCCGCTATGTTGACGCAAAAAGAATCTTATTATTTCGTTGTATACTATATTTTATTATAATTATTTCGTTGTATGTGTACTTACAATGAATATCTGGCGTCAGCGGCACTACTGATCAGCGGTCTGGGAATACCAGGAAACGGGCAGCAGCGGTTACCTGGATACAAATAAAAACCTACTGCGGTCACCAACCCAGGCGTGGTGACTAAGGGAAGTCCCCCCAAATGACCAATGGTTATGGGGGAGGTCTATGTCCAGCAGTGGACGTCTTAACGCTGTGATGACGATGATCTGAAAAAACCAACTTTGTTGACCATGATTTTTCACAAAAAGAAAATATGTTACCAGGGAAATATAAGCATTGTGGATGTATGATGACATGACAAGAAAATTGTCATAAAATCAAAGATATAGCCACGCCGTATGCCAAAGAAACTAAATTACCAGGATAACATAAACTTAAATTAGTTAGGCATACATGCAAGAAGACAAAGAGAGACATTTTATGCGTCAGTCAAAAGTAGGTAGGTACCCTTAGGCTAGGCGCGCACTGGTGACTTTTTGTCACCGTGAGTCGTTTCATCTCTTTTGAACTTTTAAAATGAGAAGAAGAGAGATATCTGTCACGGTGACTTTTTGCCTAGGCTTAGTGATGTGAGTGTGACACTAGACGCAATAAATTCCTAACATTTGGGGATTATCTGTGTTATCTGGATTATCTGTGTAAAAGAGGATATCATATAATATTTTTTATTGAATTCAAATCGATTGATATTCAATCAATTGGTTAGCAAGATTCATGACGTCACGTCTTCGTTAGACCATTACGAAATATATGTATGTAGTTATGCTTACGAATTTACGAATCTCGCTTTACGTTTCCCGCTTTTTCGTACCCTACATCGTACCCGACAATGTATCAATACATTTAGTAGGTATACAGCAACGATATCCGCATAGCATAGAAAATAAATTACCAGGGCAGCATAAGCAATGCGGATGTGAAAAAAACTGGCCGTGTCCAGCGTGTTCCCTCTTGCATGCGCCGCGGTTATTATTTCTTGGAGCAACACCCTCCCCCCTACCCCCCAAGGCCCTAGCGCGGGCCTGTTGGGCAAAAAGTGCACCCCCTCGCTTACGCTTTAAACCTCAAGCGTCCAAGTGCTGGGAATATGAAATTTTCGAAATGATAAAGCTGGTAAATAATAACTGCTAGTACGCCCGTCTAATGTACGGAAAGCAGAAAAAGTGTTAGTGGATATTTTTGTTTATGACTTGAAGTATTAGAAAAATTAATTATTACCTTTTGAAGACGGATAACAACTTATAGGGATGATTATCATCATCGTCGGCCTGTCGTAGTCCACTGCTGGACGGCTCTCCAGTTGCTCGCCACTCTGGTGAAACATCTGGAGGCTTTACCCTTAATAGCCACGCTGCGCTGGGCAGGCACATTAGGAGAGAGAGAGAAGAGATTATAATTTTTGATAATTAGATTTCCAAAAGTATTTGACGATTAGTTTTGTACAGTGTGGTAAACGCTGCCTCTTTTACATCGGTTTCGGGTTTTATCGCCGCATTACAAACATTTGTGTATGTATGTTTGAAATGTATGTTTGTGTTAGTCTGAGTGTTTGCTATATACCTCTATAATGTATTTATTTACAAAAATACAGCATTCTTATCACTTAACTCACCATTAAAAAGTAGAATATGATCATAATTATCTGATGGAAAGTAACCGCTTTCCATCACCTGGGCCTCTGCATTGCGGCAGATTACCATTGATTCGAGAAGAAGAAGTTATTTTATTGATAGTCCCCGCCCATCTTTATCCTAAGCCAAGCAGCCCTCCCTAATCTATAACATTACTTCCCCCCACTGATCCGATGAACACGTCAAAATAAAGAACGAAATATATTTTTTTTATCATCACCCTCATTAACGTTGTTTGCTGTCGGTACCGGGGCAGCAGCGGGGTTCGTGTGTCTGCTTTCACATTTCCCACTCGCAACGCTCCCCCCACCCGCTGCGCTCCTGGTACCCGCCACCCGGTTTATTCCTTCCCGGTCGAAAGTAATCAATTTCAGAGTTAATTAATTAAGAAAAAAGCTTTGTAAACGCTTGGTGGGGTCAAAAGATGCCTGTTTATTTCATTGTCTTGAGGTGGGGAGATTTGGTTAGGATTTTTTTTCCCTTTGGAATTATCTACTAAGTCGTATTTTTTTGTATACCTCTCGATGTTTTCTAATTTGTACCAAATATCGTAAAAATAAGTACTTGACTTTTGTTAATAATAACGTCTCTGCATGTACTCATAGTCATTATAAATAAGTTTTCAACTTTCTTCTAAAAAGAAAACCTATTTTTGGCTGTCTATTTCTTAGTTCAAAACTGTATTAAGCAATTTACTTGAATTAATATAACCAGCGTTTTTAGCTATGGTTCAGGAAAATAATCAGTAGGTTGGTAGCTCTGGATCCTAACAAAAGTATAGCAAAACGCACCGCGTCTGAGCCCTTCGTACTTGTACCATAAAACGGATGCCTTTCGTTGAATCGTATGGTAATAAAAGCAAATTTTTTTAACAAAAAAAAACCGTCTTCAATATTTATTGTGGCAATGGGACCAACTAGGTACATCCTTTAAAAAAATCCAAATCGGTTCACAATTCTTGACATAATATGTGGCAACATACTATACAAAGACAAAAAGTAGTACAAAGACAAAGAAAAATCTGTCGATTTGAGAACCTCCTCCTAATTTTGAAGACTGTTAAAAATAGCACTTACCTCCAATAAAAGCACCATTCCAAGCTTAAAACTTAAACTTAATGATTAATTAATCAAGTTTCACCCATCAGCTAAATAAATAAACAAGTCCAACCTACCAGGATCACATGAGTTATAATTGGTATCAGCGTGAGAGCCCGCAATCCCTCATTCGCATTACGTGTTTTATAAATAGGCGCGTGGGTCATCACGCGAGCTCCCGCCTACCCATGCGCTCCTGGCCTACGGACCCTTCCGTTACTATGCTATATAGGGAACTAAGTATAAAATGGGACTGATTTGTATGGAGGGACAAGCGATTATGGTCACATTTTCCTGTAGTTATGTGTTTGAACGTATAGTTTACTAGCTGTGCTCGCGACTTCGTACGCGTGGGATAGTTATTTTTCCCCGTTTTTTTTTACATTTTCCATTATTTCTTCGCTCCTAATAGTTGCAGCGTGATGTTATATAGCCTAAAGCCTTCCTCGATAAATGGTCTATTCAACACAAAAAGAATTTTTCAATTCAGACCAGTAGTTCCTGAGATTAGCGCGTTCAAACAAACAAACAAACAAACTCTTCAGCTTTATAATATTAGTTAAGATATAGGAAGAATGGTAGTTGAGGGATATCGATCAATATTCCGAATAAAAAAAAATATATAAGAAGACATAAATATGTACTAGGAGGATATGAAATGCATTCATGCGAAAGTATCCTTTTCTAAATCTGAAATCCCTTAATATAATATTACGGCCCAGTCTTCCCGTTGGTCTCTGTCTGAAGTTGCCCTCACCGTTTGATAAAATTTGTACAGGGTAGTGGCTTTTTTGACTTGGCCGGAACACCTGGTCGGTGAGCGGCCACGCCACCAACTTCAACCAACTTTTCAAGACTCTCGTTGCCATATTTTGGTATGTAATGAGAAGAGACATTGCAGACTGACAGTGGAAAGACGAGTTTTGACTCCATGTTGAGAAAGAATAGATAATATTACGAGTATTTTGTGCGTTTGGCGGTCCGTGGAATCATGAGCATCAGCACCACAACGCGTCCATTCTCTGCCTCTCTCCTGCCAGTTTCTTTGATTGTCCTGTCTGAGAAAATAGACACCACAATAGATGTTTAAAGTATTGTTTATCGACGCATATAAGCGCGCTTTCGGAATCTTCGCTCGAATTGAGCCGCCCGTCCGGGGAAGGACCTCCACCCTATAGAATACCGCAGTCAAATGACCTCTGGGTCGTGTTTCTGGCGGTGAGTAGGGTTCCCAGAGCTCGTGGGGGGTTAGGGTTGGGCCGGCATGGCGGTGGCAACTGACCAGTTACTTGCCCGTTGTCACAGCGGCTTGGGCTTCTCTTTCGCTTTCCATCAGGCGTAGGGAAGCCATTACGTCGAGCTACTATAAAAAAAAATCAACGGTTTATTTTTTCTTTTTATTCATAATGAGTTTGCGCTTGACTGCGATTCGCCTGATGGTAAGCGATATCGTAGTCTACGATGAAACGCGCTCACCCAGCAAAAAGCGGTTCACTCTCGTCTTGAACATCGGAAGATTATATCTCTCGGGGAACAGGAGCCCGGCTAAGAGATCCATAGTTTAGCCGTTCATTTAAAGTAAAATTAGGCGTTTTTTTTTTTAAGCGATCCCTCCCAATCCAACCTTTGGTTAGAGAGTAATTAAAAGAACGAGTAAGGTGTCTCATATACAAAAGAAAACCTTACATCGAAACGTTCGATAACAAACTTCCCTCACTGCTTCCAGATTTAACACGCCCTCACACTACCCTACTGACCCGCCCTCTCTACACTGTGCCCGGCTACCTCTGCGGTCCTGGACGACCCTTGGACCCTCGTCCGACTAACTAGATAACGACAATATCGGACGAAACGAAACTAAAGGAAAAGTGTGGAAACTAGGGGGAATTGGGTCACATTATACGGGGGTAAATTAACATGTGCTGACGACGGGCGCGGCGTTAAGTGATGGCTGATTTTAGAATATACATCTACTGGTTTATGTGGGCCTGGTAGTTTAAGGGTGCGGCTTTGAAAAAAATGCATGACGTCATCGAAGAAACGATGACGTCTTGGTAAATAAAATCTGCGGGACCTTTCACAAATTCGTTTGACTTTCAAATTTGACAGTTCTCATCGAAACCTTTTCCGAGAGCTCGTAGGTTGGCGAAAATTGACAATTCGATTGAATATTTTGAATGAACGATCGTTTGTGAATAGCCCCCATGGAAGTATTAAGTACTACGTACAAAACTTCTATGATAGCCCGCCCCACAGCCGTGCTAGTCACCAAACCTATATTCTTTCGAATTTTTTTTTCGTCGACGTCAAAGCTTAGTTCTGTTGCTTGACTTTTCTCTGCACTCTTAAGCTACTAATATAAAACAGTAGGAGATTTACACAAAATAATAGAAGAAGAAAACACTTTAAAATAGTCGAAACATAAAATATTGTACAAAAATTGCAGAAAAAAAGTACCTGCAGGAAGAAATAAATAAACATATTTGACTACAGAAAAGAATAAATAAATGAAAATACGTAAATAAATATTCAGCGGATTAATAGGAGGAAAGAAAAAATAGAATAAGCTACTGATAAAGATATTGATAAATATATGTAAATAAAGATAATGTTAATACAACTTTCTCGCACGTTCATTCAAATTTGACATTATATAGTCTAGTACAAAATAATGTCACATTATTTATGATTTAACTAGATTTATTTGACCCATGATTCTGACAGATTTGTCTTTTTTTTTAAAATACCTAATGGGTTTTACGGCTCTGGGAGCGTGCCCTCTTAAGCCAGTCTTTATGTTTTTTAAGTAGTCATACTTATTTGTGATTCTATTATCTGGCCGAATGTACAATATTTAATTGTATTTAATTAATAATATTTGAGGTACGTTACCAAATGTGCTTGAGTTAGAAAGTTACTTCTTTCGGCATCGTCTCAGTATGATGTTTGTTTTAAAAATAGGACAGGACATAAAAATAAACAATCATATTGTTTCAAGCGAATGTTTCCCCTTAAGTCCGTTACTATGTGACCCGAAAAAAATTATAACAGGGTTGTACTCAGAAAATATGTTACACGCGACATTCCCAAGACATTCAAAGGGCCCGCTTAAAAAGTACCGTTCAAATCACTGTATCCAGACATTCGACCATAAAAGGGGCATAATAAAGGCATCCACCGCAATTCATACTTCACCCTAGTCCCACCCCCTACCCCTTATAAATTTTACCTTAAAAATCCGCAAATTCGGGGCTCCGGCACGGTCCCTGGACCTTTCCCGAAAAGGGTCGAAAGGGATTTGCCTTGGGTCCGGGCATTCGGGCCTACACTTATACAAAATGTCCAATATGGCCACCCTCGAGCCCTAAACATACCTAACCGCGGACCTAAAGGCCATAGCGTTGCGATTTTTTTTGTTTTACCGGGCCTGGGTGTTATGAGATAAGTCATAATTATAATAACAAGTGCTGTAGTCTGATGGCACGTGCTTTCAATTTAAGTTTAATATTTTTTTATATGAAAAGGTGACTACATGAAGAATTAAGAAAATACGACCGCTACAATCGCATACAATGTAAAAATGAGTCACAATCCGGTGCAAAAGCTTTGAAGAAACGGAAAACAAAATGATATGACGTGTCTACCTTAAAAGGGTCTATAAAATTAGTTTCTTTACTTCATCAATCATTGTCTACCCTATCCTAAGTATCATCATCAGCCTACCGCAGTCAACTGCTGGAGAGGCCTATTCTAAGTATATAATATCGCTAATAGCTCTTTCGTCGGTCTATCTCGCTTCTGATCTTCTTTCTCTCTCAAAAAATACTATTTATAGCGGTGTCGACTGCTGACCATTGGGCATTACACTTGCTCGTTTGTCGCCTCTCGCATAAAAAAAGAAAAAAAAACAGGCAAAGTATTAAGTTTTTGTACAAGTTAGGTGGTCTTATTGCTACGAGCGGTGTCTTCCAGACAACCTTTGGGTTTTTTGTACAAATATATCGTATACTTATCCGGTCCCAAAATTAGTGTCTTAACCACTGATGATAAAGAGCAACTAATGTAGCACAAAAATGTAGTATCTTTTAAATTACAATCTTAATAAATATTCTTGTTTAGTTTCCGACCGACTTATCGCATAAACCGCACGACAAATAGCATCTCTATGGCGTACGGGCGAAGACAGTCCGTAAACATTGAAGTTTGTTGCCGGCTGTTCCTGCGATCCTGGTACACGATAAACGGGCGCGGCTTTACAATTGGAGCTGGAAATTCCCCGCTTCATTCACGTTTCGGCGAGTTGCTAATTTTGATAGTTCCACTTATTCTATGCTGCCCTAGTAGATAAATAAGGATGGTACCGAATAGTTTTCCTTTTCATTGGGTTTTAAACGGTTTTCTAGCTTTTGTTTTAATTAAATTTAGTAATTAGCAATGAGATTCCAGTACATTTTACTCACAGTGCCTATTTCCGCTCGATTCGAAAACTTTGAACGTCATTCGAAGTTGACACTCTTTGTACTAGACTTATGTCGAATTTGAAAGAACGTGCGTGCGTTTCCGAGTCTATCTTTCCGAATGCATTTGTGATCTTATCACAACAGTCAGGATATACCGTCATTCTTATTTTTATGATTTTTATCATCATCGTCATCGATTTCGGTGAATATATTATACATACAAAGTAATATGAAAGATGAATCAGCTAGACATATAATATGAATTGTTATAAACATACATTAATGAACTCTTTTATCTGTTTCAGGTAAGAACCACTTATGAGTATAATGAAATCTACGATGAATTGTCGGTAAGTGCAGAAATATTTAAAAAATAAGATGATTAATTTATGAAAATTGTCTAAAACCCGTTGTGTAGTTTTAAAGATGTAGGCATAAAGACAAAAGCGACTTACTTTTATACCACACACCCATAAAGAACTATGACGGTCAAGGGAAACACGTGTAGTCTCACAAACGTGTTTGCTTATGGCATAGTTTAAAAAAAACATCTTCGCGCCCCCAAAAGACTTTTCACCGCGCTGCATTCCCAAAGACCCCCATTATCTTTCGAGATAACATCAAAAACTGCAGCGCAAACCCTCCATAATGGACACACGTGACGGCATATATACGGGGGTCTAGAAAAAGTTATAATAACGTTAATGTAGGTTCTTTTGACAGCTCTCCGGGCGTCGTTAGCAGCCCCGCGCTCTGTATCTTGTCATAATCTTTGGGGATGCGCGGCGGTATCGATGGAGATTTCTATCGATATCGAATTGTTTGAGCAAAAAGGAGTTTCTATCTATAGATAGATAGAAACTCCTTTTTGCTCAAAACACAGATATTACAAGAAAACACATTATAAAAGAAAGTTTATAACATATAACAAATAAACTAGAAAGTACGACTTAGGCGGTTTTATCGCTTATAGCGATCTCTTCCAGACAACCTTTAGGTAGAGAAAACGAAGTTAAGTTTTAATAAGACGACGACGTTGGAGAATCGTTTGTCCTGCAGTGGACTACGATAGGCTGGTTATGAAGGCTTTAGAAATGTGAGGTTCTTCAAAAAGGTTTTGAAGAGGTTTTTAAAGGATCGGCAATGCGCGTAATACCCCTGGTGTTCCAGACGTCCATAAGTTATTCTGATTTTGATACTTGACTTAAATATGATTAAGATTAAGATTTAAGATAGTAGAATTTTTATGTAAACATAGCAGGTTAGCGCTTGATGTAAGAGAGTGATCTATCATCTTTTCGCTCCAAGCCAAAATAAGCTTTCAAATGTGATGGTTATACCGCCAACAGTCGGTTGCCAGCGCCTCTTTTGTTATTCGGCAGAATTGAGGATGCACCACGGGCAGGTTAGGTTGGCTTAGAGCGAAATGCTTCGGCGTTACCCGTGTTCCTGCAACTTGCTGCCCACTGGTGACACAGGGGGGTTTAGTGGGTATGTCCTCCCATTTCGGGAGGTATGAGTCCTACACACCACCTCCAGGGGGGAAGTAACATAACGGTGCCTAATGCATTCCCCTCTAGAAAAAAAATGAGCGAAATGATGATAGGCCGCTACTTTACATCCCCTATAGGCACAACCAAATCACGAGCGCGTAATATTTTGGTTTTCGTTTAAACAAGAAGTATTTTGTCATCTACACTAATATTATAAAGAGGAAAGATTTGTACCTATTTTCGTATGTTTGTAGTGAATAGGCTCAAAAAGTACTGGGCAGATTTAAAAAATTCTTCACCAATAGAATGCTACATTCTTCCAATTTGACATAGGCTACATTTCATTTTGAAAAGAATTAGGGATCCTTGGTAAAATTTGAACAATATAATAGGCCTATTTCCGTAAAAAATGTAATTAGTCCGTCTTTTAGATTGTTCAAAAATAAAAGACACGTATTTTTTCATTTGTAAATTAGACCAAAAACGACAAAGATTTTTTCTTTTAGAGGAGTTTTTTCGCCACTAAGTAACGTCAAAGACCCCCACTCCTAAATTTTGATGTATCTTTGTTATTTTTTGTTTAAATGAAGAAAGGAAAAATATATGTGTCTCATATATTTTTATAATCTAAAATACGGACTAAATAAAATATAATTATTTTGACCCTGGAAACATCCCCATTGTCTACCCCGTGCCAAGCCGGGACGGGCTGCTATCAAAATATAAAGTTGTTTTATATCGACACCGTGATCTCGACTCGGCCCCAGCCCTCGCACTAATCACGGGCGCAGACGGCGCGTCCAAGGCTCGCTGCCTGAATTTTTTCCCCAACCGCCCGCCGGAAGGGGGCCCGGACCCTTCTTAGCGTTGCCCTGCCTCGGAGGCACAGGAGGCACGCAGGGCTGCCAAACGCACCCGCGGTACTAATCGGTTACGCCATCTTGGATTATAAATGGGGATGATAATGGTAGAAAAAGCGAGGCACGAAATGGTTTAACCACAGAGATATTTTTTTTGTACCGCTCCGGTGACGCTGCTGCCCGTCAACGGTCCGTGGTATTTAGCTACGCCTTCAATTGTGATTGTTATACCGCCAGTCGGTTGCCAAAGTCTCGTTTGTTATTCGGCAGGATGCACCACGGGCAGGTGAGGCTGGCTCGGAACGAAAAGATATTGGGTCGCTTCCTTACATCCCGTAAAATTATAGAACCATTATAAATTATTTCTTTTAAAACGTATGTGACTATGTGTTTATATGATCTATGAACTACTGTAAAGTTTCATCATTCAAATTCGTTTAAAGGTGAAAGCCTTCTGCTCCCTTGCAGATGATGAGAGTGTTGCCTTGGCTATCATCGTAATCAATTAGGAATAAAAAAATCTAATCCTTTCAGTAATTTTGGTCTGAAGTACCAAACATCGATGCATCCAAACATTTGTTTTTGTTTTATAAATAACCCATGACATGCCACGCTGGGCCACACATCGCCATCAAGCTTCAAACTAAGCCGAAGCTTGTACTATGGCTCCTAGACAACTGCTAAACTTACTTAAATACTTTTTTGTAAATAATTATACATGGTAAACACCCAGACCAAAACAAACAGAGACGTTCATGCACACAAATGTTTGTACCGTGCGGGGATCGAACCCACAACCCTTCGCTAAGAAGGCATAGATCGATATCAAATTAGCCATCGGGCTAGTTTTCAAACAAACTTTCACATTTGTAATATTAGTAGGGTTAGAAAATGGTGGTATTGTGGTGCAGTGGATGATCACATGTAGTCATGTAGATATGAAATGTTAAAGTTAGTATAATAGTATTTTTGAAATTTTATTTTACAACGCCTACGATAAAGGCTTTTTGTGATTTTTCTTTCATGATAAATTCGTATATCCCCGAAAGTGTTCTGGTCTATATTATTCCCTATTGTTACAACGTATTCAACAAATCGTTGATTACAGTCAACCCTAGAGAGAAGACGCCTCTGCTATATGGTGCCCTGGTACCTACGGTTTGGGTTATATACTTTTTTAGGGTCGCTCAGACCCTTTGAGGCTTTCCCTCGAGTCGGGCCCTACATATCCCCTTTTCAGGGCCGTTCTGACCTTTGCAGGGTTAGATGCTTTGTTTTCGGGCTACATATAAAAGTTTCGTTCGAGGTATAGTGTTATTTAGTATATATAGAATTACCTATAATGGTTTCATTACATACTGTACTTACTAATTTTGTAAAGAGGAGAGATTTGTTGGACCGATTTTTATAAGTCCTGCGCCATTACAAAAGTACCTTCAGAATTGACTTTAAGGTAGAATTTTATTTCAGTCTTCATACGGTTTGAATAAAGTAAATTAAATACCGTTTCTGTTCTGCAAGTTGGAAGAATTATACAAAACTATACTATATTTTGGTTGGCTATACTTCTGTCTTCCTTGAATGACCATCAGGTCACCCCCTCTGATATAAAAAAACATGCTCTACCCCTGTGTGGCTCTAACTCTATATGACGTGAGTCACTTTACTAGTGTTCGCCGAGCGTTCTCCAACCAGGCGTGTAAACCCAACCACCGGCTGAGAAGTTCAAATCTCAAAGACTCTTAACCATGGGTATTGTTTCATATTATATACTAGCAGCAGCCTGCGGCTCTCCTCGCATGAATAAATCGTAGCCTATATATTAATCTGATGTGGCCCGAAATAGGCTATACCTATTGCTGTAAAGTTTCTGTCTGTCAGGATGTAAGGAAGCGGCCTATCATCATTTCGCTCCAAGCCAAACTCTCCTGCCCGTGGTGCATCCTGCCGAATAACAAACGAGGCGCTGGCAACCGACTGGTAGCAGTACAACCATCACAATTGAAGGCGTAGTTAATACCACAGACCGATGACGGGCAGCAGCATCACCGGAGCGAGAAGCTACGCCCTGCAATCGCCAACCCGCCTGCCCAGCGTGGCGATTGTGGGTATATCCTCCAGATGTTTGCCCTAAGTGGCGAACGACTGGAGAAGCCTATGTCCAGCAGTGGACTGCAATAGGCTGATGATGATGATGTAAAGTTTCATTAAAATCCATTCAGTATTTCGGTAGTCCATCCATCTAAATAATATGTTAATAAATGTAACGTAGGATACATAATGTGTAAATAACAACATTTGTTTCGTAACTAACTTAAATGCTTGTACGAATTACACACGAATCACACTGTCTTTTGGTTACTTCAATTCACAGATCTGTGCTTCAATTTAAAAAGCTGTGACATTTTAAGTAGCTTGAAATTAAAAGGCACACACTTGTGTATTTTCTAAAACTGAAATGTTTTGCTCATAATGAAATGGGTCACGTTCTAACATAACATTTTGAGAGAGGTAGGGCATAGCGAATCTTCGCTCGTATTGAGCTGCCCGTCCGGGGAAGGACCTCCACCCTATCGAATACCGCAGCCAAACGACCTCTGGGTCGTGTTTCTGCTGGTGAGTACGGTCTCCGGAGCTCGTGGGGGGTTAGGGTTGGGCCGGCATGGCAGTGGCAACTGACAGGTAACTAACCAGCTACTTGCCAGTTGTCACAGCGACTTGGGCTTCTCTTTGGCTTTCCATCAGGCGTAGGGAAGCCATTATGTCGAGCTACTATAAAAAAAAATAGACATTCACTTACAAATGTTTTATTGGTCTAGTGGACATGTGCAGTCATCGTCTTCATCATCATCAGTCCACTGCTGGACATAGGCCTCTCCAGTTGTTCCTTTGGGCAAACACCTGCAGGCTTTACCCATAATCGCCTCCAACTGTCGCCCCATCCGATTATGAGAGCGAAGGAATAATGTGCACTTGTGTTAAACACTCACTGCGTACTTGGCTAGTCTTCTTGGAGATTGCCGGCTGTCGAAATTCGATCAGGAGAGTATTATATGTATATGTACATTAAAAAAGTAGGCAGGTAGACCTAACAAACTATTATTTAGCACTGCAGTTGTTGTAAGCAAAGTTAATAATATATTTTTATTTATTTCCTCCACAATTACAAGGGTATACATTACAATTCAAACATGGTTTAAACATATTGCTGCTAAAGTTGACGCACATGAGCTGATTTCTCCATCGGCGGATGAAGTCAGCTTCCCAGTTGCTACTTATCCGAATGGATACAGCTTAGAGACCTTCAACAAGCAAGCCTACAAACTTCTCAAGTGCCGACAACGCACCTGTGACTCCCCTGGTGTTACGGTGTCTATGAGCTGAAGCGATCACTTACCATAAAGTGAATTTAGGAAATATACGGAAAACGTAGGGACCCTCAGTCTTCATGGTTGGTGCAAATTTTCAGGCGTTCTTTTCCGCCACGAATTTATTATATGTATTGGATCTATTTATAAAATTGACTTACCTATTTATAATATACTTAATAGCAGTTGATAGTTTCGCACCAAGATACCCAACTCTTTAGTGAAACTGGTTTCCTCTGCCTGAAGATTGTCTGGAAAAGATCGCAACAAGCTATAAGACCGCTTAAATTGTACTATGTTCTGTTTGTATTATGTTTTCCTGTAATGTCTATGTTTTGTGCCTATACACACACATAAATAAATAAATAAATAACCCAAGACATGCCACGCTGGGCCACACACCGCCACCTAGCCCCAAACTAAGCCAAAGCTTGTACTATGGGCACTAGACAACTGATAAAAGTACTTAGATAATTTTTTTTTTGTAAATAAATACATATTATACATAGAAAACACCCAGACCAATACAAACATACATGTTCATGAACACAAATGATGCGTGCGGGAATCGAACCCACGACCCTTGGCTCAGAGGGCAGAGGTCACTACCAAATGAGCCACCGAGCCAGTCTATCATATTCATATTATCACATAAAAGCTAATCTGTAAGCACCAACAAACATAACTACTCACCCAACCGCTATCTGGCGAAACTAAATCAAAACGCAACTCCCGATCCACCAGGAGAGCAGAAAATTTCAAAGATATTGCCAACTCGTAATCGGTGCGCAACTTGAATTTTGGGGTTTCCCCGCCAAAGTTCGCCTGAAAGACGTCCACAAAGCCCGTGGGGGCGGGCGGCTGCCCCCGCTAGCGCCCCCGCCCTACCGCCCCCTGGCGCGAAGTTTGCCCCCGGCGTCGGCTATTCGGGCTGCCTTGATACTTTGCTTGCCTTTCGCTCGTGACAGCGGCACTTAAGGGGCCGCACACGGGGCGATAATCCGCGGTAAGTCGAGAGATGAGTTAGTGGGCTAAGCGCGCCCTAATTTGGGCTAGCCTTATGTTCGGAGCGGCCTATCTTTTCGCTCCAAACCAACCTCAGCTGCCCGTGGTGCATCCTGTATAATAACAGTTGAAGGCGTAGCTAAATACCACAGACCGAGGACGAGCAGCAGCGTCAGCGAAGCGCGAAGCTATGCCCTGAGATCGCCAACCCTGCCCATCGTGGCTATTCCCATAATCGCCTCGCTGGGGCTATATCCTCCAAATGTTTGCCCTAAGAGGCGAACAATTGGAGAGGCCTATGTCCAGAAGCTTGTACTATGGGTACTAGACAACTCATTAAATTACTTAGATATATATTTTTTTGTAAATAAATACATATTATATAGGAAACACCCAGACCAATACAAACAGGCATGTTCATGAACACAAATGCTTGTACTGTGCGGGAATCGAACCCACGACTCTTGGGTCCAGGCTCCTCTTTCCCACTGGGCACTATGGGCACGTGACCAGGGCCCCGCGATCGAATAGGGTCCCCCTAGTTCCTGCCAGATTACCAAATGATAACCGATATTTAGGTCATAGGGGCCTCATGATCCTAATGTGCCCAGGGCCTCAAATAGTTTAAAGACGGTCCTGCTTGGCTCAGAGGGCAGAGGTCACTACCAAATGAGCCACCGAGCCAGTCAAAATAATCGCCACGCTGGGCGCCTACTGCCCCTGAGTTGGCGATCGCAGCGCGTAGCTTCTCGCTCCGGTGACGCTGCTGCCCGTCATTGGCGTGTGGTATTTAGCTACGACTTTGAATAAACTAATTTTTCCAAAATTTTTAGCTATTGTCGTTATTTTATTAAGAGTTCGTATCAAAAACAAGTTGATATCTTTTATTGGGAAAAAAGTCACACTTGATTTTTTCTTCTTATCTAAGATTTGATTACTTAATCGAATTTTAAACGTTTTTTACCTCAAAACTTTTTCATTTAAAAAGTATATTTTTATTAAATCTCTACATAGTATAAACAAAGTCTATTTTCGTGTCTGTCCCTATGTATGTGTCGCCGTAAAATTGTAAATACCGTTAGATTATAATAATCTATCTCCCGCCGAAATTGTAAATGTCACCGGAAAATAGCAAGAATCGTAAGTTGATCAATTTCCTAGGTAGTTGATTAACTTCCGGAAAATAATAAACGGCAGTTGAAATGTATTATTTAACGTAGTACATAGGTTCAAGTCTAAGAAGCCGAGAAACTTTTTAATTTTTTATTTATTTGCGACTGATTATTTTTTCAACATATAATCGCTTATTCATTTATTATCACTATAATTCATATACTTATTGATAAATATAATGGCCTATGAACCAAATTGTAGTCAAAATGTTACTACTCGGATTCGAAGAAAATCACACTCAATGAGTGATCTCTCTGAAGATTCTTCATTATTTGATACGACTATGAGAAGCTTACCAGAAAATACGGCACTTAACGACAGTAATACCGTATCAGAATTAATGACAGAGCTCGAGCAAGTAAAAATACAACTACAATCTGCGCATAATGAAATTGGCAATCTAAGCATCGAGAACAATAGGCTTAAGAGTGAAGTCTATAAATGCAATAATGTAATAGAGACATATAAAAAAGTTTGTATTCTTGATAACAACAATATGGCAACACCGTTGTCAAGTAAGCGCAAGAAACGAAGATTACAAAAAAGGACACGTAGACTATTTCCTCTGAAACCAAATGAAGACGCATCAGGATCTGCCAATAATAACGACTTACAAATTGAATTAAAAACATCGGAACAGGAGCATATTTCAACTGACCCCATCGACAACGACAGCAAAGACTATTTACTGAATTTGGAAACCAGCCCCAAACAAACAATGAATGGTGACAAGAAGAAGGTGTACATTATCTCGGACCAACAAGGAGCACATGTTCGTCAATCCCTACAAGGGCTCCTAGGATCAAAATATATAGTAAATAGTTTCTGGAAATCTGGCGCAACTCTTAAAGAAGTACTGAGTACAGAGAGAAAAATGCTGACCTCTTTGTCGGAGAATGATTACGTTATACTGGTTGCTGGAACAAATGATCGGAACCCGTTTGAATTCAATCAATCTCTAATGGGTTGGCTACAAGATATGACACGAACTAATGTCATTGTATCTGAGATTCCTTATAATAAAAATTTACATGAACACAAATTAAATTATGAACTCAAATACATTTGTTTAAAATATGATAATGTAACTTATATTGATATGGACTATGGTAGAGTTGTTTTGCGTAAAAAACCATTTACTGTAAAGCTTTGTAAATTTTTACTAAAGGAAATCTTACATGTCGATTACAAGAAAAAGTTTTACAATTACAATCACCACAAGTTGACAATATGTAATAGAACCGTAGGTAAAAAATGTGAAAATAAATGCACTCAAACAGAATACCTAGATGAAAAAGAAGCACCTCACTTAAACTCCACTTTTGACGACTTAGCATGTAGTAGTGGACAGTGTAATAATAATAACAATAGCCTTTTTCGTGTATAATAACTTGTTTATTTTACATCAGAATATAAACGGTTTTTTGAATAAATGTGATATGTTAAGCGTGCATCTAAGGGAACTTTCGATTGTTGGTAAAAGTATAGATGTAATTTGTATAACGGAACATAATATGAACAAAGATGACAACCAACATGTAGGTATGCTAAATTATACTTTGGCTGCACATTTTTCTCGCGATAATAGGAACGGGGGATCATGCATACTCGTAAGAAATATGCACAAATTTAAAGCTCGTCCGGATATAAGAGATCTCAGTGTTTCTAATGTGGTTGAGTGTTCTGGTATAGAATTAGTAGAACATGGGGTGTACATTGTATGTATTTATAGGATACCGATTAATAATTCTCGTGCTGTGGAAACATTCTTTGAAATATTTACAAGAATTTTGAACATTTTATTGAGGCAGAATAATAAAAGATTAATCATATGCGGGGATTTCAACATTGACATAAAGAAACGATGTGCTACTTCCATAAAATTTGAGCATCTTCTTTCTAGTTTTAATTTGAAGCTTGGTACTAGACAATCCACTCGCCTTAGTAGCAACACATGTATAGATAATATAATTTCAAATATCAGAGGTAGCAAATGCGAAGTGATGGAATTTGGTATATCTGATCACACTGCACAAATAATGACATGTCCAGTAAAGAAATCATGTGTATGGAGCCACTGGTACAGAAACAGTCGGGACTTTAGCAAACATAATTTAAAAACGTTTTACAATTGCTTAGAAAACTTAAGTTTTAATGATGTCTATGACTTAGAAAACGCGGAAGAGGCATATAATGCTTTCTTTGACTCCTTTAAGCTTTTTTATGATTTATGCTTCCCGATCATAAAAATTAAAATATCTACTACTAAAAAACAAAATTGGATTTCGAAGGGTATTAGAATTTGCTCAAAACGCAAACGACAATTACTGTGGAACTATAGACGCCAGCCTACTAAAACGAATAAATCCATTTTTAAAAAATACTGCAAGACACTGAAAAGAATTATTCACCTCACTCAAAAATCTCAAAACGATTATTCAATAAAGATAGCTAGTAATAAATCAAAGGCAACATGGAAGATAGTGAATTCTTCAAAGAACTGTTTTCCTAAAGAGAGTATAAATCAAGTAAAAGTACATGGAAATATTGTTAGCGATCCAAATGAAATAGCCAAATCATTTAATGATCATTATATTGAACAAATAAAATGTACTGTACAAGCAAATAATGATCAAAGCCAGACTGATCCGAGTCCTCTAACTTGTAATGTATCACAATCCCTTTTTATGTATCCAACAATTCCCCAAGACATAGAAAAAATTATCTACTCTCTAAAAAATACAAGAGCTACAGGCTATGATGGTATTGCGACCCAGGTTATTAAATATGTTTCTCATTTAATTAGCCCTATTCTATGCCATATAATAAACTTGAGCATTGCAAATGGAATTTATCCCAAAAAACTGAAAGTTTCCATTATCAAACCTCTTTTCAAAAAGGGTGATAAAGAAGATGTCAATTGCTACAGGCCTGTTGCTCTGATACCAGTATTTTCAAAAATATTTGAAAGAGTCATATATAACAGTCTATATGGATATTTTGAAAATAACTCGTATTTTGCCCCTGAACAAAACGGTTTTAGGAAAAATAAAAATATAAATAAGGCTACCTATGCCCTGTTGGAAAAAATTATTAAAAATGTAAATCAACATTTACCAGTGTCAGCTTTACTAATGGACATGACAAAAGCTTTCGATCATGTCGATCCTAAACTTCTTCTGAGCAAACTAGAGTCTTTTGGTGTTCGTGGAAATGTGCTAAACTTAATAAGATCGTACTTAAGCGAGAGAATACAAATAACCCAAATAGATAGAATATGTGTAACATCGAAAACCGAATTAGAATATAAATCGAACCCTAGGAATATATACTATGGAGTTCCTCAGGGAAGCGTACTGGGCCCATTGCTATTTCTGGTGTACATAAACGACCTCCCTAGGGCTACTAAGCAGCCAATGGTGTTGTTTGCTGACGACAGTACTGTCATAATTACACCTGACACTGCGGAGAGTTATGAATCGGAAATTACAAACACTCTGGACAATATTATACAATGGTTAACGCGAAACAATCTTTTTATTAATTTAGATAAAACAAAAATTTTAAATTTTGGACATAGACTTAGTGATAATAATGGATTTAATGTAGAATATGATAATAAAAAAATTGACATAACTAATAATGCAAAATTTTTGGGTATACATCTTGACAGTACATTGACATGCAAAGCACAAATTGACAGTATATGTAAACGACTTAACCAATTTTCTTTTGCCTTGTTTAGGCTATCTAAAGTTGTAAATAAAGCAGCAGTATTGACAGCTTATCATGCATATGTAACGTCTACATTAAGGTATGGCATTATATTTTGGGGTAACTCAGTAGACAAAGAACTGGCCTTTCGAGCGCAAAAAAAGTGTATAAGAGCAATGTGCAATGTTCGTATTCCTAATAGCTGCAAACCTTATTTCCATGATTTGAAAATCCTGACACTGCCGTCATTGTACGTTTATGAAATGGCCATTTTTGTGAAATCCAATTCGCACATGTTCGAAATGCTGAGCTCGAAAAGGTACTCTAATAAAATACGCGCTTTTCCCTCTAAGACAGCTTTAGTCAGTAACAGTATTCTGGGTATGAGTGCTAGAATATTCAATAAAATTCCGGATAGCATTAGAAACACTGAGGATTTAAGGGAATTCAAAAGAAAATTATTTGACTTTTTAAGTGACAAAGTATATTATAGTGTACATAATTTCCTCTCTGATAACATAAAATAGACATTGACATTATGTTTATAAAATTGACAATTGACAATTGTTTGCTAAATTAGGTACTGATAATATTGACACTGACATTTCATTTTATATAGATTAATTTGTTTTGTGTACCTACCTGACATGAATAATTGATAATAATTAGATATACTCGTAGCATCAGTAAACGTTTTTTGACACCAAATGTATTTGTACGCCTTTATAGGCAGACACAGCTGAACCCAACTACAACAACTTTGTACACCTTATTATAACCTGTGCTCACAAATAAAGAATTTGAATTTGAATTTGAATGTATTTTAGTAAATTGATCATTTTATGGGATCTTGCCGTAAAATCATCCGACGAAGGTGAGGTGAACGTTGATTGGTTCAATGGCTCACGTAGCGTTAACCCGGCAACCAATCAGGGAACAGTGTATTAAGTTACGGGTAATAGTGCACCGTTAAATAGTACATTGAGCAACGATTGGCCCATTTGAGGACGATTTCACTTGTGTCAAAATCGTAAATTATTAAATGACTGTCAGGCTACCGTAAATTGATCAAATAACTGAAATCCATTGCGTTAAATAATACATTTCAACTACCGTTTGTTATATTCCGAAAGTTAATCAACTACCTAGGAAATTGATCAACTTACGATTCTTGCTATTTTCCGGTGACATAAACACTCGACAGGTTGTGAACTGTAACATAATGCTTACAGTTTAACTATTATTTTTCGGTAGATTGTAAACATACATACATTACACAAGTACGATCAAGAACTGAGTAACCAGGCAAGCAGAGCACTGCAGGAGGTTGAAATTAAACGTCCCGGGTACTAGGGCTACATGTAGAGGAGAAGGTATAGTTCCACCAAAGTCTCCTAAACTAAGAGACCGATGGAGCAGAATTTAGGTATTTTTTGACAATGACTGAGTGTTGGATCGCCTTTTAGTATTATGCGTTCCCAAAATGTTGCTTAGGGGACTCTTAGCTTAGAATAGTGTAAGGTTTAATAGGATCTAATGGATGATTGTATTTGTTAGTTATAGAGTCGTGGTAATGTAGCTTTATGTGAATGTTTTGTGTGAATGGTAAAAAGATATTACTCGTATTATATCTGAATGTCACACTCGTATTACAAGTACATAATAATGGTTTGAATTTTATTTTAGAATAAGTGAGTTCGAACAAGTTATGGAAATTGATATTAAGTCGAGTTGGATAACGCAATCTTTCACCGATTTCGCCGCGCGGCAATCCGGAGCTTCCAGGTTCGATTCCTGGTTGGCTTAATTTAGGAAGTAGACTTTTCTATATTGTCTCGGGTCTAGGTGTTCTGAGAGACGCCAGTCATCGTCTAGTATTCATAGTAGAAGGGAAAAACGTCGTATAAGAGAGAAGTGGTTGGTGTAGTTACACCTAAGTAAGTCTACTTACTGAATATGTGAAAAGTGTCTGGCTCGGTGGCTCAATTGGTAGTGACCTTCTGAACCAACGGTCGTAGGTTCGATTCCCACCCAGGACAAACATTCGTGTGATGAACACTTGTGTTTGTTCCGTGTCTGGGTGTTTATATTTGTGTTTTAGTATTTATTTGTATACTTATAAAACTAGAAACAATTGTTATACAAGTAACGCGGTCTATCGCTACGACTACGAGCGATCTCTTCCAGACAACCTTTGGTTAGGATATAACAAAATAAGAAGTGTTAGGTGATGAAGTTCATACGATACCTATATAAAGTATTAAGTAAGAAGTTAACTTCATCAGATTTAGAATAATCCAAGACAAAGAGCAAGCCTTTTGTAAGCCTAACTAATGCATCGAGCAGCATTGAAATTGAAATCCGTTAGAATTTTAAATGAACTGCACTAAAAGCCTGCATAATGCAATGAGCCATGTGCACTGCAAACAAAACAAAAATGGCCGCGTACGGTTAACTTCACTAGATTAATTAAAACCTCTCTGAAATAAACGCGTCCGAAGTACCAGGGCGCGAGAGGCCGGCAGGAGGTGCGATAAACTTCTTCGTAAATAAGCAAAGTAATACTGGAAGAGGAATTACCGCCTGCCCGGTGCTGCCGCCCGGGTAACGCCGGATATTTCTTTTAGCTGTCCAAAGAACCCCCGGTCATAATGCCCTAGTGGGGGCGGGGGGGGCAGATATAAAGATACAGACCCCCACTTATCCCGGGACCATACCCGGTCCTTTTGCTTTTATAGGGGGTGTGTATAAAACCGAATCGCCGGTTTTAGCTGTGCTAGACTGTTACGACCGGACCGGCGGCGTGCGGTCGCATTATGCCGGAGTATATCTGATGTGGGTATGCTACCCTAGTACTTAGATACAATGTTTCGAAGGCTTCATTTATTAGGCTCCCCGATGACGACCGCCCTAAAGGCGCCCTTAAGGCCCTATAAAGTATATACGAGCAAATGGTAAACAGATACTGATCTTGGTGTAATGTTATTTTCTTGTCAATAAATTCAATGGGTCGTTTTGTTTTTATAAGTCGTTGTTGGCTAAAGGGCGATCAGCTAGAGATTTGTTTTGTAGTGCACTGTGTATGTATGCATTGTATAGTGTTCTAGGCCAATCGGACGTAACACAATAGATTTGCTATTTGTGTCTGGAATGCTGAAACATGGGAGGACAGAAAACTTTTTCGTCATAGTAAATCTTTTTGGTACTTTAATAAAAAAAAAAAATCATACGGGTCCAACATGCCACACTGGGCCACACCTTTGTATTTGTGGCTCACGAAGCACGATGGTGCTGCCAACTGGTGTCATACATTTGAATGTTTTACCCTAGTTTACTCTACGTAGTGCTGCCACCTATAGTTTGTGCACGGTCCCTATACTATCCTCAAACTAAGCCGAAGATTGTACTGTGAGTGTAAACTTACGTAGATTTTTTTGTAAATAAACATATCATGTTATATACAGTAAACACCCAGACCAATACAAACAGAATATGTTCATGAACACAAATGTTTGTACTGTGCGGGAATCGAACCCAAGACGCTTGGCTTAGAAGGTAGAGGTCACTACCAAATCAGCCATCGAGTCAGTAAACGAGTATTGATGATTTATTCGTCTACATAATAATTATGCATTATTGATTTTGATCTGGTACTCACAGTATAAGAAATAACCTTAGTTTCAGATTAGACGATATAAGATATTATCTATCAGGCACATAAATTTACATATTTATTATTTGTGTCCTAGAATGTTAGACTCAGTACAGTATCAAAGTCAAAGTTAAAACAATCTTTATTTGTATAGGTATAAAAAAACACTTATAAATCGTCAAAGCTACGAGCTACCACCAGTTCGGAAAGCTCTCTAGAAACTCGTGTAGTTGCTCTTTTCAACATAGTGTTTACAATATTATCATCTCAATACCAAATGACTTCAAGACATGCCACGCTGGGCCATACAGCCATCTACTTTTAACAAAGCCTAGTAGACAGCTGATAAACTTAGTAAATACATATTATTATTATACATAGTCAACATCCAGATCAATACAAACAGACATGTTCATGCACACAAATGTTTGTACTGTGCGGGGATCGAACCTGCGACCTCTGTGTGAAAGGCAGTGTTCACTACCACTGAACCAAACTCAGTCGGTTGCCAGCGCCTCGTTTGTTATTCAGCAAGGCATGTGAGGTTGGCTTGGAGCGAAAAGATGATAGGCCGCTTTCTAACATCCCATCAACAATCTTTCGGCAGTTTACAATCTCGCGAAATAGATTATAATCTAACGATATTTACAATTTTATGGTGACATACGTACAGTAAGTAATAACAAGAGGCATTTCGGGGAAGCAAACATACTCGTAGGTCAGTTATTCCCTTTGATGGCGCGATTATATCGAGAGGGCTAGTATTAATTTCTCGTCTTTATTACCGGGGCGACATGTGCTTATAAGATGAAGGTAACTATGTTGTTTCATTATTCGAATGTTCGAGGGCGGGCAGCCGTGGGGGGTAGGGGGGAAGCCGTATAAAAACGACAATTTCCTCTAAACGCGCCGCGCCGCGCCCGCGCCCGCGCCTCTCTCGGCGCGCCCTGGCCTCTAATTAACCGCCACAACGGTTATGTCACCCTGGTACACTTGTTTGTAGGGCGTTGGTTTTCTGAAGTGAACCAATTTTTTTTTCATAATCGTAATGCTGTGTCGTAATGAAATTACCTGAATAGACAAAGAATCCTGTAGAAAAGTCTGCAAGATTCTACTAAATAAGCGTTATCTGCCTATTTCTCGTAGATGTTCTAAGAACACCCTGACTACCAAAATGCGTGGCCTCTAATTAACCACCACAACGGTTATGTCACCCTGGTACACTTGTTTGTAGGGCGTTGTTTTTCATAATCGTAATGAAGTTGCCCAACTAGAGCTGAAGGCACAATAGAAGAAGAATCCCGTAGAAAAGTCTGCAGGATTCTTCTAAATGAGCGTTATCTGCCGTTCAACGTGAAGGCTTCAAGTTCTAAGGACATCCTGATTGTCCCAAAATGCCTGGCCTCTAATTAACCGCCACAACGGTTATGTCACCCTGGTACACTTGTTTGTAGGGCGTTGGTTTTCTGAAAGTGAACCAATTTTTTTTCATAATCATAATGAAGTAGAAGAAGAAGAAGAATCCTGTAGAAAAAGTCTGCAGGATTCTTCTAAATAAGCCTGCCTATTAGATGTTCTAAGAACATCCTGACTCTCCCAAATTCATCTCCGCCTACTTAGCCAAGTATCCTTGAAGATACATGCATACAAACTTGGTCAGGAGAGTATCATCTCATGGGTGTTGTAATGATGACTTAGGAAACGGGCAGCAGTGTTTACCTTGCTAAAAATATAACCTACTGTGGTCACCAATCCGCCTGCCAAACGTTGTGACTAAGACAAATCAGTATCACCCAAATTGTCAATAGGGGAGATCTTCGTTCAGCAATGTACTTGCAGGCTAATGATGTTGAGGTTTATTATTATTTACACATATGATACATGAGGGATGTAAGGGAGCGGCCTGTCATCATTTCGCTCCAAGCCAACTTCTCCTGCCCGTGGTGCATCCTGCCGAATAACAAACGAGGCTCTGGCAACCGACTGGTGGGATACCCTCCAGATATTTGCCCTAAGTGGCGAACAACTGGAGGCCTATGTCCAGCAGTGGACTGTAGGCTGACGATGATGATACCTACGTATGTTACATATATGATACATGTATGTTACGTATACGATACAAATAAGATGACGTATCGAATTCCACATGGACGAAGTGGAAACCGGAAGACACCAATTAATAATGATGCGTCCGACCAATATTATGTATATCGCTTTAATTATGCATGTACTTATTGCTATAGAAGTATAGATAATTAGGTAGATGTTATGCCAATCTGAATCTTTCTTGCAGGTAGTAAAGTTTGTTTTTCTTTAAACATGCAATTCGGTGTGCAGCCAACACTACGGTTGAAATATCGATGACAATATCGATTTCAACTTTTAAAAAGTAAAATGTTGTCTTTGGTAGCTTAGCCCTGCGGTTTCACCTGCAATAATATGCAGAAGCTTTGTTATACAACATTTCAGTAAGGATATTAGGAGCGGCATATCATCTTTCCGCTCCAAGCCAACCTCACCTGCCCGTGGTGCATCCTGCCGAATAACAAACGAGGCACTGGCAACCGACTGATGGCGGTATAACCATCACAATTAAAGGCGTAGCTAAATACAACAGACCAATGAGGGGCAGCAGCGACACCGGAACCAGGGGCCCTACTCCCAAAAACGAAAACGATCGTTCGTTGAACGGATCGCGTAATTTTGGATAGTAAAACTCTCCCATTTGTCCCTCTCGTGTTCTTATATATGAATTAAATTAATTAAAATCGACTTTGACGAACTTTAGTTCGTATATTCGAACACGGGAGGGACAAATGGGCGGGATTTATGGTACCAAAGTACGCGATCCGTTCAACGAACGATCGTTTTCGTTTTTGGGAGTAGGGCCCCAGAGGCTACGCCCTGCGATCGCCAACCCGCCTGTCCAGCGTGGCGATTATGGTTATAATTTCCAGATGTGCCTGAAGAGTCGAGCGCATGGACAGGCCTATGTCCAGCAGTGGACTTCCATAGGCTGATGATGATGATGATGAATACATATTATCGACAGAAGTCGCTACCAACACAGCTCTACCCCACAGTACCGTTTCAAGCAATTCCATAATAGGAACTATAATTCCTCACATCTTATAAATTCTACATTTGTCGAAGGAATATAAACCGTAAGGCGTTTGTGATAAGGATCACAAGCGAAGACAGACTTGCTACCTGTTTAGTGGTAGTAATTATTATGATCTGTGAGGTACTTGTGTATTTGTAGCGGGTATTGTCGGGAATTAGGCGGTTTTTAAAATGACTAATTTCTTATTGGCTACTTCACTGGGTTTTCAGATAGAAAGTAAGTAAAATACATATATATGTCACCGGAAAATAGCAAGAATCGTAAGTTGATCAACTTCCTGGGTAGTTGATTAACTTTCGGAATATAACAAACGGTAGTTGAAATGTATTATTTAACGCAATGGATTTCAGTTAGTTGATCAATTTACGGTAGCCTGACAGTCATTTAATAATTTACGATTTTGACACAAGTAAAATCGTCCTCAAATGGGCCAATCGTTGCTCAATGTACTATTTAACGTTGCACTATTACCCGTAACTTAATACACTGTTCCCTAATTGGTTGCCGGGATAACGCCACGTGAGCCATCGAACCAATCAACGTTCACCTCACCTTCGTCGGATGATTTTACGGCAAGTCCCCGTAAAATGATCAATTTACTAAAATACATACGTTAAATAATACATTTCAACTGCGGTTTATTATTTTCCTGAAGTTAATCAACTACCTAGGAAATTGATCAACTTACGATTCTTGCTATTTTCCGGTGACATATACATAACGTCACGCCTTTCTCCCAGAGGGGTAGGCAGAGACCACGTCCTTCCATTTGTTGAGATCCTGGCACACAACTTTTGCTTCGTCCACATTCATCAATCTCTTCATACATGCTCGTCGGTTTAGGGTACTTGCTTTTTTTAGGACACTTTCTATTTGGTCATGGAATGTCCTACTAGGTCTTCCCCTTCCACCGAATCCATTCACGCTCTCGCTTTATAAGTTAAACGATGTCTATCATCATCATCATCAGCCTGCTACCGTCCACTGCTGGACGTAAGCCTCCCCCCTGACAATCGCCATTTGGGGGGATTTGTCTTAGTCACCGCGCTTGGCACGTTCGCGTCGCACAGTAAACGAACTCTAGACTGGATACCGCTCCTCAGCAAAGGTAGTGTAGGACGCCCACAGACCAGGTGGAGTGGCGATTTGAGATGGCCGGCAAGAGCTGTATGCGAGAAGCTCAGGGTCAACAATTGGAGGCTATGTCCAGTTATAGTGGACTGCGAAAGGCTGATGATGAAAATTTATAGAAAAAAATGGTACAAACAGCAATCTAATGGTACAATCAAGTACTAGCGACCCGCCCTCGCTTCGCTGACGTATCGTTAGAGCAACATTTAGTTGATTTTGGAAAGGTAAATAAAACATCGACCAAACATTTTCCAATTTGCCCATATACATCCTACTACCTGCGACATACACGCCTAATACAGTCTATAACTGTACAACATATACACTATAGCATATATACAGGATGCGACGTCTTGGCTGACACGCGCTGCGGAACCTTCGTAATCTGGGAGCGGGAAAACACCCGATATATTGTTATTACCCAAATATAAAAACCGTTGGATACCGACCACAGTCTAGTCGGAGCAGTGATACAACTGATTAGACGAAGCCAGGTGAAGGCAATAGTCGAAATGTTGGAATAACTGTTGACTATTGTTTTCTATATTTTTTACTTTTCTATATTGTCCGGTCTGGATGTATGCAGTATACTTGTATGTTATTTATGGAAATAAATCTAAGGAAACGTATTTAGAATGCTTGTATGATTTTAATGCCAAAAATTTTAAGCATTGAGCAAAACAGGCACCTAATTATGAATGTCTTAATTAGGTATTTTATTTCGTACAAGCGAACCGCCCTCGCTTCGCTTCGGGTATCTTAACTAATATTATAAAGCTGAAGAGTTTGTTTGTTTGAACGCGGTAATCTCAGGAACTACTTGTCCGAATTGAAAAATTCTTTTTGTGTTGAATAGACCATTTATCGAGGAAGGCTTTAGGCTATATAACATCACGCTGCAACTATTAGGAGCGAAGAAATAATGGAAAATGTAAAAAAAAGGGGAAAAAATTACTTTATACGCGGACATAGTCGCGAGCACAGCTAGTTTAATATAAACGCCAATAATATTTATAATTCAGTATCAATAAAAGTACGACATCATATTATAATTATTTATTTACAAGACGTAACAGTGTATATTGCTATGATAACTATAGGTAGCGTCACCAAAGCGAGAAGCTACGCCCTGCGATCGCCAACCCGCCTGCCCAGCGTGGCGATTATGGGTATATCCTCCAGAATGTTGCTCTAATTGGCGAACAACTGGAGAGGCCTATGTCCAGCAGTGGACTGCAATAGGCTGTTGATGATGATGATGAACTATAGGTATATAGAATATGCAAGTTTTTATAAGTAATAGTCGCTGAGCTTCTTCTAATACTATCTACCTTTATTGATCATCATCATCATCAGCCTATCGGTTGCCAGTGCCTCGTTCGTTATTCGGCAGGATGAACCACGGGCAGGTGAGGTTGGCTTGGAGCGAAAAGACGATGGGTCGCTCCCTTACATCCCATTTATTGATAAGAGAAGTCAACTCAACATTTCAGTTCTTCACTTTCAAAGCCAAATGAATTTTCATGCACCCACGCTTTCGTAAGCGGACCTCCATTTTTTATTACGCCCTACGTAGACCTCCGTTGAGTCTTCCGTGGACCCCTGAGGGTCATCCTGGACCACTTTGGGAATTACTGCTCTTGCTGTCTCCCCAAAGCGGCGAACAAATAGAGAGGCCTATGTCCAGCAGTGGTCTGCGATGGTGATGATGATGATGAAGACGTTGTACTATTCCTCACTGTTACTATTCGCACTGTGGCTTAGCTACGGCCGGGAACGGGTGCGTGACCGCCAAGTTCGGGAAATGGGAAATGTTTTGCAAATGATCAAAACACGACTAGCTCAGACCTTTTTCTCATTACGGTATTATTATTATTAACTTGTAACTATCCATTTTCATATATTATTTTCTATAGAATATTTTTTTATTTTATTTTGGTACGGTAACAAAATGCAAATCAATCAAACACTCGTTAAATTACATCATATATATGTATACCTAATACGAGTATGTAATTATCTAGGACTACATAATTACATATAAGGTATTTAGTCCTAACTAAATTTGTATTTCATAATAACTGGGCATAGCATTCGATTAATAGATAGATAGATATTCTTTATTGCACAAAACACATAATATTTATAGACAACTACTGGTACAATTTAGATGGTCTTATCGCTAGTAAACGATCTCTTCCAGACAACTTTCAGGTAGAGGAAGTGTGAAGTTACGAGTACTTAAAGGTTTTACTGTGGTGTTACATACCTACTTAGCGGAAAGAAGCAAATTAATATTTTGCGAACATTTTACACTATGTAAAAAATGTGCACAATGTGTTAAATTTCCTACTTTTTTAGTTTTTTAATATCTACCGATAGACAGGTTCTCTCTCTGCTAGTGTCTCTGATCTGCTCTATCTGCGAGTACACTGAAAATGGAGAGTAAAAAGTTACAAAGCTCGACTCTATACTCGTTTAGCTTTATTATTTACTAGCTTTTGCTCGCGGCTTCGCTCGCCCGAATTTAACTTAATTCGAGGTGAATGCTTACAAACTTCCACCCCCTATTTTAGGGAAGTGGGGGGTTATAAAGGGGCAAAAAGTAGCCTATGTTACTCTCCATCCCTTCAACTATCTCCACTTAAAAGCACGTCAATTCATCGTTCCGTTTTGCCGTGAAAGAAAGACAAATATAAAGACAGACAGACTCACTTTCCCATTCATAGTATTAAAAAGTATGGATTTTTTGTTATTATCATCATCAGTCTGCAGTTGTCCACTGCTGGGCATAGCCTTTTGGGGGATTTGACATTTGGACGCTAGACGCTTGGCAGGAGTTTGTTATTGTTAGATTAGTAAGTTATTAGATTACAATTTAATTATCCAATAGGAAAATACAAACATAATTCAATGTCGAGGATTTATTACCATGACGTTAAAGTCTACGTCAAACATTGAAATAGTTTAGTATCCTTTTTATAGTAAAACATTCCAGTCAAATTGAGAAAGGTGACTGGTATAGAATGCTCCTAGCATTAAGTTCGCCTTTTGTACCATTTTGTGCAATAAAGTTTAAATAAATAAACCTCAGGCTCAGGACAGGCTCGGTGGCTCATTTGGTAGTGCCCTCTGCCTTCTGAGCCAAGGGTTGTGGGTTCGATCCCCGCACAGTACAAACATTTGTGTGCGTGAACATGTCTGTTTGTATTGGTCTGGGTGTTTTCTATGTATATTATGTATTTATTTACAAAAAAAAATGTATGTAAGTAAATTTATCAGTTGTCTAGTACCCATAGTACAACCTTCGGCTTAGTTTGGGGCTATGTGGCGCTGTGTGGCCCAGCGTGGCATGTCTTGGGAAATTTATTTATAACTTTCTTTGAATTCCTTTTTTTGAAGTTGGTATCCCCTCGTCTGATGTAAAGCGAAACAGTCCTATTCAATGTGGCAACGGGAAGGCTAATTATCAGTTGCCGCGATCTTGCCGACCTGCTTGTAAGATAGCTCCTGACACCGACTGATACGAAACGCGACCGAAGTTGCTTCACGGATGTTTTGTCGAGTGTACGGTAGTCGCCAGACACGCGGGTAAGCCATACCAACGGCTAAGAAGCGGAATTCTCAAGAAGTCCCTTTTTAAGGAAGGAAACATGAGGAATTAAGGCAGCCTATATCTATGACTGGGAGGAAATTGTTGAGTTGTATGAAGTCATATCGTCTATCTAACTGCGACATATTATCCTTGTACAATTTAGGCGTTTTATTTATTTAATCTTTATTGCACAATATCTTAACTAATATTATAAAGCTGAAGAGTTTGTTTGTTTGTTTGTTTGTTTGTTTGTTTGAACGCGCTAATCTCAGGAACTACTGGTCCGAATTGAAAAACTCTTTTTGTGTTGAATAGAGCATTTATGGAGGAAGGCTTTAGGCTATATAACATCACGCTGCAACTATTAGGAGCGAAGAAATAATGGAAAATGTAAAAGGAAACGGGGAAAAAATAACTATTCCACGCGGACGAAGTCGCGAGCACTGCTAGTAAAAAATAAAGTACACAAGGCGAACTTAATGCCGCGTAGGCATTCTCTACCAGTCAACCTTTAGGCAAAACAGAAACAATTAAGTGGGTAGTGTGCTGCTCAATTTATGTGGAAGCATTTGATATGATATATTAATATTAACATGCACCGAAATAAAATAATAAACATACTTAATTGTTGGGACAATGCATAAAACCATAATATATATTAATTAATAAATAAAATACTAATAAATACAATATAAATCAATAAATGCATATAAATATAGATAAATAGGTATATATATATATATAAATATGTAAGAGGACGACGACTAGATGTAAAAAAGGAAAAGAAAAAGGAACACCATTGAGTAGTAAATTGGAGCCGATAATACTTTTGGACTCTCACTTTAAAAGATGCCCTGCTTGGAGCACTACGGATGCTTTCGGGTAACTTATTCCAGAGTCTGATGGATTGCACGCAGAAGGAGTTGGAGACGAAACTAGAGTGGTGCAGAGGAATGGCTAAGAGTGAATTGCTAGAAGAGCGAAGCTGCCGAGTGTGAGTCGAGCTAAGAAATTGCGATTCTAGCGATCTCTACCAGACAACATCTGTGTAAGGAATAGCCAAAAAAACGTGAGGTGGTTTAGTTCTTATAAAGTAGAAGTATTAAGTAGTATGGAGTACTTTTCTACGAAGAGAATTAACAATCTACGCCATATGTAAACCGTTCATAATTTTGGTTTATTACACCCGTGTTGTGTAGTTACATACAACCGTACATAAATCTATAATTTATGTATCTCTTCGCTGCATCCATTTACTGACACACAATCCCACATGGCCGGTTATATGCCTCGACGTGTGTGCGTAATTATATACCAGTCATTATCACAAGTGTAATGATGTGTTTGTAACGCCGGATTGATTTTCCCTAATTAAGTAGATTCGGGACTACCTATCTACGATGCTATTAGAGGTTTGAGAGCTATCGATCAGGTTTACGCAAAACACCGCCATTTTATATCGCAAATGAAAGCATTGTCTAGTAGTTGTAGTTTTTTTTCTATATTATGCCAGTCATTATCCGCTTTGACGTCCAATTTTCAGTAGACATTTTTTTTGTCCCTTTGTTCGGCCGCGAGTACCAAGCCATCATAAACAAGTGGTGATTTACGGAGCGCTACATTTTTTTTTTCCTATCGATTGTCCCCACATTGAGCGGTTCAGAATGTGCGTGTGTTTCGAGTGTCATTGATGCATTTCGGTATGGGTCGGGGGGGCGATGGGGAGGCGGCCGGACAGCGTCGAACGCACCTACCAGTACCGGCCAGTGTGCGTTGGGAACCCGCGTCGGACGCACGTACGTGCCGCGTCGCGAACTTAACGCGAAACTCGAACTGCTGACATCGGCAAGCCCGAATAAAACCGCTTGCTCTAACACTTTTGTGAACTAAAAAGGTTTGCTTTACTAGTGCTTCGTACACGTTTGTTACACGCGTGTTAATATTGCAATTAGGCGGGTCTCGCGCGAAGTTTTATCATCTTGACATTCTTGTTTTTGCCCGTGTGCAAGTTTTGCATAAAACCGTCAGGAATGGACATAGGAACTCGTGATGAGTAAGTAGGCCTTGACATTAGTACGTGGTGACAGTAAAAAACGTAATTAGCCCATCGATGGCTGTCGTGACTCTAAGTTTCCTTTGTCACGCCAGTTTAGTAACACAAGGCATTGTTTTAGTGGATTTATGAGACCGTTGCGATTATCTGTACCTACTTGGACTTTTTTCTGGTCTCTTCGTCTTTGTTTGATTTTTATTTGATACGCAATTGACGCCGAAATCAACCTTCAGTTGGAAAATTGCTTCAATCAAGGAAAAGTTTCCATTTTTCATATTTTTCTTATTCAATAAGCATGGCAAGTATTGGGGGTACGTAACCTTATTCTAAAAATGACTACATCATCTAACAAGATTTTGGTAACGGTACCAGGATTGCAGAGTTACGCTGAAGTTGCACTGAGGCTGGGAAGTTTGAAAGTAATTTTGGAGTGCAAGCGCGCGTCGAACTAATCAAATCGTTCACGGTCCTTACTTCGTTGATAACACTTGCGGCCGAGCTATGTTGCTCTGGTAACTGCCTTTTTGTTTGGCTACAGTTCTATTTCCTTATTTTCTTTGTTCACGTTGGTAAATGATTTTTCAGTCATTTCTTCATTTTATTAGACAGGTGTAAATTTTCACACAATTTGTTTATGTAGGTACCTACGTACTTACTTACAACAATACATGTTTAATATTGTTAGATTTAATCTAATTACAATGTTGACATTTCTTTTCTTATCATAATTTATTGCGATATTAAGTATCAGAAAAGCTTTTTCTTATAATTATTATATATGTCACCGGAAAATAGCAAGAATCGTAAGTTGATCAATTTCCTAGGTAGTTGATTAACTTCCGGAAAATAATAAACGGCATTTGAAATGTATTATTTAACGTATGTATTTTAGTAAATTGATCATTTTACGGGGTCTTGCCGTAAAATGATCCGACGAAAGTGAGGTGAACGTTGATTGGTTCAATGGGTCACGTGGCGTTATCCCGGCAACCAATCAGGGAACAGTGTATTAAGTTACGGGTAATAGTGCACCGTTAAATAGTACATTGAGCAACGATTGGCCCATTTGAGGACGATTTTACTTGTGTCAAAATCGTAAAGTATTAAATGACTGTCAGGCTACCGTCAGTTGATTAACTAACTGAAATCCATTGCGTTAAATAATACATTTCAACTACCGTTTGTTATATTCCGAAAGATAATCAACTACCTAGGAAGTTGATCAACTTACGATTCTTGCTATTTTCCGGTGACATATACATGCCCAGATTGCCCAGTGATAATATTCTTAAACTATTATACCTACAAATACCTACGGTGAATGATTAAGAATCACTATGATATTATCTATATTGTATAGTCAATTGATTGTCCTATAATACCTATTTAGAAAATTCTTTTTCAACTTGTAAGGGTTGTACTTCCTAGTTGGTAGGTACCATTGTCACCATATGTACGCTGGATTCGCTTTTGTTAAAAGGTGCTGCTATCAAAGATATCCCTTGCCGGCGAAAACAACGTAGGTATGAAAACCACACCGGTAGCAAGGTTTCTGTCGGACATGGCTAAAGCAATTTCAAGCCATTTCATTAAACTGTCGTGGGGTTAATTGGGCTTCAATCGAATGCACTGTCAATGATGATACGAAATATGATTTAGGAGGCCTGCTCTTAGACTTCTCAATGCTCCAAGGTATTCTGATGGGCTCTGTTCCTTTTCCCTCATGGTACAAAGGCATGAACAGCGTCTTTTTTGTGCGCCATTTCAAAACAGCTCCAATATAATTGTCCGGCTCCATTGTGTCATCAAGGCTGAGTTGGTTGTTATTAATTAGCGAGCTAATCGAAGCAGTTTGATACCTAAATGTCTAGTCTAGAAATAGGATGATGTTGATACAAATATTTTGATGGACTACATAAATATTTGTTCTCTACCCAAAGGTTTTCTGGAAGAATCGTTTAACGATAAGACAGACAAATGGTACTTTGATGTACCTATATATCTTTGTTTAATATGTCAACTGGTTATCAGTTCTGTGTCTGTTCGTATAAGAAAGAAAGAAAGAAAGATATTTATACATAGAGAATAGATTTGATATAGCTTGGGCTGGGTGTTTGCTATACATGTATGATAATTAATTTATTTACAAAAGTAGGTATCTAAGTAAATTTATCAGTTGTCTAGTATCCATAGTACAAGCTTCAGCTTAGTTTGGGAGTAGATGGCGCTGTATGACCCAGTGTGGCATGTTTTGAATAACAAATAAGTAAGTAAAGAGATTATTTAATAATTTACTTTGCCGAACAGCACAACTTAAAAAGCTCTATAAGAAAGTCATACGTCATCATCAGCCCGTGTCAGTCCACTGCTGGACATAGGCCTCTCCTAATGTTTGCCACCTTGATCGATTATGGGCCTCTCGCATTCAGCACTTGCCAGCCGTCCTGCGCAAATCGTCACTCCACCTGGCCTGAGGGCGTCCTACATTACGTTTGCCGAGACGCGGTCTCCACTCCAGAAAGTCCTATGGTATAAGTCTATATTTTAGGGATAACCCACTACAATACGCATTGCATCCGTGCGAAGCCGGGGCGGGTCGGTAAGCTAATAAAAGCCATATTGGTGACACTTAAGGGCTTGTACAAAAACTAAAGGCAAGTTTCCTTTAACGACCATACTATCTGTCTGTATGTCGCGTCTGTGTTAGCTTTTTGTATGAAACACAGTTAGTCAGTCTTTCTCAAAGTGGGTGATAGCCCTTGATAGTGGGTCTAGAGGGGGCGGTAAGGGACCCCAAAAAAATTGGGGTGTTGTAGTTTTTATTTATAATTTATTTATAATTATTTATAATCATCGTAATCAGCCTGTAAACGTCCACAGCTGGACATGATTTGATGATGATGGCTAAGATGTATGATTTTCATTTTGGGATTTATAAGTCACCGAACTGGGAAAGTGATACAAGTGTAGAGTCGTATTCTAACTTTGTCAAAGAGTTTTCACCCGACCTTGTAAAGAAGCTGGTTGCTATTATTGGTTGTGTGATGAACACTGGTCTTTGTTCCGTGTCTGGGTGTTTATATTTGTATTTAAATATTTATTTGTGGTACCTTCGTTGTTCTGATACCCATAACACAAGTGCTTAAGCTACTTACTTTGGGATTGGAGCAATGTATGTGATGTTGCCTGATATTTATTTATTTTATTTATTTATTAAATAAATAAAAAAATGGTTTGATATAATTAACCCTCTGACCGCCGGGAAATGAGCAAATAGAAAATCATTTATCACTGTCGCGTATAAGCGCCATTGGTGATAAAAGAGTTAATATTGGCATTATACAATACTAACGACCCGCCCTTGCTTCGCTTCGGGTGTTTCAGATAAACATTTTAAAACTAAATATAGCCTATGTTACTCAGTAGTAGCTTTCTAATATATTTTTTAAAATCGGTCCAGTTCTTTTTGAGTTTATTCGTTACCTACCTAATCTATAATCCCTCCTCTTTATAATATTAGTGTAGATGTAGATTACCGGGATTCAAACCCGCATCCATCGATCCTTTAGCGCCGTACACAACACTCCAATGAGGTTTAATACGAGTACAAATACTACTATGACCATTATCAACTGGGTACATTACCGTGAAATATTTATGTGTACCACTCTTCCTAATGAGTCGAAACCGACGCCAACAACTGTACTATGAAAAGTTACTATCTACGTCAGCGGTTCTCAATCTTTTTTGGTGACGGAACCCTTTTGGATAGCAAAATACTTGATGGAACCTTACAATAAAACAATGGTTTTTAAGTGTATTTTTTATTAATAAGCAAAATTAGATGTAACAGTTACTTATTACTTACTTACATAACAAGTATAATAATAGTGAATCGTGATACGCCGCGTCACAACGGTCGACTAGAGAGAGGTGTTTTGATTTTTTTTCTAACTTCTAGCGGAACCCCGACAGGGGTATCGCGGAACCCTAGGGTTCCGCGGAACACACTTAGAGTATGGCTGATCTACGTCATACAGGCACTTAATGTAAGTACTAAGCAATGAGCTTTTTGGCGAAGGCGTAGCTAAATACCACAGGCCGTTGGCGGGCAGCAGCGTCACCTGAGCAAGAAGCTACGCCCTGCGATCGCCAACCCGCCTGCCCAGCGTGGCGGTTATAGGCATATCCTCCAGAAGTTTGCCCTAGGTGATGAACAACTGGAGAGGCCTATGTCCAGCAGTGGACTGCAATAGGCTGATAATGATGATGATGAATGAGCTTTTAAGGTCTATCACTATGTCATAGTATTCAGACACGTCTAGGGTTTATGGGATCTTTAAGCGGAACGGGAAGACTGGCTCCATGGCTCATTTGGTAGTGACCTCTGCTTTCTGTGCCAAGGGTCGTGGGTTCAATTCCCGCACAGTACAAACATTTGTGTTCATTAATAAGTCTGTTTGTATTGGTCTGGGTGTTATCTATGTATCATATGTATTCATTTACAAAAAAAAATGTATCTAAGTAGGTTTATCAGTTGTCTAGTACCCATAGTACAGGCTTCGGTTTAGTTTGGGGCTAGGTGGCGCTGTGTGGCCCAGCGTGGCATGTCTTGGGTTATTTATTTATTTATTTTTTGCTCATTTTCCATAAACAGCTTATTTTTTTTTTGACTTAGGCCGCTTTCCTTGTGAAAACCTGAGATGTAAGCTCGACACGCCACGAGCTTTAATCTGAGCTTCGGCACGCAACTACACTACGACATGCTAAACACTGCGACAGTTTAGCTTTTTTTTATTAGAAAATTTACGAGTGGAGGGAGAGAAAAGGTTAATTTTTTCGTCTGGTGCCTTTTTTAAGTCTAAACGCCATATTATTATTATATTTGGCCACTGCGTTACAAGCTTGGCTTAGTGCAGAGACCGTTAGAAACTACACAATGTTAACTGGAATGTTTTTTGGAAATAAAGATAATTTATTATTATTATTATTATATTGCCCTTCCAGCTCATGCGTTTCATTCCTCTTACAATCCTGGGCTTATTAGGCGGGGCGTGAAGCGGCATCTCAGTGGGCCTAGAGGGTAAGGACGACAGACGCGGAGGGTTTTGCCCTAATGTGACTGTCGACCTAACATTTGGACCTCACAAGACTCACAACAGCTTACCATCAGGTGGAGTGAGGCCATACTGAACGCTCTTTTTATAAAAAAAATTGAACTTACGTTTTATGTAGAAACTAGCTGTGCCGGCGGCGTCGCACGCGTGGATATCGGGTTTCGAAAATAACGGACTTCCATAAAATACTACCTGAATTTTAAGTTAGACTCTAGCAATACATTGGTGAAAACCGCATTCAATTCCATGCAGTAGTTTTTGCGTGATGCTCGATCAAACATGCAAAATTTCTCCCGTTTTCCCAACACTTCCTGTCACCACTCTGCTCCTATTGATTTAAACGTGATGAAAAGTATACTATAAGCTGCCCAGGAGTATGAGGAATAATCGTACCAAGTTTCGTTAAAATCCGTTCAGTAGTTTTTTTTTCTATAGCGAACATACAGACAGACAGACAAAAAATTTACTGATTTTTTACACCAATTGAGCCACCGAGCCAGTCAGTCATTGGGGGAGACCTATGTCCAGCAGTGGACGTCTACAGGCTGATGCTGATCGCATTGCACTCGTGCGAAATCGGGGCGGGTTGCTAGTATTGTATAGACTCTAAAAGGCAAAAACATTTTTAGGAACAAAAATTTGATATTTTAATTTCACGGAAATTCAGGGAAAGCTTTTTGTGATGGATTTTTCTGGGAATTCTGCCTAGCTGGATGTTATAAACTAAATGCTTTATGTACGTAAATATTTTTGCGTGTTCTGGCGTATTTTAGAAAAGTAGGTAACCCCACCCCCCCTAGAAAATGGCTAAGCTTTCTTCGCTTCAAGCTACGAGGACCCTTTGCGATCTAATCTTAGCAACCTATGCGCTCCTAGTAGACGTTACTCGTAATTTTATATTGAGTCCCATCAAAGAAAAATGCATTATCCAAATTTTAAGTAAAAATAATGATTGTTTATTTCCTCTTCACAAAGGTAAGACAATAGTAACAGTACATAATTTATGTAGTAAGTAATACAATTTTATTCCATTACATTCCAAATTATTAACACTATATCACCTCTGTGAGAGACTGGTGTCCATACTAGGGTATTCCCTGTGTGACGGATCGCCAGGCCCCCACCTTCCTACAAAAATTACAATTCAGCTTTAGTCTTAAAGTTTACACAAAACCAAAAGAGAAAAGGAGACAAAATCAAAGTGTATATACTGCTGAACAGTTTCTGCCTTTTATGATAGGCTCTGCTTTGATATGTCAGTCAGTTTCTCCTTTCTACACCAATATTATAAAGAGGAAAGATTTGTACATAGTTGTGCACAACTAGGTCTGTATAACTGTTCAACTTACATGTATTTACGTATGTTTGTCTAACTATCTACACTAATATCTACACTATATTATAAAGAGGAAAGATTGTATTTTTGTATGTAACGAATAAACTCAAAAAGTACTGGACCTATTTTAATAATATTTTTTTATTAGAAAGCTACATTATCACTGAGTAACATAGGCTATTTTTAGCTTAAAAATGTTTATCTGAAGCACCCGAAGCGAAGCGAGGGCGGGACGCTAGTTAGAAATCAAAATAAAAAAAGATTATACAAACAGACGAATTCAGAACCACCTCTTTTATGAACTCGGGCAATAATAATAAGGTTCATTTATTTCTCACCAAAATGATAAATAGTGTTTATGTATTTCTAGGTACTACCTAAATTCCATGATAGAGACTACCTAAGCTATGTGCCTTTAAAATTTCAAGTGCCTACGTTTAGCCATTTAGGCTGTGCGTTGATATGTCAGTCATTTTCTCCTTTCATATATTTAGATTAAATATACATGAAGATATATTGTTAGGTAAATGTAAGCAAGTGTAAGACCTAATTTCGCTGTAGGCAGTAATAAAAACGTACCCGGACCGTGCCCAAAGTTATTAAGTGGGCTCGCTTATCGCGACCGGAGTGCGCTGTTTTCCACCTGACATTATCGTGCTTGAACTGCAGTACCTACCTAGATGTTCTGTCTAAACACTTTATGCGTAACTTGGCTCACTTGAAAATGGCACAAGAAAGAAAGTATTTTGAAATTATACTACTTTTTATAGGATGTAAGGTAGCGGCCTGTCGTCTTTCTCCTAGAGCCCCAAGAGGGGGGAGCCTGTTGGGGCCTGCCATGACCAGGCCGCGTCGGTGATGTCTTGGTGGACATATCTATATAACCCTCGACTCCACCCTTAAGGCGTATGACGGAGGGGTCGGGGTTTTAGTGGGTATTTCCTGCCTTACTTCCATCTTCGAGGCGGGGTGAGTCCCACATACCCCGCTGCTCCCCCGAGCGGCGGGTATGCCTAAATGCATTTTCCCCGGTAGCTGTGCAAGTGAGGTTGTGACCTGTAGAGCGTCCTGCTGAACATCAGGTGAATTGCAGTGAATCGAAAAAAAGGTTTTGACTTAATTATCTAGGATATTTTACTTTCCAACAAAACTAATTTTAGACTGGGCTAAGTAAGACTTAATAATTCGCCATATTTTCAGGAATTTCCCCCTCTAAAAATAACTTCAAAGGACGTTGCAAACGAGGAAATTCCAAGAAAATCCACCAGGAGAGCAGAATCGCGCGGAACTGGCAGATTACATCGCAAAGGGCCCTCGGTCCGCGCAGCGATAAAAGCGAGCCCATTCCCCAACTGCACGAACGGTTTATGCGTTGGAGACTCGGAGCTTATCTATTCGCTATGTGAATGGACTACTTTTTTAAATTAAATAACTTGCATAACTCACCCCTCCTATTTTAAACTGCGCCCCTTTCTGAAGGGGTATCAAGTCTAGATTTACAAGCCTTTTTAGTTTGTGTATCGAATTTGTGAACAGACAAAGTAGGTTTGTGAGCATATTTTTTAACTGTTGTTTTTTAGAAAACAAGCAACCTTGCTTTGCCTCGGGTATTTCAGATAAACATTGGGTTGCATTATTGGCGTTTTAAGGATCTCTAATCGTTTCTGAGAATAAATATGGTAGGTATTTGTTATTCACGGTGGATGTAGCTTTCCAATGGTGAAAGAATATTTTGAAATAGGCACATTAGTTTTTGAGTTTACTCATTACAAACATACACACACAAATACAAATCTTTCCTCTTTATAATACTAGTGTATCTTATGATATTTAGTCAGAAACAGCTTTTTTTGCTAAATAATGCAAATATTTTGTAACAGGATTGCATAAACCCACAAGATTGTAATACGAGTATGACCTTCGCCAGCCATTAAAGGGGCTAGTATTTCTTCGCAAACGTGGCTCAAAATTATCAGCTGATAATCTGATATACACTTCACATACTTTTTTAGAACTTTACACCATTTACACATTTGTTTCTGCTTAATCCAATGGCTGAAATTGAAATGAAAATGTATTTCCTAGAAACAGGTGATATGAGTTTGTCAGATACAAAATAAGCATCCATGTTCCGCTATACTTATCATAGTTCAATCCAATGAGGGTTTTATGAAAAAAGTAAAACCACATACGCAGCAGGTCCAACTGTAACGTAATTGGTTCATTTTGACATGGCACTGACATTTACATAAAAACTGACCAATCACATGATAGCTGGACCGCGGGCTATATAAGGCCATCTTAATTGTGAAACACCCTCATTGATAAATTTTACGTCCTACTCGAGATTCGAACGCGGGATCTTTTATTGTAAGGTGGCACCTACGACCATTAAAACAACTTAATCACGGGTTAATTTCTTGCGTGGCTAATTAAAAAGATCAAGTAATGTTTAGTCAAGCTTGCATCAAAGTACCAGGGTCGCATAGGCGCACAGGATGTGACCCCATCCGCCATTATAATCGGTCACAGCGCGCGCCTGCATTCCTGCGCGCAGTCCAATTGCCAGGTGCACTTGGCAACTTCATCGTTTTAACCGACTTTAGAGGGGGTCTTATACTAGTAATGTGACATTTGCAATCTATCAATTTATAAGGGTCATTGACACTTTTGTTTAGTAATTTGTCTAAATATGGCGATGCTTATGGCTAATATATTAATGTGACCTGTCGCCGCTAATAAGTTCTTCATCAAATGCACGTTGCAGTTTTGAATCAGGCCTGGTAACATTTTTCTCGAACATTTTTTAAGTAAGAAAGTTTAGGGGATGTAAGGGAGTGAACTATCATCTTTCGCTTCAAGCCACTCTTACCTGCCCGTGAGTTTGAGAGAGTTTTTATGCTGTAAATTTTAAGGAAATATAAAGGTTATTCAAATAATATTATTTTAAATAGAACATTGGACCTTTACTACCTCCTCATAAAAAGATTGTAATCAAAAACACCATGGTGTATTCAAAAACCACAATGTGATCAATAAGAAATAATGTGGAAATAATCAAAACTTTTGTCAATTCTGCGAATGTAGCGTATAGATACAAACTTTCATGTTCATTTGAACTTTTATTGTATCAAACGTGATAATAACTTATAAATCCCGTTGTTTTACAAAAACTTTGCCAATAAAATTATCAAACTCGGACCTGTGGAGTGTGAAAATAGACGAATAATTAATAATTTATATTATCCTTTACAAAGAGCCGATTTGACTTTTTCATAAATTAAAAAGAATTAATAAAACGCCCAAAAGGTATCTTATCTTTCTTCAGCATATTATGTCCTCTACCTGAAAGAAAGCTGTCTGAAAGATATTACACTCAACCACAAGACCGCCTACATTGCATTACGATATGTTTGTAATACTTTTTCCTGTAATTTTTTTTTGTGCAATAAAGAATATCTATCTATCTCATTAGACACGCCTTTTAATACAATTTTATCTATAAAATATAATAGCCCTTGTTAGAAGTGGATAATATTCTACAATAGCGTGTGTGACATACATTTTTTCCAATAAGGAATCGGGTCATAGGAAAATATCGTCGACCCGTAACCCCTTTGGACTGTTTAAAGTATTAGATTTTCTGGGAACTAATAAGTGTGGAAATTCTGAAATAGTTAACAGGAATGCTGACGTATTAATATAAAATATTTAACTTAGGGGCAGCGCAGATAACAGACTATCCGTGACGCACTTTTTAGTCTAACCTATGCAGTTACGTTACGTTAATAACATATGCAGTAACGTACACGACGCGTAATAATCAGTCGCGGATATTTCACAGACGACGCACATCTTCGATCATTCTGTCGGCAGAGCTGTAGGGACCTAGACGCTCTTTTTAATTGTCTCAGACGCGGACTCTATCGCACAAAAAGTCTGTCGTCTGCGCAGCCCCTTATGCTGATCTAGTTCTCAAGGAAAACATGATATGTACTAAATATCATTTTATCGTCGGTTGCTAGATCCTCGTTTGTTATTCGGCAGGATGCACCACGGGTAAGGGGTGTCTTAGGGTGAAAAGATGATGGGTCGCTCCCATACATGCCTATCTATGTACCTATACTATATTCCCACTAGCACCCGTCTCACTTATCAACAATAAGAACCTGTACCTAATCAAGGTCCATTCACAAATCCGGCTTCAAACTCCAATTTTAGGTCAACACAATATCGTAATCACCCCATTTCTATTTCAAACACAAAGCTCAGACTCCCCTGTTTAAGCAATTTTGGACCTTATCTCTAGAGGGATAAGGGCGGAAGTGTAGGGCAGGTGGACTGTACCGGTTGCAAACAATGCACGGTCCATTGAAAGTATCGAGCAAACAGGGGTTCCCGACAAAAAGTAGGCTCTTCTTCAAAATGAACCGCTCGGTTCAAATTAGGGTTGGCTGCGAGGAAAAATTTAAAGTTGTACGGGTCGAAGGACCAATTTTTTTAATTTTGATATGGATGGCAAACCTGTCTGAAGGTATACAGTCATCAGCAATGCAGCTGCCTGCGGTGAGCAAAAAGCTCTCTTTGAACCACACTTTCCTTCAAGAACCTACAGATTTCTCAAGGGCCGGCAACGCACCTGTGACTCCCCTGGTGTTGCGGTGTCTATGGGCTGAAGTGATCACTTACCATCAGGTGAACTTCAGGCCCGTTTGCCCCCTCTATCATAAAAAAAAACAAGAGAAAGACATGTCATAATCATCATCAGCCTGCAAACGTCTTGCTCGACATAGGTCTCCCCCAGTGACAACAGGGATGTTTTGGGGGTCAAAATAATTAAATTATATTTAGTCCGTATTTTAGATCATAAAATGTATTGGACACGTATTTTTCCTTTTTTCATCAGCAAAGATACAAGGCATCAAAGTTAGGAGTGGGAGTCTTTGACGTCACTCCGTCCTGTAAAAATGCCACACCGCGTGACGTCACGCGTAATTTCAACGGGCAAAATAACAAAGATATAGCCCGTTGAAATTACGCGTGAATTTATAAATTAGACTAAAAAGTCTAATTAACAAATTAAAAAATACGTGTCTTTTAGTTTTGAATAAGCTAGAAGACGACATTTTTAAGGCAACAAGCCTATTGTCATTTGGAGGGATTTGCCATAGACATCACAGCAGTAGGTTTTTTTTTGTACCCAGGCACTACCCAGGTAAACGCTGCTGCCCCTTTCCTGATATTGCCAGTATAGTCATCTTCTACGACACCCATAACGTAGTTCATAATAACCTAATTTGGAGAAGAAATAGACCTGTTTTAGCTTAAAATATGATAGCGGTTCGTTTAGAGTATAAGCGAAAATTAGAATATTAATTTCACGAAAAGAGAAAGAATTTGCATACTTTAAACGTCGTTGTATGAGTTGCCATTAAAACGGTTTTTTCTTCACTTTCATGATTAGGTGAGTTTATTTAGGTTCGATTAACAGGTTGGTGGTCGGTTTTCTTTCTTTGTGAACTTCATTGAGACTTTAATACATACCACTTTTATCAAACTGTCGATAGTCTCAAGACACAGGCATTTTACAGGCCGACATTGTGATGGAAACTAACAGGTGACTCGGTGCTCGTTGTCGCAGCGACTTGGGCTTCTCTATCGCTTTCCATCAGGCATGTAGGGAAGCTGTGCTACTTTTTGTTTTTTAAACTTTACCAAGTTAAATAATACCTACTAATTGCAGTTTTTTTATAGTAGCATAATGTAGCGTAGTAAGTGAAAGAGAAGCCCATGTCGCTGTGACAACTGGCAAGTAACTGGTCAGTTACCTGTCAGTTGCCACTGTCATGCCAGCCCAACCCTGCATCATTTGGCTGTGGTATTCTATAGGGTGGAGGTCCTTCCCCGGACGGGCAGCCCGATTCGAGCGAAGATTCGCTATGCCCTATATAAAAATATTCGCAATTTCCGCGAAACGTTCAACCCTACGAGCGCGGGGACTGACCTCACGCAACGTGGCCCTATGTGGGTGAATCTCCCCTTGCTTTTTTATTTACGCGCCACTAGCAACGTTCGGCTTCGGGACCGTTTCGACGTTCATTAAGTGTAAGGCTCTGCCCGTGACGTCACGGGTTACAATTTGTTTACGAACTGGGTTAAAGTTAGTCTTTGTAAAGATTTTGACTTATTCGTTAGGATAGTTGCTCCTGCCTAACAGTCGAGAGATTTATTGATAAGAAAGAGAGGTCCAACTAGGGATTTTCTCCGGGACTCGGTTGGACCGAAAATTGTTAGTTGGTTTTTCTAGAAAGAAACTAAGGGAGACCGGGCTGTTTATGACTCTTGTTGATACCTATTAGTCTAGATATATATACCTGTTGATTACAAATATATATTTTTTCTATATATCAATTTATAACTTAATTTTACTGTCACCACGCTTAGGTATTTGGTATTTTCAATAAATATATAAATTTGTAATAATATACGTATATTTTTAGAAACCAGAAGTGAGGTTAGTTTTAAATGGTTAACGATAAATTAGGCAAGTATTCAACAATTAAAATAAAGATCATCCGTCCAGGATAACCACAAACCACCCAGGAATCATATGTATGACCATTCCTTGGTCTTTAATCCGATGTTCCAATCTTTCTGAAGGCTCAAGCAAAGTTAGTCTTCCACCCGCCAAACTCTCTCAAAACCAAATCGTTCCATAGACTAAACAGCAAGTCTATCACAGATACAGACAACCATAGTGCCAAGGAATTAGTAATAATATCCATTCCTGACGTCAGAAAATATAATAATCAAAATGAATAAAAAAAAAGAAGTTCGTCGTAACGCTACCCTTTAGAATTGATAACACTGTTTTGTAAGACACAAGGACGGTTGATTCGTAAACATACATATTTTATTCGTTACTTAAAGGATTTTATTTATACCTAAGTTAGGTGTGACCTAACTTTCAATTTAACCTAAATATGTAGACACTTAATGTACAGTCAGCGCAACAAGCTAAATACATTGTACTTTGCACAGTTGTAAGTCTAAACAGAGCATGTTTCGTTGACTGTACTTTCGCAACGTATCGTGACGTTGTTAAAACTGCATCAACTGCATCGCATCGTAAATTAAACAGACGAAGCACTATTTAAAGCGATCTAACAATATTTAACCATTCAGCGAGATGGGGTCAACATACTAAACGACATAAAAGTAACTACCCGTACCAAAGACAAAAGTGCTGTGTGACCGACCAAAAACAATTTCCAAGATGGCTGCGAAAAGAAAAGCTGGCGCATTACTTCAACACGTCCTGCCAAAGGTATCTTTTTTATTTTATTACATGTATCCAACTAGATATCATCGGATCCATGCGTCCGGAACACCAAGACCTCTATTACAACTAACATTGTACAACACAACAGTTCAAGACAAACTGGACTTTAAAATTTGCCGTTTTATTGAGATCCTAGGTGCCTTTAAACTTGCCCTTGTTTGGAGGTCCCGTAAGGCTGGCTGTGGACATGCCAAGGCTACTTATAAAATAGTACGCCTGTTCCCTCGCTCTGGGCGCGTGTAGTAAAGTGCAGTAAAAATGGTATAATTAAAGGAATTTATAATGACACTTGCTGCCGATTTGTGGGATGCGGTGCGGTGACCACGCTTGGGAGAGATTATATTCTTCACATTATAGTTGTGCCAATAATGCAAGTATTGCGATGTTGTGTTTCGTGTGCTTAGATCTGAGGATGTTATATTTTATTGGGCATCATAGTTTATCACGGTCTTGGGCTCGATTCTCGGATTAAGCTGCAATTTTTTTATTAGTTTTTCTAGTAAAAACGATGTTTTAAGGTAAGTAAAAACAAATTTGGACTCAGTAAAAGCTATTCAGCTTAAACCATTTGATATATAGATTTATCATCATCATCAGCCCACATCAGTCCACTGCTGGACATAGGCCTCTTCCAAGGTTCACCATTGTGCTCGATTTTGGGCTTCTCGCATCCAGCACTTGCTAGCCGTCCTGATAGAGATTTCGCAACTTATTTCACACAAAATACGATTATTTACAGCAAAATGTTTTAATTTGTGTTATGAATAGCTGTTTATGGTTCATCATCAGCCTATCGCAGTCCACTGCTGGACATAGCCCGCTCCAGTTATTAGTCACTTTGAAGGCTTTACCTTTAATCGCCACGCTGGGTAGGCGGGTTGGCGATCACAGGGCATAGCTTCTCGCTCCGGTGACGCTGCTGCCCGACATTGGTCTATGGTATTTAGCTACGCCTTCAATTGTGATGGTTATACCGTCACCAGTCTCTTGCCAGTGCCTCGTTTGTTATTCGGCAGGATGCACCACGGGCAGGTGAGGTTGGCTTGGAGCGAAATAATGATAGGCCGCTCCCTTACATCCCCTTACGAGAATTAGCCCGTATTTAACGCTCGAAGAACGCAAAGACCCGACAAATACTACACCCAACCGAAATGTACTCAGCCAAAGCTGCAGTCTAAAGCTTGTATTTTATAACTAGCTGTGCTCGCGACTTCGTCCGCGTGTAATAGTTATTTTTTTCCCCGTTTTTTTTTTACATTTTCCATTATTTCTTCGCTCCTAATAGTTGCAACGTGATGTTATATAGCCTAAAGCCTTCCTCGATAAATGGTCTATTGAACACAAAGAAAAATTTTCAATTCGGACCAGTAGTTCCTGAGATTAGCGCGTACAAACAAACTCTTCAGCTTTATAATATTAGTTAAGATAAAAACTGATAATGGTATGTACTTTGGCCGGGTACGTCGAAATTGGCTCGCAATGTGAGTTTTTCCTTTCGCAGCTCGCCTTCGCAGCAAGTAGTCTCAGGTGACGCTCGGCGATGGGAACTTATGGACATACCCATTGTGTGTTTTTTTGCAAAATTAGGCCTATTATTGCGAGAATCTCTCTGCGAGATCGGATCCGAAATGAGGTGATCCGGCAGAGAACCAAAGTTACCGACATAGCTCACCGGATCAGTAAGCTGAAGTGGCAGTGGGCTGGCCACATTAGCCGCAGAACCGGTAACCGCTGGGGTAAACGAGTTCTGGAGTGGAGACCGCGTCTCGGAAAACGTAGGGTAGGACGCCCTCAGGCAAGGTGGAGTGACGATTTGCGCAGGACGGCTGGCAAGTGCTGGATGCGAGAAGCCCGGGACCGAAGTGGCGAGCATTGGGAGAGGCCTATGTCCAGCAGTGGACTGATGTGGGCTGATGATGATGATGATGAGGCCTATTATTCTTTGTTTTTATTAACGTAATTAATTAATTGTTATTTGCGCCGGGATAAACATGAATGTGATGGACATTTGCGTTTATTTACAATAACCTGTGTATTTGTATTTAATCCTTAGACCGCTGAGAAATAGGACACAATAAAAAATCCATTTTCATTGACATTGGTGCATATAAGTGTCTCTGGCGTTCAAAGGTGTAAATTAATATTGAATGATCCATTAGCTCGTTTAGTAGCCAGTCCTTCTGTATAAAGGGTCCTAGGTTGCCATGCAGCACAAACATTACTCTGATGGAAATTTCAGTGTCAGCATTGCTTTTAATGTGTATTAAATCTTCAGTGTATAAGTATGACCTGAATACAGCTTACCCTATTTAGGTGAGAGCCTTCCGCTCCCCAAACAGTCCGGTGATGATGACAAGGCCGCCCTGGCCATCGTCGTAGTCATTTAGACAAAAAGGCCCTCTTAAGAGATAAGTTGCTGATGACATTGATGCTAGCAGAGCTGTTCAGCTAGGTATAATGCTTGACAAAAAACCTGTTGAATTAAAAAGGACTTACTTTTCAATATCAAAATGTGTCTTATAAAACATCGTACGACACCGTAACACCACCTGTATCAAAATTCCTTGCAAGCGGAGTTTTCCTGCAGCAAAATGGCGTCTCGGGTCGTGTGACGCGCCGCTGATGAGATTAGAGTGGACCTGCCTCCGGCGAATAGAGTTAGGTCTCGTCAAAAGGATAAGTGCCTTAACGACGGTTCGTTACGGTGAGTGGAGGCTAACGGCACATAAGACTTGATGATTATATTATAAGTTCGATTTCTTGGTGTGCTTAGGGCAGTTTAGTATTTATTTTTTTATTACAGGTACATACTGATCACTTATCAGAAATATAAGCATTTTTTAAAACAACCTTACAACTAGCCACTGCCAGTATTGTTGGGTTTTATATTGAAACTTAAATACATTCGAATGTTTCAGCAATTTTTCTTACCAAATTGTAAAAAAGCTCATGCATTTATTGATTCGACAATAACCAAAAATTAGAACGATATTAGCTGTTATATTATCTTGTCAATATGACCTCTTTAGGGTCCTAAAGAGACCAGACTACTTTAGGAAAAATAAGGGGTAAGATATGAATCGATAAGATAGTAAAGATAACTCTTTATTTATAGGGTTTGAGAGTATAATGTCTATTTTTTAAAATGTTGCCTTCAGAAGCCATCAGCCTGTAGCAGTCCACTGCAGGACGTAGACTTCATCGCGCTCAGTGGGGCACTTCGGCCCCACTGAGCGCGATCATCAGCTATGCTTATCGAGACACCGCCCTATGACTCCAGCGATTGTAGAAAGAAATACTTCATCGTAAACAATATTATTTTGATTTAAAACGGCTAGTGAGTTTATTTTTGTGTTTGTTATCAGAGAAAAATAAAGTTACCGTGTCACGTTTTTCCGATAACAGATTTTCGTAAATTAAATGAACACCATAAGAGCACATATGTATATTTCCGTAGAATTTTTGTTGCACCAAATTTTTTCTCACTGGAGTTGAGTTCACATTTCCATTGAGTACTTTTTTTTTTAATATTTAGTGTCAATGAATCACCTAACAATACATGTAATAGACCTCATTTTGTCAACGGTATACGTTAGGTTCTCTACAACTCAATTTCCAATTAATCAATAGATAATGTAATTACTGCATTTTATCCGCATAAACAATGGTGGGATTAATTCATTTGTGGGACCAATTTAGTTGCTGATAAATAAATGTATATACGGAACTCATTATAATAAATTGGTTTGGGTCCGTTTAGTGAATGTTGTGCTTAATTGTCAGTTTTGAATATAATGGTATTTATATGTCTAAACTAATATTATAAAGAGGAAAGATTTGATTGTTTGTTTGTTTGTTTGTTTGTTTGTATGTTTGTTTGTTTGTTTGATACGAATAGGCTCCGAAACTACTGGACCGATTTGAATAATTCTTTCACCGTCGGATAGCTACAATATATGCGCTGAACATAGGATATATTATATTTTAAAAAAAGTTAGGGATCCGTGCTAAAACTCCAATAATGTAACCCAAATTTACCAAAAAGATTTTAATCTACAAAAAAAGAAAAGATCTTACGTACTGACGTCTCATGACAACGTTCCCATAGCAACCGAAACTGTTATGACATCTAAATAAATAAATTCTAATAATGAAATCGTACTTTCACGTAAAAACTACTGAAAGGATTTTGATGAAACTTTACAGGAATGTTATTTATGCATCAGATTTACACACAGGCTATAGATTACAAGGGTATCATACATTTTAGAATTTACAATTTTGGCAAAATATGTTACATACTTTTTGAAATGACCATAGATACGAATTTGTCAAAGAAATTGTCATTTTGACATGACAGGTACTGACATCGAAGTAAATACGGAATTATTATCGGAAATTCACAACAAACAGTGATATAAATATTTGTGAACCGTCGGCTTTTACTTTCAGAATAAAATTCTTCGGAAAATACTATAAGCAAATTGCTATAGCTAAAAATACGACCAACTTGAAAAAACACCACCGGTGTTTCCTGCATCAATGGTGCTATCAGTTTGGAGGCTCCTCATTTAGCAACAAATCGGAACAACATTTAGGAATAGTGCACAGTCGAACAGACCTAGCATAATCCGTAAACAAGGCATCCTGAATCATAGTGTCATGAAGCTCTGAGAACCCAAAAAATATGAATGCATTCTTTCAAGGTTTAGGAAGGCTCACATAATGAAAACTGCGATCTGTGCATGCATAATAAATATTTTTCTTTTCTAATCCGATGTTATAATTTATGTACACTATAATATGTAATACATTTTAGCCTAATAAAATAGTTTTAATTACGCATGGGGTAGGGGATGTGAATTTTTGTTCGATGCACGATGTGAGGGATCGGCCTATTATCTTTTTACTCCAAGTCAACCTCACCTGCCCGTGGTGCATCCTGCCGAATAACTAACAAAGCGCTGGCAGCCGACTCAGGGCGGTTTATCCATCACAGAGGATGAGGCGTAGCTAAATATCACAGACCGATGACGGGCAGCAGCGTCATCGTAGCGTGAAGCTACGCCCTGCGATCGCCAACCCGCCTGCCCAGCGATTATGGAGACCTATGTCCAGTAGTGGACTATAATAAGCTGATGATGAACTACACATGTCGGAAGAAAATAGCGCTATTAAAGTAGGTATTGCTTTTTGGTCGGCGTCATTATCGCTAAATTATTTTCAAGGTAATTTCATGTAGGTACTAAGATGAAAAATGCCCTAGGTTTTGAGTTTACGGCAAGTAACTGGTCAGTTACCTGTCAGTTGGCACTGCCATGCTGGCCAAACCCAAACCCCCCAAACCCTACTCACCGGCAGAAACACGAACCGGAGGTCATTTGGCTGCGGTATTCTATAGGGTGGAGGTCCTTCCCCGGACGGGCAGCTCAATTCGAGCGAAGATTCGCTATGCCCAACCTCTCTTAAAGTCATCAGTGTTTAAAAGACGTCGCTAGATATATTATTCATCTGAACAAACAGTTAAGTGTTCCTGAACAAAGGGCCATCGCTTAAAACCCAACCAGAGGCCAACATGATGAACGTCTACATGATTCAAGGGTTAGCTCCGGTAGGATCAATGTAGTAAACGAACTATCGGTGTTCAGGGAGACATCGCTAGATATAGTATTCATCTGAACTTAGAGTTAAGTGAATCTTAGTTAAGACCAGGTGGTTCCTGGACTAAAGGGTATGGCTTCAAATCCAACCAGAGGCCAACATGATGTACATCTACATGACCCAAGGGTTAACGGGTAGAGAATGCTCCTAGCATTGAATTTCGCCTTTTGTACCATTTTGTGTAATATAATCAAACGTATTGCGTTTACGTTAACTGCATCACGTATTGCGTTTGTTATGTGTCAAACCATATTCAGATTTCTCAGCCTTCGAATATATCTTCATTTTGTTTCTAGCATCCATTAATTTTAGCGTTGTTAGCGTGTGCATGGGGTATATTAATTGATAGAAAATATGAGAGGTCCTTCCTAAAATAGGTACCAACAATGTATGAAATGATAGCTGAATTAATTGATTTATCCGAAGCGAAGCGAGGACCGGGCTGCTAGTAGAGTATAAAAAGGGACAAATTGGAGTAAAATAATAGACATTATTACTGGACTGGCTCGATGGCTCATTTGGTAGTGACCTCTGCCTTCTGAGCCAGGGGTCGTGGGTTCGGTTCCCGCACAGTAACATTTGTGTTCATGAACAAGTCTGTTTGTATAGGTCTGGGTGTATAATATGTATTTACTTACAAAAAAACGTATTTAAGTAAGTTTATCAGTTGTCTTGTACCCATAATACAAGCTTTGGCTTAGTTTGGGGCTAGATGGCGATGTGGAGCCTAGCGGGGCATGTCGTGGTTATTACATTTTATTTAAATTTTGATAAATGATAATTCTCTCCGTGTGGTTTCTTGATTTCGAATGTTGTGTATGTGTGTATGTGCCCTGCGATCGCCAACCCGCCTGCCCAGAGTGGCGATTATGGGTATATCCTGGGTATATCCTCCAGAGGTTTGTCCTAAGTGGCGAACAACTGGAGAGGCCTATGTCCAGTAGTGGACTGTAATAGGCTGATGATGATGATGATGAGGTAGTACGTAATGGTCTTATGCTATGTTATGCTAGTCTCACTAAAATATTGCCAGTTGTTTAACATGCAAATCTTAAATTATATAATATCACAATCTATACTAATAATAACCAAAACCTATTGTTTCTCAGATCATGGTTGAGCGAATTTTGTAATAAAATAAAATAAAATAAAATCCTAAGCTCTGTATCGTAAAAGTTTATGACGCTTATGATTTTGATAATGCAACAAAAATCTCAATGATTTGTATTTCCATTCATAATTATTAACCTGGTTATGTCCACATTAAACTTTCCATTCGGCGCTTATGCGCCAACCGGCCTTCGCTCTCAGAACGCTATAACCTAAATTCGTGCCTAAGTCAAAGAAGTTTTTGGACTCTTCCAAAAGGATACGACTAAGATACCTTCAAAAAGCGAGCCTACAGATTTCCCAAGGGCCGGCATCTCACCTTTGACTCCTCTAGTGATGCGGTGTCTATGGACTGAAATGATCACTTACCATCAGGTGACCTTTGCCCGTCAGACATAAAAATATTGAAGAACTTCGGCCTCAAACCAATGACAACCACTGTTAAAGTTGCTGTTAGTTTAAAATAAAATAAATAAATAATCCAAGACATACTACGCTGGGCCACATATCCTCATCTAGCCCCAAACTTAGTTTGCACTATGGGTACTAGACAACTGATGAACAGGTTACTCAGATACTTTTTTTAAAATAAAATACATGCTAGACTTAGTAAACATCCAGGCCAATACAAACAGACATGTTCATGAACACAAATGTTTGTACTGTGCGGGAATCAAAGCCACGACTTGGCTCAGATGGCAGAGGATGAGCCATCGAGCCAGCCAGACAATTTCTCCTAATACACACAAAAAGTCTCAAACAAATGTGTCCTTACCAACACCACAAGCAATCTACTGTATACAATTACCCCTAGTAATGTCCATATTAAGTTTGCAGTCGGTTTTGCCAATGAGGCGCCGGGCGACCTTCGGCTCCCAGAGTCAGCCTACATCTAATGCTAGGCACGGTCGGCGGCTAAAACTAGTGCACTTGACTCTTAAGCGGACGGGGTAAGGTTCAGAGCTGTTTGGCCGTTGTTGGATACGCGTTGAGGTGTAAGTTACGCCTAGGCACTCTAAGGCGTACTGTGTAAGGTCGATGCTAGGGTTTGCAAACACGCATTTTATAGAAATACTAGCTGCTGCTCGCGGCTCTGCCCGCGTGAATATTCGTATAAAACATAGCCTATGTGTTATTCTGATGTACAAACTATATTCCTGTAAAGTTTCAATAAAATCCGTTCAGTAGTTTTTGCGTGAAAGTGGAACAAACATCCATCCATCTATCCAAACAAACTTTCGCGTTTATAATATTAGTAGGAGTAGGAAGTAGGAAGGAAGTAGGATATAGGCATGTGTCAAAAAAAACGGAATCTTCGCGAATATCCTAGGACAATAGGGAATATGCATGACATTTTTTTATGGATTTATTGAGATCTCCATAGAAAAATCTGTTTTCGTGAGAGAGACGGATATATTTACTTTCATCGACTGTATCTCGCCCATTTTTCAGCCAACTTTGATGTTGTTTTCACTGTTCGTAGTATATTTTTATTTATTACGATAAATTAGTAAATACAAGTTCCCAAATTATCCATGCTGTATACGAGATCTTTTCAAAAATCCGAGTTTGTTTCGGACGAATAGACATTTGAACACTGATTGGCTATTCAATGAGTCAATTTATTCCGGTTGTGCAGAACGTGGCTGTCAATGGACAATGTTCATATCAACAATTGGTTACGAAATTTATTCCACGCTTGGCAGACGAGTTGGTGATCGCATCATCATCGGCCTATCGCAGTCCATTGCTGGACATAGGCCTCTCCAGGTGTTCGCCACTTTCGACAAACACCTGGAGGATTTACCCATAATCGCCACGCTGGGCACGCGGGTAGGCGGTCGCCGGGCGTAGCTCCACGCTCCAGACACTACCACTACTGCCAGTCATAGGCCTGTGGTATTTTGTTACGTCTTCCATCGTGATGGTTATACCGCTATCAGTCGGTTGCCAGAGCTCGTTTGTTATTCGACACCACAGGCAGGTGGCTTAGAGCGAAATGATGATGGGTCGCTCCCTTACATCCTATTAACCGCAGCTCGCAGCAGATTTTATTTGTACCTACCCAGGTAAACGTTACTGCCCGTTTCCTGATATTTGCAAGTATATATTACTGGCTCGATGGTTCAATTGGTAGTGACCTCTGCCCTCTGAGCCAAGGGTCGTGGGTTCGATCCCCACACATTACAAACATATGTGCATGAACACGTCTGTTTGTATTGGTCTGGGTGTTTTCTATGTATCATATGTATTTATTTACAAAAAAAATGTATCTAAGTAAGTTTATCAGTTGTCTAGTACCCATAGCAATATACAAGCTTCGGCTTAGTTTGGGGCTAGATGGCGCTGTGTGGCCCAGTGTGGCATGTCTTGGGTTAAAAAAAAATTATTAACGTTATTTCGCTTTATATTAAGTGTCAACCCTATGTCAGCTGTATAATGTGGACTGTTTTGGAACATAAGCTGTTTGGTAGTCCGTCCGTGCGGGGTGCTATGCAATGATGTTAGAACGAAAAGTCTCACGTTGTTTATTTTATTATATGTTACGTATGCTGATTTGCAGTTCACTCAAAAAGTATAAGACATGATGTGCATTGAGCACTATAATTTAATGCATGTAGAGGCGATTTTATTTAAATTAGATTGATTGAAACAACCAATATGTATATGAGTATGTGGGGAGCAGACATTATTACGGGAGTAGTCTCTAACTAAATAAACTAATGATCATTGAACAGCCCGTCGCAGTCCACTGCTGGACATAGGCCTCTCTGTTTCGCCACTTTAATCGATCTTAGGCCTCTCCATACCTAGCATAAGGGCGTCCTACACTACGTTTGCCGAGACGCGGTCACCACTTCAGAACTCGTTTACCCCAACAACGGTTATCGGTAACGGTGACGGGTTTGTACCACAGCCTTCTGAGCCAAGGGTCGTAGGTTTTTTTTTTCTTTTTTTTTATGCGAGAGGCGGCTGACGAGCAAGTGTGATGCCTGATGGTAAGCAGTCGACACCGCCCATGGACACCCGAAGCTCTAACCGAGTTTAGGGTCGCTGCCGGCCTTTTAAATATGAATACGCTCGTTTCTTGAAGAATCCGCTTGGACTTACGAGTACATACATGTGATGAATATCTTTGTTTGTTCCCTGTTTAAATAATATTTAAGCCTTAACCGACATTTCATGGCACTGTCCTGATTTCCAAGTCCTCAACTTACTTTGACTCGGATTAATGTTACCGAAACTATCCAAGATGCTTATTAAAAATTGTATCCCAACTGACAGGACCCACAACTCAAGTTTCACCCCAGTATCGGTTTATAGCCGTCAACAACACAATTCACCCCAGGATCCATAATAGATGTTTCGGGGTGAGTTAGGCTGTAAAAGTTTACGCTTGTAGTTTCGCCCCGGCTAGATACTAGCTTATCAAGTTGACTCTTTGATCCGGCTCGTAGTTCGCCATTGGAATATTTTGAATAGCCTTTGACTTTGTAAGTTTTTACTAATAATATTTTTTATATGCATTTTCTTTTTTATGAAAGAGGCGGCAGACGAGCAAGTGTGATGCCTGATGGTAAGTCGTCGTCGCATTTTTAATAATAGCCGGTTTAAAAACGTACTTTTTACTGCGTGTCTTCATGTTTTCCATACAAAAAATAGTTAAAGTGGTTAATTCTATTATTAGAAACACAACACTTTATTTTTATATACTTTTGTTTTATGAAAATGAGAACATTCCTATGTTGTGGAGGTACTCACTGATCACAAAATAAAATTCAATCGTTATCATCATCAGCCCGTGTCAGTCCACTGCTGTACATAGGCCTCTCCTAATGTTAATTCCTGAAATTCAATACTAACATCTAAAATATTGAATGTAGGTACGTTCAAACTATGAAACTCCTTGCTGGATTCTTTGTTACCCAAGACATACAATCAGGCGTTCAAGGCGAGAGTGAATCGGTATTTTCTGGCTAAGCGCGCTAAATGGCAGGCTTCAATATCACTCACTTCATTATAACGCAAACCCATATTGAAAAAAAAATTGGTTCTGAACCCATGGGTCGGGACCCATGGCGTATCTTAAGCCAGTATTACAAAACAAACCCCTAAACCTGGCAAACTACCATACACCCCATACCATAAACCGTACCCCCATTCGTGTGCACAAAAACACTTCTACCAGGCGAACATAAACTAGAGGCACTAATAAAAGTCAGCTTACACTCACTAGACACCAAGGAAACACGCACTAATTCCATTTTGGCCCCCCAATTTATATCTGTCACTTTTGGTGCCGTGCTCTGGCCGCGTAAAAATATTGTTTTTACTTATCCAGGGGGTGGGCCGCCCCCCTACGGGCGTAATTACTTGAGCAGCCGGGCCCACGGGGCTGGAATTACTAACGGAGGCTTGCCTGTGACCGCCTTTTTTAGGGTACCGCAGTACACTTGAAAAACCTTAGGGATTCGGCGAGTAGGCACTTATGTGGTGCCAGTTTCAAGGATTCGCGCAACCGTCTTGCCTCTCTTGTTTCCCGAGAGATATAAGTTTCGCCTCTACTTTTATGTGCGAGCGGCCAAACTATGGAACTCTTTGCCGGGCTCCTTGTTCCCCGAGAGATATAATTTCGATGTTCAAGGCGAGAGCGAACCCGTCTTTGCGGGATGAGACTGTGACATCGTTTACCAAGAATTGGAATTGGAATTGGACCAGGAATTGCAGTCATCGGCAAACCTATTTTGATCAAGTGTTGTTGCCGAATGACTGAACCGAAAACAATGAAATTTTTTATAGATATAGTTTGAAGCCCGGGGAAAGACTTTAAAAAAAACCGTACATACATTATTATGACTCTGACTAAGGGACTTTTTAGTCTAATATAACTGACTTATAAAGTTCTTACTAAGTTTCTTACCAATGCCTCGGCTAATGCACTGGATACCGTTCAATGTTAAGATGTATTTCTCTTTCTTTTTTGTTCATGTTATTTTTATGTGATTGTAATAAACGTTTTTCTATTGGCTATCACAGGCTACAGCTAGCTGTAAATAAAATATAATTACACGGAACCCTCATTTCGCCAGCCCATTTCCCTCTTAGCCCGCTTTTTGTAGGTGACGTAAGAGAATTTTTCTTAATCCAAGCATTGGGCTCGTTTTTGCTATCTGCTCGTGGTAACATCGTACGTCATTTCTTCGTAGACGGGAGACGATGTTAGGTGATTGTTTTTAATTACCCAACTTAGCGTAGGAAAATTGTGGACATGGCGTAGAAAAAAAAACCGGATGGATCTACGTTTTTTTGGGGGCTGTAAGGGAGCGGCCTATCATCTTTTCGCTCCTAGCCAACCTCACCTGCCCGTGGTGCATCCTGCCGAATAACAAACGAGGCGCTGGCCACCGACTGGTGGCGGTATAACGATCACAATTGAAGTAGTAGCTAAATACCACTGACCGTTGACGGGCAGCAGCGTCACCGGAGCGAGAAGCTACGCCCTGCGATCGCCAACCCGCCTGCCCAGCGTGGAGATTATGGGAATATCCTCCAGATGCTTGTCCAAGTGGCGAACAACTGGAGAGGCCTATGTCCAGCAGTGGACTGCAATAGGCTGATGATGATGATGTTTTTTTATTCAAAGAAGGAAAATAAACTAAAAGAATAATGTAGACTCCGCGATATTTTTAGGCATTCGTGATTCGATCCGATTTTGATGTTTGGAACAGTCAATCTTTAGACCATGAGAAATAACATAGGCTACCTTTTATAGCGAAAAAAAGTATGAAGAAACACTTCTGTGACACACCTACATGAACGCGGGCGAAGCCGCGGGCACAGCTAGTCTATCTAGCCAAACAATTTTCATCGAAACGAATTATCCATAAGGCAAAAGTGCAATCCAAACAGCTGTCAGAGCGCGAAGCACTTCAGAATCAGTGTGCCGAGCGCGATCTCGGAATGTGGACTGCGCTTGAATTATGCACGCGTAGACCTTGCGGCTTATGGCGCCCTGGTACCTCGGCCACGAGACCGGCTCAGTTTTCCTTGCGTAGACAAAAAAAACAACATTTAAGACCTAGTTTCTTTGTTGTTGCAACTAGGCTAGGTTTTAAAACCTAGCTTCTGGCCCCGAGATCGGCAACAAAAATAAATTGTATGATTTCATCGATTTTGATTGCGTAGTTTTTGATAGATAGATAGAAATTCTTTATTGCATACATCTTGCGGGCTATGGCGCCTTGGTACCTCGGCCCCGAGACATAAACATCAAAAACAATATTTAAAACCTAGATTCTTTGTTGGTGCAACTAGGCTGTTTAGGTATCTGATGATTTATTTTAAAAACCGCTTCCAAGAATGTCCTTTATGTAAAGTTTGTACGATTTTTTGTATTACGAAAACGTTTTCCAGTAAAATTCACATACAGTAGTTTCCCAACACTACTTATACATGTACACAATAATAGTTCTGTAGTACGCAATTACGAGTCTGGAGCCTAACTTGAATCCCCAGCCGAAATAATATCTCACCGAAAACTCTCGTCACCCTAAATAGTGGGACCGTTAAGTTTCCTCGTGAAAGGACGCGACTGTTATGTGGCGACACGCGTCCGTAGGGATGGGACATCTCCGGATCGGACACCGGATACTCGTACGCTTAAGATTCCGAATATCCGGACGATTCGGTTAAAAGTCTGATGGCCATTCCGTTTAGGAAAAAAAAGATTTCAGCAATGCAAGTTTGTCGAGTGTATCATGATCAGCGTATCGCAGTCCACTGCTGGACATAGGCATCTGCGGTTGTTGGCCACTTTGGGCAAACACCCATAATCTTATGTTTGCCCAAAGTGACGCTGGACAGACGGGTTGGCGATCGCAGGACGTAACTCCTCCTTCCCGTTTCGAGTGTATTCCGTCTCTTTTTTATTTTTCTCTATTATTTAATTATTACATAACATTTAATAAGTAATTATCTATATAATCTAATAAAAATATATTCCATTTAATAACTGTTCATACGCGTAGGAAAAGGAAAATGTAATATTTATCGCTGCAATTAAATTACTTATTGCATTTTTGACATTAACGCCGTTTAATTATAACTTGCAGGAGATATTAATTTCCTAAACAACACGACCAAGCACGGTACTAAATTCATTACAGTTTGTAATTTATTTAAACTTTATTACATAAAATTGTACAAAGGGGTTACTTAAATATTTGCTTGAACGTTTTCTTACATCATCATCATCATCAGCCTATCGCAGTCTACTGGTGACTCGTTCTCCAACAGTTCTTTCTAATCTTTAGAGATGATTGCAAAAAAATGTTAGAAGTATTTGTCATCCTCATCATCAGCTAGTGTGAAATGCATAGAGTCTCATTATCCATCTTGATATTAATTAAACTTACCATTGGTTGCTTTATATGGTGATCATGTGCATGCATTCATAATAATCATTATCAGCCTTCAATCGTCCACTGCTGGACATAGGGTGACATTTGCCATTCGGGGGATCTTCAACACGGTTGGCAGACTAATCACACAGACCTGTTACACCTCCATTTAAAACAAGCCTATCAAATCCCGATAAGTACATATTGCAACCCGGATTTGCGCCAAGATCCCGTAATTCGGCCGAAAGGGAATTACTATACATATTTTATTAGCATCAAATACCAGGACGACATGAGTCGATGGGAGCGTATCAAATATCCGCTGAGCACATCCCTAACGGTGAATTTTAACCGCGTTTATAAATCCCGGCGCGCGGGGGGCGCAATCTGAGGAGGTCGCACGCACCGCTACGGGGCCACCACACGTTCAAATAACTGCGGTACGTCCTGAATGCATGGTATTTTAGATTCGTACGACTGGGGTTATCGGACTTCGGACCGTTGATGCGGTTTTGCATAGGAAAAGAAACGGTATGGACAGCAAGACAAGATTAATGATAGATATTCTTTATTCTTCTTTAACAAACGAGGCTCAGTAGCCGAATGATGGCGGTATAACCAACACGATTGATAGCGTAGCTAAATGCCACAGGCCGATTTGAGTTGCGGATGTCCATGGGCGGTGTCGACTGCTTACCATCAGGCATCACATTTGCTGATCTGCCGCCTCTTGAATAAAAAAAAACACTTGGGAGAAATTTCCTTGGAAATCCCAATCACTGGTAATCCTATTCCCTCTTACGTATGTGTTCATAATCATTATCCCAAACGGGATTAAAAGCAGTGAAGAAATTTCAATCTACGGCCGAAAATATATTTCGCTGTGGTTATACATAGATCTGGAGCATACTCGTATATACCCATGATCACCAAGCTGGGCAGACGGGTTGGCGATCGCAGGGCGTAGCTTTTCGCTCCAGTGACGCTGTCGCCCGTCATCGGCCTGTGGTACTTAGCTACGCCTTCAATTGTTATGGTTATACCGCCACCAGTCGGTTGCCAGCGCCTTGGTTGTTTTTCGGCAGGATGCACCGCGGGCAGGTGAGGTTGGCTTGGAGCAAAAAGATGATAGGCCGTTCTCTTACAATCTCCTTACATACTATGTGAGTCACAACACAACAAGCAAGTAAAAAAACAAAGAAATGGAATATATCCTATCCTACTAATATTATAAACGTGAAAGTTTGTTTGGATAGATATCCATCCGGATGTTTGTTTGGATGTACACTTTCACGCAAAAACTACTGAACGGATTTTAATGAAACTTTACAGGAATATAGTTTGTACATCAGATTAACACATAGGCTATGTTTTATACGAATATTCACGCGGGCAGAGCCGCGAGCAGCAGCTAGTGTTTTATAATTTGTTTGCCGAACTCTCGGCTGTACTACGGATAATAAAATGTAATAATCTGTGCCCTTAGTACACTTAAGAGGACGTGTACTATGGTTCAGAACAAGTATCCGTAGGAAGGACGGACTTATCTTAACTTATTATAACTGATTAATATTATAAAGCTGAAGAGTTTGTTTGTTTGTTTGAACGCACTAATCTCAGGAACTACTGGTCCGAATTGAAAAAATCTTTTGTGTTGAATAGACCATTTATCGAGGAAGGCTTTAGGCTATTGTTGGCCATCAGTTCAGAAGGAGTGGGTTTGTGAAAATAACAACCAAAATACTCAAGATTTAATCACTTTTTATTCACTATATTCACTATTTTTCATACAAATAATACTTCACTAGTATACAATCCTAACATCCTAAATCCTATCCTAACCTAATCCCTCATAATTCATATTCCTATCAATTCCTACCAATCCAATCAATAATCCTACCAATATCCTACCATCCTACCAATCCTACCAAAAATATAATCCTACCAAAAATATAAATCTATTAACACTTACTGGTTACAGGTAATCCACATAATAATGCACATAATCCACATAAAGCATTCTATGCGTCCGTTCGGTCCGGCGTCTCGTAACAGAAATGTCGATAACTGACAACTTGTCTGCCTTTTATACGCTTGGACGTCAGATATCAATTGAGTGACTATTTAATTTAATTTCCTACTCGCACGCCGGATTTCAATTGAGAGACTATTTTATCAGAGAAATAATAAGCTATGAAATGTATTACCAACTTAAAGGTATAAAATGTATTAATGTGTATAATAAACGCTAACAGCTCGGCCATCCTGTTCGAAGCGGGTCCTCACGCTTGGGTCCTCGCTTGAAGTTTCAGCTTGGTGTCTTCTTCGCCATAGTCTTCGCCTTAGTTTCAGCTTGGTGTCTTCTTCGCCTTAGTCTTCGCCTTAGTTTCAGCTTGGTGTCTTCTTCGCCATAGTCTTCGCCTTAGTTTCAGCTTGGTGTCTTCTTCGCCTTAGTCTTCGCCTAAGTTTCAGCTTGGTGTCTTCTTAGCAGTTTCTTGAGATGTCCTCTTGTCCCATCTGTCCGGTCCGGTCCAGTCCGCTCCAGTCCAGTCAAGTAAAGTCTAGTTTGGCCCTCTAACCTGGGCTCTAGTTATGCCCTCTAACCTGGGCTCTAGTTATGCCCTCTAACCTGGGCTCTAGTTATGCCCTCTAACCTGGGCTCCAGTCCTGCTTTACCTGGACTCTACTCCTGCCCTGCCTGGGCTCCATTCCTTCCTCACTCCTTGCCCTCGACTGTCCATCCATATCCATCTTCTTCCGTAGTAGTGGGTATCTGAAAAACTTTTAAAAGTTTAGTATTGTTATCGTAAAATACACATTCATTGTTGCAAACATGGACTACATGTACGTATATAGATACTATATTTAGCACCGTACTCGTTTGAATCATCATCATCAGCATCATCATCAGCATCATCATCAGGTTCATCATCATCAGCCTGTATCAGTCCACTCCTTTGAATATCTACTTATAATGAATGTTTGTTTTTATAGTTTCAATTTTACCCGTACCGTGGTTACCTATAACACATGGAATATTACACAAGTAAAATGTAATTCAAACTTTCGCCACTTCGTACACAGTCATCTGATCTAATAAGTATTTTGAATCATCATCATCATCAGCCTCTATCAGACAACTCGTTTGAATGTCTACTCATAATGAATGTTTGTTTTTATGGTTCCAATTTTACCCTTACCGTAGCTACCTTTTATAACACATGAAAGCTGTAAAAAGTAATTCAAACTTCCTCCACTTCGTATACAGTCATCTGGTCTAATAGGCATTTCAACTTAAGTATGTAAAGGAAAGACAGATCAGGTGTTGAATAAGATTCATCAAAAACATCGCGTCCTACAAAATCAATTATTTCAGCTAAACATTTCATACATTGTTGGTGTTGTGAAGAGTTCCAAAACGAAGAAAAAGGAACACACCCTGGCCCTGAAGAGCCTCTCACCTCAACCATCTCATCGACATATTGCAACGACCACCATAGTGAATGCAACCAGAACTGTTCCCGCCAGCATGCGATCATAACTTATAGGGAAAAAAAGGCTTATGAAGTGCCTTCAATGTTCAAAATCCATTAACCATTCAAAATATTACAATGCTCGGACTGACCCACAGTGAGTGTCTAGCACGGACAGAAATCAAAAATTGACATAATAGGTAATTTCATAAGAATGACTGCAACTCACTGACACTTAATGTATCGAGAATCTATTTGACAAAAGACATAATATTCTATTCATCCGATTTCAATAGGACAAATAAGTAGTAATATCGCTATCACATTGTATGTGTTCAGCTAAGAATCTGGCCACTTAACCCGCTCTTACCAAGCAGAAAAAATCACATTGAGAATGCAAAAGTATTCCATTTTTAGGGTTCCGTACCTCAAAAGGAAAAACGGAATCCTTATAGGATCACTTTGTTTTCCGTCTGTCCGTCCGTCCGTCCGTCCGTCTGTCAAGACCCTTTTTCTCTTCTCAGGAACGCGTGGAGGTATGAAGCTGAAATTTATATCAATTACTCAGGTCTACTGTCCCTTGAAGCTGTGAAAAAAATCAAACTTCTAAGCCAACGCAATCAAAAGATACAGCCGTTTATGCCGCAAATTTTTCGACACTTGCAAGGGAATCAAAACCTAAAGGGTACTTCCAGTCGGCCTAGAATCTTGAAATTTGGCATGAAGCAACGTTTTATAGCACACATGAAGGAAAAATTCCGAAAACCTTAAATTTTTAGTTACATTACAAAATATATATTTTTTTAATAAACTTTTTCCTTTTTTCCTCATGAACGCGTAGAGCTATCAAGTTGAAATTCATATCAAATACTTAGATCTAATTGCCTTTAACCCGTGAATAAAATGACTCGATTGTCGTAATGAACGAACTTTGTAAACCTTGCAGGTTTGTACGGAACCCTCGGTGCGCGAGTCCGACTCGCACTTGGCCGGTTTTTTTTTTAATTCCTTCACAAAGAAATACAGGACATTTCTGGCAATGTAGACATTATGTCACCAAAGGGAAAATCTAACCAATAAAACACGTTCGTTCATGAAAATATTCAAGGCCTTCCCGACGAAGATCATAAATTAGAATTATTTTTAAATTTTTAAGGCATGTATGAGAAGAAATCCAGTTCCTATAAGTTTCCTCCAAGTCTTCCTCATCTCTTTGTCCTCATCAAGTACCTACTTAGTTTTGTCTAGTCGTTGTAGTGTCGAAATCAACTAACAGTGTCCAAGTTCTAATGTATGGAATCACTACTTAGTGTACCAACTCCCAAAAATATTTATTATCCCTAAACTTTTCTCAAAAATCCCTAAAATCGCCTTAATTATATAGTTTTCGCCTAAAAATAATTTTGTTTCCTTAAGACATTATTGACACATTTCTTGTCGACATAGTACGACGTAGATAGTACAAAATCGAATCGTTGAATCACTACTCAGTGTGCAATCGTTGTACAATTTTTCAAACATTTTTTTTTGTCGATTTATATCTGACATAGTTGGAAAATATGCACTAGATGTTGTGTTAAGACGCTAGGTCAAGAAACTAGTATTGTTAGGATAAAATTCCATTTTAAACAAAACATTTGAAAGAGTCAAAAAGTTCCTGTATATACTCCTAAAAATTTCAGACGCCCAATAATAATCTCATTTCACCTATATACCCTGGGAAGAAAACCCTTAAGTTGTGAACCCTGTCCCTACTATAAGAGTATGTTATTTTATTTCTTTACGTATCGCATTTACATATTTATCAACACTAATGCCAGAGAGTAAATTTGCCCACACACCTAACAGACCCTAAAAACACTGATCCGATTTGATATCTCCTTCATGAATCTTATCCTGAATTTCGAAAACACTATTTCAACTAGAAGTCTCTTCGGACGTACGATGATTCCACAGAACACTGTTTCGACAAATCACATATTCGACAGATTTCTAGTCAGACAAAACACTAGGTACTCCGACAATATTCTATTTCGACAAGCCATTATTTCGACAGAACACAACTGCGACATCTCACCCATTCGACAGAATACCGTTCAGACAAAATGTTAAATCTTTTGTCAAAACCTAATCAGTTATAAGCCTTTAGGGAGCTACACTATCTTTGGCATACACAGGTCATATTTTTTTTAATATGGGATTCATAATAGAATTTCACTAAAGTTACCCAAGTTTGAATTTTGCATTATATAAACGCAACTTTGCAGTGCATAATAACAATAAAACATTGTAATACAAAAATTGCCGATAGAAAAAGAGTAACATCTTGTTTCCTGCCGGTTCCCCCGGGCAGAATCCACTCTCCGAATATGGCGTTAGCATAACCCTTCTATTCATATTTTACTTGGAGATTAATAAGTACCTCTATTTAAATCTATGTAATTAAAGCTTCTATTTTCATTTCAATTCAAGATATGAACAAAAATCGTCAAAACCCTTCTCTCATCGCGTGCGCAGCGAAACCCATTGATTATAGAACCAAAAAAAAGTGTACTATGACTCTACAAAAAGCATGTCCGGGCCGAATACCGCTATCTGTTCATCTGTTACAGCGTGGCTGTAATAGACAACCTTAAATACTCGAAGGGAGGGAAGGTCGCTTGCTGTTCACATTCATCAATCATCAATTGTAATTCACTCAGTTGATCACCTCATCCTCATCTTTTAACTATCCTCTACCCCAAGATTGTCTGGAAGAGACCTCTCACAGATGCAAGACCCCCTAAACTGCACAACAAGTTCACCATCATCAACATCAGCAGTGTCCACCAAATCACCCGCATAGGATACAGTAATGAATATCTATTCTAATCACAAGATCATTAGGTTAGATCATTCCCTAGGAGCACCGCAGACAGAGACGGGCTACTGATATCAGTTGAAAATGGTTCAAAGTCAAAAGATCGTAATAATGTGATATATCATCGCTCTTCGTTGAGTGCACCAGGCGATGCTCAGAGCTTGAGCAGCACAATGATGATGTAGACCATGATTGCCTATATATAGACCCCGACCTCCGATAATGAAAATTCATCCGAATCCACTATTCTCTCAGACTCCGACCAATTTCCAATGCTATCCATATCCCCTGACCCCTTCAATGGATCCACTTGAATATCACGCACCGGCCCGAGAATACAAATTTCTCTGTTACCTCAAACCTATTAGTAAGTCAACAGCAATAGACATTATAAACCCGGACCAGAGCGACCAAATGGCAGCACCTGAGCGCCTTCACGGGCGCAAACCTCACACATCGATCTAGCCTCGAAAATCAGACTGGGACATAGAAAACATTGATTATAAAATCCCTCAAGTATCCCATACAGACAAACCCCGGTTTATTACCACAAGATCTCTAAAGAAAGTGACAATCGTCCCAATTCCGATGCTGAAGCAGCCACTCAATCCAAAACCCACTTTTCTAACATACCTACCCTGAATAACGAGTAAGATAAATCCTTAGCCGAAAACCCTAAGCCCAATCTCCTCCAAAAGCAAATGTGAAAGAATGTCTTCTTAGCCATTCTAAATCATATTTATTGTGTAATAGCGATTCTACAAACCCTCAATGAACTTCGTTTATCAAAAATATTTGTAAGGAAATTTCAGCAGTGGTATAATTATTGTTTCACAGAATTTTGCAATAACAGTCATATCCAAATCCAATGAAACAAGTAAGATTATTCCTTTATTTCATCGATTCCTAGGTCCATTTCTATTTTACCAGCATTAAGTTTTAATCTTATCCCATCAACAAACAAGCAAAAATATGACTAAGCGAACAATACTCTCTCACAGTCTTACATTAGTTTACCACAATTATTTTCTTGTAAATTCCAATGCATATCCGTCCATATAGGACACACAAATATTAGATTAACACAATATTCAGAATTTAATTTCAGACTCATTTTAATTCAATTTTATTTTTATTTTTCTGTGAACCGAAGCTTCGGTCAGTTTATACCACTACTTCACTTCCGTGGGACGATGTAAATATGAATGTGAGTCAAATAAATACTCACATAACCATGAACAGTAAACACACGGAACCTGCTGAATGCACGACCCTTCCAGGGATAACTGCGAACTCTCAAGTTACAACGGGCGGACTCAGTTGTCATAACGTTACCTAATTTAAAAAAAACTAGGGAACTGACATCGATACCTCAAGGCTAATTCAATCCAGTCATTTCCACAGCATCATATCCCACAGTTTGCCCTTATGGGAATCAGCCTCACAAACTAACCCTGTATCACAGAAGGGTGCTCCGGTCTACATTACAGACCCCAATCCCGTAAATCACTTAAAGAATTATCCAAAGAAATAAAAATCCTAACCGCGGTGTCCCAATACATGTTTGACCGCAACATATTGTTGATCCAAGTATTATATCGATTTAAATCTCGCACCGAGTCATGTACAATTACCAATGGCTACCACAAAGTGCAAGATTACCTAGATCACCAAATCACTAGATCATTAAAGAAGGCCTAGCAGACTACACGTCGAAACGCGGTCATAAAAAGTTATAATATACATTGCGAATCCACTTAAAGAAACACGAGTAAACCATTTTATTTTTCTTGCATGACCATACCTAAAAATAGCTTTCCAGTGAATACATATTTAGTAAATATATGATCATTTATCCCTATATATCATTTATTATTACTTTACCAAATCCCGTAATATATTTGAATACTACTGATAACCGTTAAATTTGTCCAAGCTCTTTTACTTATATGATTCCTCAATGAATATTTGCACACGTACGTACCTATCACTAATTTTTGTTGTCTCCTATTCAATTCTTATTTTATAATTCTGGATTAGCTTGTTAGGCATTCATTCATGTGACATTTACCTTAAAATCTGTAACAACGGTATTTAAAAGCTACGCCCTAATCCCAGACTCCAACGACATGTATTCGTTATTGCGTTAAGAGTACATCGTATACACGTTGGGCGATAGAAAAATAAACCTATGCAAGCACAACTCAACAAGTCTATAATATTGAGGTCCGTTTCAATTAGGAATCTACCCAGACTCCCATAATACGTAAAACAATATAATTTAATCTGTTATTTATTTAAGGAATTAGGGATATTACACAGCAAGCAACGAAGTATTGAGTATTTAGTTCTATTTGTGCTAAGAAAATGACTTTGGTCGTGGTCAAAGAAAAAAAATATTCAAACATGTACCGCTTTAGTTATTCTATTATTCACTACTGATTTTACTTCCATTTGCCAGTGGTAACTGAACAGCTATTCACTTTAAGTCCGTACATTATTGCTGAAAAAAGAAAAAAAAAAAAAAAGTTCGCTCATTCTCGGTTATTGTGGACGTGAAAAGAAAATTAAGAGAATTTTCTTACGATCCCACTTCTGAACTGTTGGCCATCAGTTCAGAAGGAGTGGGTTTGTGAAAATAACAACCAAAATACTCAAGATTTAATCACTTTTTATTCACTATATTCACTATTTTTCATACAAATAATACTTCACTAGTATACAATCCTAACATCCTAAATCCTATCCTAACCTAATCCCTCATAATTCATATTCCTATCAATTCCTACCAATCCAATCAATAATCCTACCAATATCCTACCATCCTACCAATCCTACCAAAAATATAATCCTACCAAAAATATAAATCTATTAACACTTACTGGTTACAGGTAATCCACATAATAATGCACATAATCCACATAAAGCATTCTATGCGTCCGTTCGGTCCGGCGTCTCGTAACAGAAATGTCGATAACTGACAACTTGTCTGCCTTTTATACGCTTGGACGTCAGATATCAATTGAGTGACTATTTAATTTAATTTCCTACTCGCACGCCGGATTTCAATTGAGAGACTATTTTATCAGAGAAATAATAAGCTATGAAATGTATTACCAACTTAAAGGTATAAAATGTATTAATGTGTATAATAAACGCTAACACTATATAACATCACGATGCAACTATTATGAGCGAAGAAATAATGGAGAATATAAAGAAAAAAACGAGGAAAAAATAACTATTCCACGCGGACGAAGTCGCGAGCACAGCTAGTAAAAGATATGTTTTATAATTTCTTTGCCGAACTCTCGGCTGTACTACGGATAATTAAATGTATAATCTGTGCCCTTATTACACTTAAGAGGTGTACTATGGTTCAGAACAAGTATCCGTAGGAAGGACGGACTTATATCACTTACACCGATATTAGTTCTTCCGTACTGACCCTCTCACGGCTGTGCCTCCCCATCGGCTCGTGTTATACGTTCCTCAAAGGGCTCCGGCCTCGCCTAACTAGGCGGCTTTGAGTCCCGCCACGCTTCTGTGGCCCTACGTAGTGTAGGAACCAAACGGTAGGTTTAAGACAGCTTATATAGGCAGGGCATAGCGAATCTTCGTTCGAATTGAACTCCGGTGACGCTGCCGCCTGTCATCAGCCCGTGGTATACTACAATTCCAATCGTTATGGTTATCACGATTAGAATTGTAGAGACCGAGTACCAGTCGGTTGCAAGAACTTCGTTTATTCTTTTTGAAGGTCGCAAAATCGTATTCAATAGGAAAAGTCGCACCTGTAAGCTGATTCCACAGCACTGTGGCATTGTAGAGTCAATATTATAGTCCTCAGTTTTGTTAAAAAACCGTCTACTTTCTCTGCGGGCTGTACACAAACATTCTTTAGCCACAATTTCACTTACCGCCGAACTATAAGTGTACGTCAGTTGGTAAATACAAGAGTACGAGTATTATAGAGTACCTCCCAATCTGGTAATTCGCGATTCGAGTATCTGCCTTGCGTTCATGCGAGCCTAGTACTTAGCGGCGGCGACGCGGTCCTCACATCCACTTCCTCCATAAGGGATGGAGTCCACTTTCAGCTATATATTTTAACAGACATAATCTGATTCAATTGCTTACTCCAGCTATAGTATACCCTATTTTTCCTCCGTTTGAGTGCTAGTCGTTTGTCATCTGCGGCTGGCCAGGGCAGGCAAAATAAAAATAGCTTTAGCTGTTTTTTGCTGTTGAGTGAATTTTAATTTAAGTTGCGTCACTCTTTTCTTCAGGTTTCGCGTCGATGTGCTGGTACAAATAAGTTCAATACTACTCGTGAAGCTATTTGCAGAAGTATATTATTAAATATTTAATCCAGTAAACTTTTCTGTTGACTGTTGTTTGTTGACTATGCGTATCACAACACATTTGGCGGATCTTTTCATAGCTATAGCTACGTCTCGCTTCCCCTACTCCACTTCCCAAACCGCGATGTGGCTGTTTAATTATTTGCACGTTTTTCAGCCCCCCTCCCCCCTCCCTGGATTACTAGCATATTCACTCAGTAATGAATGGGCTTACTTAAAACTAGTTCTCACTGCGGTCTCGTCTGTGCGGGCTCGGCGGTTGAGTGTAGCCCGTATAGACAGTTTCTTGATGTGTAATATGTATGTATGTATTACCTTTCAATACATACATACGTAAATCGCACATCATTCGTCTTTGTGCTGCGAATAAGGTTGATTAACCAATTACGTTCATTTTATAATTTGAAATTATGTAATGAGAATCCTCGTGAACATTTTTCTACTCAGATTTCATTGCTTTGTTTTGGGCGCTAGCACTACATAATTCATACTCATATAAAAAGATATTATTTACATTTTTTACTTTATATTTACTGTTATAATAACTTTAATCTATTTTTCAGTTATTCATAATTGTATTATGTAATAAATAAATGTACGCATAATGTCACAGACCATAGAGAAACTAACCGGTACATAGTATCTGTATTTAACCAATGCTTACAAGAAATTATTCGATTTGATTCGCTATGTATAGATGGTAGATACATAGTAGGTATTTCATACAGGTACATGTCTGTTTGTATTGGTCTGGGTGTTTAATATGTTTTGATTTACAAAAAAAAATATTTAAGTAAGTTTATCAGTTGTCTAGTGCCCACAGTACAAGCTTAGGCTTAGTTTGGGGCTAGGTGGCGCTGTGTGGCCCAGCGGTGCATGTCTTGGGTTATTTATTTATTTATTTAAATTTTTATTATTATACCTACCATAGTACAAATAATTTAAACATTTTTCTCCCTTTTGACACTACCTTTTGTACACTATTTTTATTGCGCAATAAAAATAAGTGTAAAAAAAAAAACACAAACGACCAAAACTAAAAAGCGATAAATAACGTAAGTAATTCTATCCTTAATACATAATTATTTAAATATTACAGTTATCACTTATTTTTGAAGTCGGTGCCAGCCTCTAGGTACCTAACGTAGACTGTTGTTGTATGACGCGCGCGGCCGGCAAATCCCCACGACAATATAGATATGTACATTTATTTGTTTGGCTGGCACCGACTTCAAAAATAAGTGATAACTGTAATATTTAAATAATTATGTATTAAGGATAGAATTACTTACGTTATTTATCGCTTTTTAGTTTTGGTCGTTTGTGTTTTTTTTTGAAGTCGGTTTAATTTTTTTAAAAAAATAGTTTTATTTCTCTATTTTTAGTTGCGTTAATGTGCTGTGACCTTGAATAAGGGCTAATTAATGTCCTTAAGAGTTTTACTTAGGAATGAAAAATTTTGTTTTAAGTCAAGTGAAGACTTTGCGATCTAGAATCAAGCAAATCACTTACCAAATCATCTGCCCTATTAGCCCTGCATAAGTACATACTACTACCTAGTTTCTATCGACCAATGTCAGTACTGTTCCCTAACTCCTAACCGTTAAGGAGTTCTGTGGCTTCATCATCAGCACCAGATGTTGACGCCCGGAAGCATATACCTGAGTAGAATATGATAACGTAACAAAAACACCATATGAGCATACAATTTTCGGTTGTTGCCCTCAATTTCTCCAGGATCCCATCATCAGATCCTGACTTGGTGATAATGGGACCACCTCGGAAGTGTCCTCTGTCGAACAAAAAAAAAATTTTTGAAATCCATCCATAATTGACGGAATGATCGGTGAACAAACATAAAAAAAAAAAATATTATACATAGAGACGAATTGAGAACCTCCTCCTTTTTTCGAAGTCGGTTAAAAATAATAAAAACAGATTAAATAATATGTCTGTGGTTACGCGAGATAGACTCGTGACATCCATCTTTTAGCTTCAAACGACAGAATTTGCATAAGCGCATTAAATTATGAACTCACAATTAACCGAGGTATGCCTATTTACATTTCAGCTGCAAAGGAAAAAAATATTAAAATAAATGACTGTAGTTATAAAATGGCGTACACAATTTTAAAATAATCAATTATTGTTAACAAGATACGAATAGCTAAGGCGTAGAACTTGTTTGCGGGCTGTGTTTTAGCATAATGATAATGGCAACACGACATTGACTCGACTATGCCACTCTAATAGGCGAATGATTGCTCGGACCTGTAGGGATGATCGATTGTTCGTTATCGATAACACGACCCGACTCGTTGGTTCAGGTCGCGAGTGCTAACCGATTTCGAATAGATACCGGTTCGCGCCAAATTTTTTTACATTTTCTGTCATTATGCAATAGAATAGAATAGATTTATTTGCAAGAAAAGTACATACATAAGATCTTACAGAGTTATCGATATTCTCACTTGTCACCAAAACCATGGCATGCAAATAGGACACAAATAATTAAGTCACTAGAATCATTATAGTCAGAAACAGAGTAATACAAAACAAAATACATGGGTCCAAGTAAAGAGTTAATTAAATATTACAATTCACAATCAATCAATTTCGGATATTAAATAATATAAAAAATGTCATAACTATTTGTGGTCAAAATATTCACCTATGCTATAAAAACATTTGCAAATGTCAGTGTGGACCACCCTATCTCATCCCGTAGATGTCACTGAAGACGACTAAGGGAATATTAGGAAACGGGCAGCAGCGTTTACCTGGGTTCAAATGAAAACTACTGTGGTCACAAACCCGCCTGCAAGCGTATGGACTAAGCAAAATCTTCTAAATGACTATTGTCTTATGGGATTTACCTTAGGCCTTTTTTTATAGTAGCTCGACATAATGGCTTCCCTACGCCTGATGGAAAGCGAAAGAGAAGCCCAAGTCGCTGTGACAACGGGCAAGTAACTGGTCAGTTACTTGTCAGTTGCCACCGCCATGCCGGCCCTACCCTAACCCCCCACGAGCTCCAGAAACCCTACTCACCGGCAGAAACACGACCCAGAGGTCATTTGACTGCGGTATTCTATAGGGTGGAGGTCCTTCCCCGGACAGGCGGCTCAATTCGAGCGAAGATTCGCTATGCCCTACCCCTCTTAAGTACTTGATATATATTGATAGCACTGTTTCGGATTTTTCAGGCTTTTATGTGTTTCATGTAAGTGTATTTAAGTGTTTGTGGTCCAATCGTTGTTCTGATACCCATAGCACAAGTGCTTAAATCTACTTACTTTGGGATCGGAGCTATGTATGTGCTATTGTCTGATAATAAGGATTGCCAGTTAGCTGTAGTCACCCGAGCGCACACTTCGCTTCGTGTACACGTCTAAGCGATGCACATTGAGGTCGATCTAATCGATATTTTACCGGTACTCGCTCACGTGTCCCATCCCTACTGGTCTACGTGTTAACTCATTTTTTGTCGGATCTCCGCAAATTTTCTAATAATTTTTCCTCCACGTGCAATTTTCTCACAATGAAAATAAAAGCCGGTGAACTGTACTATAAATATGACTCTAGAAATGCCACCCTATGCCACACAGCGCCATCTAGTCCCAAATTAAGCCGAAGCTTGAACTATGGGTACAAGACAACTGATAAACTAACTTGAATACTTTTTTGTAATTAAAAATAAGCAGTACCAATAGCAGGGCTGTCTTTAAACTATTTGAGGCCCTGGGCACCTTAGGACCATGAGGCCCCTATGACTTAAATATCAGTTATCATTTGGTAATCTGGCAGGAACTAAGGGGCCCCATTCGATCACGGGGCCCTGGGTACGTGCCCATAGTGTCCAGTGGGAAAGAGGGGCCTGATCAATAGGACCATTGGCACTCGTCTTTTTGTGACGTTTAAATCGAAAAGACATCAACAAGTCAAAATTACGCAAAGCTTGTATTATTGTCGCCGGGGGAGTCAAATTGCAGGTTGGAGCGAGTAAAAACTGGCCAAGCGTGTATCGTATTAGCTAGAATAGTGGGTTCCGTGTAGAATTTAAAGCCATTGGACCGACTGAAATACGCTATCGGGCAGCGATGGCTCATTTGGTAGGTCTTAGGTTATTTATTTAATTTATTTACTAGTTACCCGCCCCGGCTTCGCCCGATAGCAATATATTATATGCATATATTGTAACACTAGCTGTGCCGGCGGCCGTCCCACGCGTGGATATCGGGTTTCAAAAATAACAGTCTTCCATAAAATAGTACCAAAATAAGTTAGACCTCTAGCAATACATTGGTGAAAACCGCATTTCATGTAGTAGTTTTTACGTGGTGGGCGTTCAAACATACAGGTAAAGTTTCTCCCGTTTCCCCAACATTTCCCTTCACTGCTCTGCTCCTATTGATTGTAACGTGATGAAAAGTAGATTATAACCAGCCCAGGAGTATAAAGAATAATTGTACCAAGTTTCATTAAAATCTGTTGGGTAGTTTTTGTTTCTATAACGAACATACAGACAGATTGACAAACAAGTGGACAGACAGACAGACAAAAATTTTACTGTTTGCATTTTTGGCATCAATATCGATCACTTATCATGATGGATAGTTACATATTTTGAAAATATATTTCATGTATAGAATTGATCTCTCTACAGATTTATCATAAGTATAGATATAAATTAGATTTTTGTAAGGACTTTTTTCTCTTTGTACACTCACCGCACACAATTTCCGCTCTCTGCATGACCCAAAGGTTAACTGGTAGAGAATGCTCCTAGCATTAAGTTCGCCTTTTTATATAAATAAATATATAAAGTTTAAATAAATAAATATAGAAGATAGATAAACCTTCCTCTTGAATTCCCCTATCTATTAAAAAAAACCGCATCAAAATCCGATGCGTAGTTTAAGGACAGTTTAAGGACATACATAGGGACAGACAGACAACAAAAGTTTTGTTTTATACTATGTACGATTACTATACTTACGGTTTTACCATTTCGCAATGGAACCCTAAAAAATACAGTGATTCGCAGTTCGCAGCTAAATACCGGACGAACAGGTAGTCGGTGCGTAATTTTAACTGGCTCCCTCATTTTCGTGTGATTGGTGAAATGATACTTGTGTTACAATGTACGTACATGTATGGAAGATTTGCAACATCATGTATTGTTTGGACGGACAGTTCAATTCGAGCGAATATTCGCTATGCCCTACCTCTCTTAGAATAGAAGGGAATAGCAGATGTGGGAAAAATGTCTGCCAAACTGAAGACCTGGGCATGATACGTAAGCAGAATGAACGAAAATAGATGGGCCAGAATCGTCACCCAACATCGACCATCAATTGGCACCGTCGCAGAGGCAGGCCGAAGAAAAGGTGGCGTGATGATCTGGATTATTGGCAGGAGCATGCTGCGAGAATGGATGACTGGGGGGATTTGGGGGAGGCCTTTGCCCTGCAGAGAGAGAGGTAGAGCATAGCGAATCTTCGCTCGTATTGTGCTGCCCGTCCGGGGAAGGACCTCCACCCTATAGAATACCGCAGCCAAATGACCTCCGGGTCGTGTTTCTGCTGGTGAGTAGGGTCTCCGGAGCTCGTGGGGGGTTAGGGTTGGGCCGGCATGGCGGTGGCAACTGACAGGTAACTAACCAGTTACATGCCAGTTGTCACAGCGACTTGGGCTTCTCTTTAGCTTTCCATCAGGCGTAGGGAAGCCATTATGTCGAGCTACTATAAAAAAAAGCAGTGGGACAATAAAGGCTAAATAAAAAAATATTTGATTTAATATTGTATTGTAGTATTCAGTTAATGTTTTAAGCCAATGTTGAAATTGGTCATGGATATTACAATGCTGCTAGAGTTATATATGTCACCGGAAAATAGCAAGAAGCGTAAGTTGATCAATTTCCTAGGTAATTGATTAACTTTCGGAATATAACAAACGGTAGTTGAAATGTATTATTTTACGCAATGGATTTCAGTTAGTTGATCAACTTACGGTAGCCTGACAGTCATTTAATAATTTACGATTTTGACACAAGTAAAATCGTCCTCAAATGGGCCAATCGTTGCTCAATGTACTATTTAACGGTGCACTATTACCCGTAACTTAATACACTGTTCCCTGATTGGTTGCCGGGATAACGCCACGTGAGCCATTGAACCAATCCACGTTCACCTCACCTTCGTCGGATGATTTTACGGCAAGACCTCGTAAAATGATCAATTTACTGAAATACATACGTTAAATAATACATTTCAACTGCCGTTTATTATTTTCCGGAAGTTAATCAACTACCTAGGAAATTGATCAACTTACGATTCTTGCTATTTTCCGGTGACATATACATATTTAGATAGAGGGATCATGCAGATTACATTATTACACATTATAAATATGATCTAATTCTAATTGAATTTCTACCTAACGAAATATTATGAATAGATCTATGAAGATACTTCCTCAAATAGATATTTGGGAAAATCCAAAGGTTGGTTTCTATCTCCGACTTCCGTGGAAGAGACGAGGAAATGCGTACCTTATTATAATATCCTGGTACATACTACATTTTCATAATCATAATAATCATAATATTTATTGCAATAAGTGGTTACAAAAAGATGTTACAAATGGATAAGAGGTACCTCACATAAACTCTGCAAGGGCACAGCAAAATCTTAAATCTAAAAAGTATACAACTTATTATAAAAAAAACTTTTCATCTTCGGTGTTTACACAAAATTATATCTAGATAGAACAGCGGTCACGTATAGGTACGCAAGATTTTGTTTAACTGAATTGTTTTGTTTTTAATTTGTATGGGTGGAATTTAGCAAAATTTTTTTTTCAACGAATCTTTTTATTTGAATACTCAATGCAACAACGATGCCTCTTAACGCTTAACTTCAATTAGATAGCCCATTCTCCTTATGATGTGAGAAATGGATTTGAACCTTTTTTCTTTTAGGTGCACAAAACAGTTAAGTAGCTTAAAGTAACACTGATTCAAGAAGACATGTCAAAGAGGTGTAAAACTTGCAACATGTGCAAATTCAGTGGTCCCGTGGTACCGCAATACCCCACTGTCCGGTGATAATGACTTGATTATCATCGCCGATCAGGATTTTTGAAATCGGCACAGTTTTTGAATTTATTCATTACAAACATACACACATACAAAAATACAAATCGTACCTCTATTAAAATATTAGTATAGATGTAGGATGTAGATAGGCGATAAGGAGTAGGGGCTTTTTTTAATTTGAAATTTTAGTTATTTCTGGTTAAAGATTGTACGCATTTAACGCGCACAAAAACGTTCTATCCTTACAACACTTCTGCGTACTTTTCAAGCTTCGTACGTCAAAGGGTTATCAAGTCATCAGCATTACTATCCTGCACTCCACCGATATATTTTTGCTTAATTCCTGGTAATCGTCATTGCCCGATGACAGGTACCATCCGCCCGGTAAATCAATGCCGCTATGTACAAGTCATCGCCTATGTGCTTATGTACTCCTGGTACATAGAGGACGTTTGTATGTGTATAGTACGTGTGTACAGATAATCTCGTCATAGCGCACCCGTTATGGTATTACTGTGTGTGGGCGATGGGGGGGAGGGGGGGCCCCCACCCCGCGAGTGCCGCAAGGGGCGCTTGTCCGTTTTAAAAATACTAGGGCGCAAGCGAGTGGAGCCGTTTATTTGGAAAGACCAAGACTCCTTGGCTCCTGGTTCGAGTAACGGAAAGTTAAGTGACGCTATTTCAGATTAGTTGGACGAAAAGGTTTTGATCCGTGCGGTTTCCGGATTTAAAATTGGACCACCCTTTCTATTGTCGTAGGACTAAGAGAATATCAGGAAACGGACAGCAGCGTTTATCTGGGTACAAATAAAACCTACTGTGGTTAACCCACCTGCCAAGCGTGGGAGGCCTATGTCCAGCTGTGGACGTTTGCAGGCTGATGATGAGTTGAGTTACTTACATTCCAACAGTGTGACTACATCCTAATTCTACTTTAACGATGTATGTGATGAACAGTTTTGTTCAGTGAAACAGTGATCGCCGGTTTGATACCCGCAAACTGATGTGTGCATGAATATGTCTGTTTGTATTGATTTGGCTGTTTTCATATAATATGTATTTATTTGAAAAAAGTATCAAGTAAGTTTTTCCGTTGTACAGTAACCAAAGTACAAGCTTCGGCTTAGTTTGTGACTAGATGGCGCTGTGTGGCCGGGCATGTCTTTGGTTACGTTTGAGAATCACTTTTTGATTATAGTGAAGAACCGTCGGCAATCCGGGCGGCATCGATGGCACAATAGTTGGATCGTTAAGCCTAAAGCCGACCCGAAGGTTCCGGCTTCGATTCCGGGTTGGGTCATTTTTTTATAGCAGTGCGACATAATGGCTTCCCTATGCCTAAAGGAAAGCGAAAGGGAAGCCCAAGTCGCTGTGACAACGGGCAAGTAACTGGTCAGTTTCTACCGCCATACCGGCCCAATCCGTACCCCCACGAGCCTTACCCTACTTACCGACAGAAACATGACCTGGAGGTCATTTGGCTACAGTATTCTAAAGGGTGGAGATCCTTCCCCGGACGGGCGGCTCAATTTGTGCTTACCTACCTCTCTTAAAAAGAGAGTTAAGAATATTATTGTTATATCAGCTATATTTAGCCCAATATAAAAATAATGTAGATATATGAATATTCAAACAATGAACGGCGCATTAATTACAAAATTAATTGTTCATATACTTTGAACGCGTTTGTCAGGTGTTGACAGCAAACATTTTCTTTGCCATTCTAATATTTACATTTACATTCTACACGGTACTTACTGGCCTTAAATTATGGTATAAATACAGTATAATAATTGATAAAATCTTAACTAATATTATAAAGCTGAAGAGTTTGTTTGTTTGTCTGTTTGTTTGAACGCGCTAATCTCAGGAACTACTGGTCCGAATTGAAAAATCCTTTTTGTGTTGAATAGACCATTTATCGAGGAAGGCTTTAGGCTATATAACATCACGCTGCAACTATTAGGAGCGAAGAAATAATGGAAAATGTAAAAAAAAAACGGGGGAAAAAATAACTATTCCACGCGGACGAAGTCGCGAGCACAGCTAGTATATAAGTATTAGAGGACATGACATATTAATCGGATACCAAAGTGGGGGTTATGGAAATCATGAGAACATATTCAAACTGACTTTGACTGGTTTGATTTCCCATTTGGTGGTGACCCCTGTCTCCTGAAGTTAGGGTCGTGCGTTCGATTCCCACCCGGGACAAACATTTGTGTTTGTTCCATGTCTGGTTGTTTGTATTTCTATCTTAACCTATAAATTACTTAGTAGTATCCGGTATGAAGAATGTCGGTGTCTTAATGGTTAAGGTCGTTGACAACCATACGGGGGTTCCAACCCCGCCACGGACCGATGTGTTTGCAGATTTAATTTTTTTTGTACGTCTATTCGAGGATGGCTTGGAACGAAAAGATGATAGGTCGCTCCCTTACATCCCACCTGCCCGTGGTGCATCCTGCCGAACAACAAAAGAGGCTCTGGCAAACCGACTGGTGGCGGTAAAACCATCACGATAGAAGGCGTAGCTAAATACCACAGGCTGATGACAGGCAGCAGCGTCACCGGAGCAAGAAGCTACGCCCTACGATCGCCAACCCGCCTGCCCAGCGTGGCGATTATGGGTATATCCTCCAGAAGTTTGCCCTAGGTGGTGAACAACTGGAGAGGCCTGTGTCCAGCAGTGGACTGCAATAGGCTGATGATGATGACGTCTATTCGATGCTCTTACGGGGAAGAAAACATCGTGAGAAAACTGTGAAGAAATTATAAAGTTGTGTGAAGTGGATGATCCCGTTCCTGACTAGCATGGTTGATTGAAGCCTAGTTTAGGGTTTAGGTTATACTTTGACCTATTTAATTGTTTGGGGCAAATGTTCGAACTCTTATAAAACTATACGTCTATAGGACTGTAGTTTGACATGAACTATTTTTTTAATTTTGAGCTAAGTCGTATTTTATTAAGAGTGAGAGAAGGTTGTGTGAAGTTTATGTAGATTTAATTGTTTTTTGAGTTCCGTCGTTTTTTCTTAACAGTGCGATGAGTTGTTGATGAATCATTATGAGGTTTATGTAGATTTGGAGTTTATGAAGTTTTTGTAGATTTATATTATTTTCTGAGTTACATCGTTATTTTCTTAAAAGTGCGATGAGTTATTGAAGAATCATTATAAAGTTTATGTAGATTTAGAGTTTATGAAGTTTATGTAGATTTAAATTATTATTTTGTTACGATATCTATGGCTTCTGGCTTAGAAGCCACTAATGTCTTGGTGATAGAAAATCAGTTCATCAGTTATTTAAATAAGTATTCTCGACAAAATTTTGAAATCCTGCTTAATTGTGAAAACTGTCGTCGACCTCGTTGAATGGTTAGGTCTAAAGGACCAACAATCCCAAGACTTTTCTTAATTGTTTCGGGTCTGGGTGTTGTGAAAGACATCTCCGGTCGTCGTCTGTTATATTCTTTATTGAACACGACACAATTGACCTATAACTAGAAACAAAAACATATTCAAGTGGAGGTCTTTTCCAGACAACCTATATATGTATTAGTATTAGGGAAAACCTTAGTTTCATGGGTAGGTATGTTTTGTTTTATACTAACACTAGTAGGCCGTCCCGACTTCGCACGGGGCCGGGGTAGACAATTATTTATTTTTGGAAATTTGGATATAAAACACTCGACTAAAGACATTTTAAGACTCATTTTTCTACATCTTCGGTTACATTGTTCAAATTTTACCAAGAATCCCTAATTTTTTTCAAAATGAAATGTAGCCTATGTCAAATTGGAAGAATGTAGCATTCTATTGGTGAAGAATTTTTTAAATCGGTCCACTACTTTTTGAGCCTATTCATTACAAACATACAAAAATAGGTACAAATCTTTATAATATTAGTATAGAAATAACACACGAGTAACTTATTTCTTACGCGTAGCTAAATACTAAAGACCGGTGATGGGCAGCAGCGTCACCGGAGCAAGAAGCTACGCCCTGCGATCGCCAACCCGCCTGCCCAGCGTGGCGATTATGGGTATATCCTCCAGATGTTTGCTCTAAGTGGCGAACAACTGGAGAGGCCTATGTCCAGCAGTGGACTGTAATAGGCTGATGATGATGATGAATGATGAACTTATTTCAAGACACATTGACCTCAAGAGGATCTATTAAGGTCGTGTTACACAAGACCCTAAACACTGGAAGGTCCCAAACTATACTTAAGTCCTTGAAGACGCTATTCTAAACATCCCAAGTACTCAGATGGGTCCTATCCTTAGATCGAGTTTTGAGGTCAGTGGGTAATTCCTGGAAACCTTTCGACCAATCGAAGTGTTTTACCTGTAAGTTAGGATTTATTATAGACTGATTTGTCTAGATACGTTAGACTGACTGGCACAATGGCTCATTTGGTAGTGACCTCTGCCGTCTGAGCGCGATTCCCGCACAGTACCTACAAACATTTGTGTTCATAAACAAACAGCGTCACCGGAGCAAGAAGCTACGCCCTGCGATCGCCAACCCGCCTGCCCAGCGTGGCGATTATGTGTATATCCTCCAGAAGTTTGCCCTAGGTGGCGAGCAACTGGAGAGGACTGTGTCCAGCAGTGGACTGCGATAGGCTGATGACGATGATGATGATGATGGGACTTTAATTTATCTATAGGTAAACACCCTTCGACCTAGCCAGGGACTAATAACAATAACTGATCAATACGTCAGTCGCCGTAAGGATGTGACCGTTGCACCTCATTATCGATGTAATCGTCGCATTACGCCCTTTGACGTTCAGCGAGCGATTCGAAATTTATTTTGTTCGTATTTTCATAATTGGGCGCGGGTGGGCGCCGGGGGGGGAGTGGGGGGTGGCGCCCGGGGCGTCATCGCGCCCCTCGCGTGGGTATTTAATGATTATACGCTGACTGCCACCTGATTGCCGCCGTTGGGATCGGTGTCGATGATTTGTCGATAGTTTTTGTCGATGAAGTTGCTTCGGACGTTTTTGTTGGTTTTTTCTTCGTTACCTCTGTATAGGGTGACAAAGAGGGGAACGAGAGTCATTTGACTCATTGACATTCATGTACCTGTGACCATTTCATCCTACGTCTTCTTAATCTCAAACTTGTCTTTTTAGTCTCGAAACACTTTTATCGAACCTTTGTCGTACTGATATATTTTACTTGTTGGATAAAATTTTTTTTTACTTTATTTATGTCATGTTGTTTATTTTAAATTCTTAGACATATTTTAATTAAGTAGAGCTAGATCGAGAAATCTGATGATAGTAAGCGTCACAACCCGTGACAGTTGTAGTGTCAAGTATACTACATATTTATATTGCTCTGGATTTCAAACTTCACTTAATGGGTGCCAGAAGATCGCTCTCACTGATGGGTTGGGTTCAGGACAAGGTGCTGTGTGATTTAGTCGATCAATAGGAGGAATGGCAGACTATTTTTAATAGAGAACTGTGGAAAAGATTGAGAGAGAACTTTTTGTCCAGCATTAGGACAGTATGGGTAAAAAAGTAGAAGAATTTAAAGAATTTCAGACTTATCAATCAGGACGCACAAGGGAAACCTCCTCAAGAATTCCCCTCATCTTGAACACGCGAAGTTAATAAATATCAGACAAAATCACATACTCCGATTGCTCCGATCAAAGTAAGTAGCTAAGCTGTAACATGCAAAATAGTTATATCGACAATCGATAGTTTCCCCGCTGCACCCCATCACCAAAACTCGCGGGGAGTCACACTACACGGGTAACGCGGGGTCGGCAGGGGGGAGGGGGGGTACACCGCAGTACATAGCCCATGTATCAGTACATACCCGGCCAGCACATAGCTGGTGGATCGCCGAAATTTTGCAGTTATTTTGTATCGAAAACTAGGTTATCCAGCGATTCATTCGTCTATCGCCGGAGCCCGATTTATTTATTGTCACTGTATTGATGCTGGCATAGGTACGAAATTTGATGTATTACCTCATATATTGATAGTTAGCTACCATACAATATTCTTACATTCTTCTCATAGTAAAACGTAATGCTTGGTAAGTCTATTTAAGGCAACGGTCTTGTCTAAATTTTCTTAAGTCTATCGGTTGATCACAACTTTTTCTTTGGCATTCTGTAGCTTAATCATCATCATCATCGGTCTATCGCAGTCCCCTGTCCACATAGGCCTCTCCAATTGTTCGCCACTTCAGGCAACCATCATCATCATCATCACCAGCCTAACGCAGTCCACCGCTGGACATAGGCCTCTCCAGTTGTTCACCACTTAGGGCAAACATCTGGAGGATATACCCATAATCACGCTGCTGGGCAGGCGGGTAGGCGATCGCAGGGCGTAGCTTCTCGTTCCGGTGACGCTGCTGCCCGTCATCGGCCTGTGGTATTTAGCTACGCCTTCATTTGTGCTGGTTATACTGCCATCAGTCGGTTGCCTGTGCCTCGTTTGTAATTCGGCAGGATGCACCACGGGCAGGTGAGGTCGGTTTGGAGGGAAAAGATGATAGGCCGCTTCCTTACATCCCTTTATTACATGGATTGGACACAGGCCTCTCCAGTTGTAGCTATGTATAATAATTATGTGTTAATTTACAGAAAAGTATAAGTAAGTTGTCTAGTACCCATAGTACAAGCTTCGGCTCATTATGACGCTCTGGGGCCCAGTGTGGCACGTCTTGACAAACATACAGACAAACTGACAAACAGACACTTTCCCATTTATAATATTATTATTAGTATATGTATATTAGTAAAGATATTTTTTTAAATGTATTATACATGCTGTCACATTGTCATCTAAGGTGCAATAGGTTTTAAGATCACTGCCTCTTTCTGTACAAAAACGAACTTTCCAAAATTGTGTAGTCAACTTGTATGTACTTGTAATACTAGGTCATAGCTATGTAAACACGTCAGTCTAGGTTAAACCTAAATGCCTAACCAAGACTGGCGTTTAAATGTGCCCAACCCACGTTAATAATAACAAACAAATATAGAACCCAACCTATTTAATAAAAGAGTTTAATATAATCTGACATGACTGTAATAAAAAGAAACAAATCACCGCCCCAAGCTAAGGTTTTCTCTTATACTATGAGAACCAGGCGTAGATTGGTGACAAGTACACGGGACAATATAGAAAAAAATATTTTCTAAATTGACCCGACCGGGAATCGAACCCGGAAACTTTCAAACGTCCGCGCTTTCAGCCGCTGCGCCACTAAGGCAGTCTCAAATTATCTTGTGACTAACAAACAATTTAAATTAATCAGCTATATCAGGTAGAGGATAACTCTACCCGTAGGGCGTCTGAAAAAGATCCCTTATACCTATAAAAGATCACATAAATTCTATCAAAATGTCTATTCGTGTTTTAAGTCAACGGTTTGGTTACAGTGCAATAAAGACTATCTATCTATCTATCTGAATTCTCTATCTACTCTGTGGCTTACCTACGTGTGTTCCGTTTTCTGCTTGAAGATTAAAAAACATAAATTTAGTGATATTCACTGAGATCTATCATTATGAATGACTTTTACATAGATGAAAATGCCGATCTAATGAACAAGAACAAAACCGACCCAACTTCCTATGAAAAATACTCATCTAATGATGACGAACACCCGTACACGCATGCCTATAGATAGATACACCGTACATTTAGGTACCAGGTGCACATAGCCAGTTAGGAGTTAGGTGGGGTGACAGCAAGGTATCGACCGTCTTGAGGGCGGTGGCCAAGGACCGCATCTGCTATGCGGACACTAAATATCCGTTGACCTTCCGCGCGGCTATGCTCGCCTGGTAGTTTGTGTTGTGATGGTCATTTGCATGTGGTTTTTTTACTAATTTCCTAGGTGGGGAGGTAATTATTGCAATATAACTTTACCTTTTGCTTAATCTGAAAAAGAAAAAACTATACTCCGTTTTTTAGCATTACAAATTTGGTAAACAAAGAAGCAGTGATGGGTAAACTTTTTCTACACATGTTTTATGACAATCAGCGACCGCCTATAATAGGTACATCATCATCATCATCAGCATTTCGCAATCCACAGCTGGACATATGCCTCACCAATTTCCAATTTTGAAGAGGCTACTTAATACTTCCACCCAAAAATAATCCTGTTGTATTGTATTTGAACAATGCACTTTTGTATTTTTTGTCAAAAGCTGTCAAATTATAATTTGACAGCTTTTGACTTTGAAAATAATTATTTTAACAAAGCCATTAAAAAAAAAAAAAAAAAAAAGTTTCGTATTCACAACCTTTATTGTTTATGTCATTTATAGTGCAAGCTTTTGACAGTGACTAGTTCATTCGGTTTCACGTGCACAATAAATTAATTGCCTTTGTACTTTTTAATGCTAAAAATACTTCAAAGAATTTGCCAGGTGTCTCATTGTAAAGTTACAATCTAATCCAGACGCATTAACACAAATGTTCGTTATCACATAACTAAACCACTTGAATCGGATTTGAACCTAAAACTTTCCAGCTCGGTCAGGATTACCACCTACTAAGATATTAGGATAAATTATTGCACAATAATACCTACCTATATGCAAGTAACTCAAATACACATAGTAATCTATTGACAGAATCAGTACAAAGATTTCGTATGATTTGCTTTGGTTACATAGATTTCGGATCTGGTCGTACAGTAAGACACTTCCATGTTCGCTGATAGCAAAAAACTAAGGCCACTATTAAAACCATCAAGAAAGTAACGTATTTTAATATTCTAATGCGAACTGCACCTTATATGGCATACACTATTAAAATACTAGAAAAAGCTATGAAACGCATACATTATTATTGATCTAACTACCGCGCCCTCGGGCAGCCATGGTCTATGGTTACCTATGGGTAGGTACCACCCCGGTCGTCCCGCCCCGTTGACAGGACAGGTGGAAAAAAATGTTTCATTTACCCCCGTGGTGCAGACCCCGTTTAAACGGGGTAGGTGGCACAGATCAAGTATCGTTTACCCCGGTGTGCTTTTAGACTGGGCTGATTAGGATACTTCGGAAATAAAATTCGGTACTCTGACGAAAAAAACTTGCTCGCGACGAAAAAGAATTATCGATTTCACTGTCGATGTAGGTAATCTGATTGATCAATAAAGTTATTTGTTAAAAATGTTCATTACTGTCTGTCCCTATGTATGCTTAGATCTTTTAGGGGCAGCGCAGACGGCACACTTTTTGTGCGATACAGTCTGCGCCTGAAGAGGGTCTAGGTCTGCCGACACAGAATGATCGAAGATGTGCGTCGTGTGCGTTGATTCTGTGAAATTTCCGCGACAGATTTTTGCGCGTCGTGTGCGTTACTTTTTTTTATATATTGGCTCAGCATAGTGGCTTCCCTCCGCCTGATGGAAAGCAGGAAAGGAAGCCCAAGCCGCCCTGAAAACGGGCGGGAAACCATTCAGTCATGCTGGCCTGCAAGATGCTTCTTCACGCTTCGTTTAAAGGATCCCATACTATCAGAAAGCGGGAACACGTGTGCTGGCAGAGAGTTCCACTTTTTAATGGTACGGCACAAGTAAGAGTTACCAAACTTTTTAGTGCGCGAAGGAATATTATCTACCGTGAAACAGTGACAAAAAATACTGCATATAATTGAAAAATAGTGCGTCACGGATAGTCTGTCGTCTGTGCTGCCCCTAAGCCACCCAATTAGTTTTGATGTGGTTTTTGTAATAGATAGAGTAATTCAAGGGGAAGGCTTATATGCATAATATAATAGACTCATTTTAGAAGTTTACAATGTTTTTTTTAAATACCGAAGCGAAGCTAGGCGGGTCGCCAGTACTAAATAAATTCGCCCCGTTAAACGTTAATTACCGGGGTCGATGAAACAATGATTCCCAACTGTCCCGTTAGCGGGGTTGATGGCATCCAACTACCTATGTCCATCTACGGCCTGCTCACCTTTAGGTCTGATGACATACTGCATTATGCCTGCCCTATCCGGCAGCTAGCTATCTGTCATTGAGTGTAATTAATTACGAACTAAATTGCAACTAGTACGTACAAACATACGTACGGACTGTCAGCTAGATTACTGTATTGGATAACAGCATATATGAAGCGGTTAGGTTAGAGTCGTGATTTGAGGGCTGATACTGTAGTGCCGTAACAGATTGAGATTTTCCATTCCTTCAGCATCATATTCATTCTGACTGGCTCGGTGGTAGTGTCCTGTGCCTTCTGAGCCAAGGGCCGTGGTTTCGATCCCCACACATTACAAACATTTGTGTGCATGAACATGTCTGTTTGTATTGGTCTGGGTGTTGTCTATGTACGAGTATAATATGTATTTATTTACAAAAAAAAATTATCTAAGTATGTTTATCAGTTGTCTAGTACCCATAGTACAAGCTTCGGCTTAGTTTGGGGCTAGGTGGCGCTGTGTGGCCCAGTGTGGCATGTTTTGGGTTATTTATTTTATTTCATCACCAGCCTATATCAGTCCACTGCTGAATATAGGCCTTAAGGGATGTAAGGGAGCGGCCTATCATCATTTCGCTCCAAGCCAACCTCTCCCGCCCGTGGTGCATCCTGCCGAATAACAAACAAGGCGCTGGCAACCGACTGGTGGCGGTATAACCATCACAGTTGAAGGTGTAGCTAAATACTACAGACCGATGACCGGCAGCAGCGTCACCAGAGGGAGAAGCTACGCCCTGCGATTGCCAACCTGCCTGCCCTGTGTGGCGATTACGGTTATGTCCTCCAGATGTTTGCCCTGTGGCGAACAACTGGAGAGGCCTATGTCCAGCAGTGGACTGCAATAGGTTAATGTTGATGATGATGATATTTAGTTGATAGGCAGCAACCTCTATCACTGAAAAAACTGGTCTTCAAGTTATTCATATACTTATATACTTTGTGTGGATGCAATGAAAAACTGAAAAGCATAATTATGAAAGTTTAGTTCGAATGCGCGAGCTAAGCTTAGCTAACTTAGCTTGAGTTGATAGTGGACAATCGGTTTATTATTTAATCACATATCTCTTTACCATTTCTTATTGTGGCCGAAATTCGGTCAGGAGGCCATGAGTTCTATCCAAGTTCAAACAAAGCAAATGATTCATAAATAACAGCCGCCAGTTAAGGCCGTAAGGGTGTTCTTCCACCAGAGCTGTGCTATGAATGCGTTTGATCCACCAGTCATATTAATAGGGATGTTTTGAGGGTCAAAATAATCTTAACTAATATTATAAAGCTGAAGAGTTTGTTTGTTTGAACGCGCTAATCTCAGAAACTACTGGTCCGAATTGAAAAATTCTTTTTGTGTTGAATAGACCATTTATCGAGGAAGGCTTTAGGCTATATAACATCACGCTGCAACTATTAGGAGCGAAGAAATCATGGAAAATGTAAAAAAAAAACGGGGAAACAATAACTATTCCACGCGGACGAAGTCGCGAGCACAGCTAGTTACATTATATTTAGTCCGTATTTTAGATCATAATAATGAATTGGACATGTATTTTTCCTTTTTTTATTCAAATAAAAAATAGCAAAGATACAAGGCATGAAAAGTTAGAAGTGGGAGTTTTTGACGTCACTCCGTCCCGTAAAAATGCCTCACAGAATGACGCCACGCGTAATTTCAACGGGCTATAACTTTGTAATTTTAAGTCTAATTTACAAATAAAAATACGCGTCTTTTATTTATGAATAAGCTAAAAGACGGACTAATTTTATCCGTTAGTACTAATGTTATCCGAGCCGCCCTTCCGGGGAACGACTTCCATCCTATAGAATACCGCAGCCAAAGACCTCCGGGTCGTGTTTCTGCCGGTGAGTGGGGTTTCCAGGTAGCTCGTGGGGGGTTAGGGTTCCTTGCCCTTTGTCATAGCGACTTGGCTATCCATCAGGCATAGGCAATTATGTCGTGCTACTATAAAAAAAAAACATTCTCAGCATGGCCGTAGCCATCTCTGGTAGAGGAGCAGTGGCGGATTAACGGATTACGGCCCCTGTTCTCCAGGGGCCTCCATCCTCTACTGGCGTTCCATGTTATACCTAAATTTTATCGAGAATCATCCACAATATATCCGAAATCACAAGGCGCGAACAGTCCGGGAGAGTCCCTTCATGCACCCCTGCCCCAGGCGCGCAAATCTAAATATATAAAACTCAAAGGTGACTGACTGACTGACTGACTGACTGACTGACTGACTGACATAGTGATCTATCAACGCACAGCCCAAACTACTGGACCGATCGGGCTGAATCTAAATATATAAAACTCAAAGGTGACTGACTGACTGACTGACTGACTGACATAGTGATCTATCAACGCACAGCCCAAACTACTGGACCGATCGGGCTGAAATTTGGCATACAGGTAGATGTAATGACGTAGGCGTCCGCTAAGAAAGGATTTTGATCAATTCCACCCCCAAGGGGATAAAATAGGGGATGAAAGTTTGTATGAAACTTTGTCAATTTTGAGCCGATTGGGCTAAGACTTTGCATGTATAAAGCTACTATGACGTAAGCATCCGCTAAAAATGGGTTTTGATCATTTCTACCCCCAAGGGGATTAAATAGGGGATGAAATTTTGTATAAAACTTTGTTAATTTTAAGCCGATTGGGCTAAGACTTGGCATGTATAAAGCTACTATGACGTTTCCATCCGCTAAAAAAGGGTTTTGATCATTTCAACCCCCGAGGGGATAAAAATAGGGGATGAAAATTTTTATGAAACTTTGTCAATTTTAAACCGTTCGGCATTAAAAGGCATTCCCGAATTCCCACGGGAACGAGAATTAGCTGGAAAATCCTTTTGTATGAAAATCTAAACCGTTTCAAGCGTCTAGCTTGAAATTTGGCATGTAGGTACTTTAGTAAACTAAAAGCTTAGTTGCAACAGGATATTGCAAAATTCCCACGGGAACGATAGTTAGCGGGCAAAAATCTAAACCGCGTAAGATAGATGATTAAAATTTGGCATGCAAGTACCCTAATAAATGTAAAGCTTACTTGCAACGCGATATTGCAAAATTCCTACGGGAACGGGAGTAATTCCACTCCGAAAAAGATAAAACTTCAAATATTTTCCTAAATCAACCCTTTACGGGATTCAATAGGAAAAAACGTGAAAGGCCGAGAAATAAACTCACAGCCCAAAACTACTGATTTCTCTCAATAAATGGCCTTACTGGTAAAATTAAATCTAAATAGACTGACTTACTGACTGACATTTATATGCCTAAACGGCTAAACGTAGGTACTAGAAATGTAGAAGAGACGTAGCTTAGATACCGTAGAGGTGCACTAAGAAAGGCATTCCCGAATTCACACGGGAACGGGAATTAGCTGGAAAATCCTTTTGTATGAAAATCTAAACCGTTTCAAGCGTCTAGCTTGAAATTTGGCATGTAGGTACCTTAGTAAACTAAAAGCTTAGTTCCAACAGGATATTGCAAAATTCCTACGGGAACGGGAGTTATTGGGAAAAAACTTTTGTATGTAAAAATTTAAACACGCGGACGAAGTCGCGGGCAAAAGCTAGTATTACATAAAAATACCTACATTTTATGTACTTCCAAGTTAAAGTATGTTTGGCTTCATACAAAAGGTTCGATGTCTTTTGCACGTTCTTAATTACTTTGTTATAACCTACAATTCCATGCCTTTCATTTCCATTTAAACAATAGAGGGCCTACACAGGCTCGGTGCTTAGGGCCTCGGATACTCTTAATCCGCCACTGTGGAGGAGCACCCTAGTACTGAATGACTCTGCTCGGCCCGGCCACTTGTTGAATGGGAATCTTCAATCGTATGTTTTCGTATTCGTCGGGCGGGCCGCTAAAATTGCGCTCGAGATTTTACAACCCCATACGCACGTATTGCTGGATATTTTTTGATGATCTGCAATCTTGTTGCGAAATCAATGTGTTTTTCTTTAAAAATTGTGTGAGTGATATGACTCAAAAAATTTCATTTGGGTCAGTAGAGCTAGATTTTAACGTGTGTGTCCAAAGTCTCTTCAGGAAAAAAGCAATAAGAAACAATAAAGTTTGCGTATGCAAATTATAGCGTAAGCAAAATATTTAAATTATAGTTCATAGCGAAATCTTACAATGCATTAACACGTTGAGCGCCATGACGGTCACCGGTGACCGACAAACAATAGTTTTTCTATTGTGTTTTTATTTTTTATAGTGGCTCGACATAATGGCCTCTCTACGCCTGATGGAAAGCGAAAGAGAAGCCCAAGTCGCTGTGACAACGGGCAAGTAACTGGTCAGTTACCTGTCAGTTGCCACCGCCATGCCGGCCCAACCCTAACCCCCCACGAGCTCCGGAAACCCTACTCACCAGCAGAAACACGACCCAGAGGTCATTTGACTGCGTTTTGTGTCTAGTTTATCGGCAGTCAAAGACTTAATAGCAAAATCTTAAATACTTTTTTTTATCTTGAGCACTGGTTATAAAGGTAGGTAACTTAAAAAAGTGTAAAAACTTAACTTCTTAGGGTTACCTATGACTGCTGATTAACTAGACACAATAGATAAATCTTTGTTGGCCGATCAACTTGCTATGGTAACAAGCTAAAAATACTCGTATTATGTACCAGCTTCTCACTACGATTTCATACGCACAGTTTTAGCACTTCAAGATGCTTACTTAAACCCAAGACTGTTTGCTTTTAAATGACAATGTAATAAGCAGAAAGAAATATTTATGGTTTCGATTTCCGATTCAATTAGAAAAGGAATGCCATGTGTGTGAGATACTCTCACTCGAGAGCCTTAGTACGAAGGATACATCGATACTAGATTATTTTAACTTATTACTACATCTAATACGTTATCGTTAAATAAGTAGTTATAATAATATGCGTATATTACTTGCGTATTACCGGTTGTTACTAGATCAAACGGGTTACAACCAATGGATTCAATTAACTGTATAATTTAAAAGTGAATCTATATGAATAATCAATTTTGTAACACTGTTTACTTTTCTATAATAAACTACTCGAGTTTATTGCTCAAAAGCTTATTACGAATGACAAAAAGGAAATAAGAGTTAAAATTGTGCGTTTTATTCGCGGTACTTTTAGAAATAATGACGTTTTGCACCTGCGTTTTAATGGGAACTAAAGGGTGAACACTCGTGTGTGTTCTCTGAAGTGTGACATTACCGCAGCGTCCAAATGCCTTCGCCTTAAACTGTGAAGTGTATTAATTTATTAGGTCGCCATTATTTTCTCCTTTTGTTAATAATTAATTGCTTACGTATGTTGTTTATTGGTAATAAACGAAACTTAATTAGACTAAGGCATTTATACAAATACGTGAAAGGACCCCTATGTGCAATGGACAGTTTGCACCTGTAATTTGCTGGATCAATTAAGTACATTTCTCACCTAGTGCAATGCCTAATCTCCAAACGAAACAATAATAAATAAATTCTCGTAAGTAAACATTACTAATAATCCCAAATATGTCTTTATTACATTTCTACGCTTACGTGACGACATTCTACAATGATTTTTTGTAAATTCTATTCTAGAAACTGCTTATAATTTTTATGAATAATAAAAGCTTATTATCAAAACACAATGCAAATTCTACGTGAGAATACTTAAACCTCCTTAATACGACTATAAGGGGTGTAAAATCGGTCCTTTCAGCCATTTAAACAAATATTGTTAAATACACCCATAAACAATTTGATATATACGAAGACTATTACTATTAAGTACCATTATAGCGTTAATTTATAAATAACATAAACCAACAATAAAACCATTTTTTTTACATGCCACGCTGGGCCACACAACGCCATCTAGCCCCAAACTAAGCCGAAGCTTGTACTATGGATACTAGACAACTGATAAACTTACTAAGATATATTTTTTTTTTGTAAATAAATACATATTATACATAGAAAACACCCAGACCAATACAAACAGACATTATCAGGAAAGACGAAAATTATTTGCATAAGCCGTTTCTGGACGCATGCAAATTTTAAGACGAAATTCAAACAATTATGATTTTAGGGAATATATGTATGATATGATTTTTTATGGTTTTATTGAAGTTTTTTAACGTCCAGATTCATAAATATCTACATATTTTCAAAATTTATTTTTTTCTATTATACGAGTTATAAATCTTCAAAGTCATTGATTAGACAGAAAATTTCAATATTTACGATATAAATTCTCGCTATACAACTCCGTACTCAACATAGAATAATCTGTTTTTAAGAGACAGACTGATATATTAGCTTTAAACTACTCATATCTCGTCCGATTTTCAGGGAATTTTGAGTTTGTTTTTTTCTGTTCATAGTATATTTTTCGTCTATTTAACGATAAATTAGTAAATACACAAATATATTATTTTCGATAGACATTCCCTATTGTATTTTCGAACATTAAATAAATTCCAGTTGGTGCTTTAATGACATAATTTACTTTAGCCACTTACTTTAACAGTTAATTAGGGCGTACCGTAAGAGATAAATATCGTTATAATTACGAACGAGGCGATGGGAATACGACAATTCTTTATCCAGCTGTTCTCAATGTGGTCTAAAAGTGACCTCTGAGGCTGTCAACATCAGCATCAGCTTACTGCCTATCCAATTGTTCACCATCCATTTTGACACCTATCTCCTTTCACTCCACAAACATTTGCAAACCCTAAACATTCGTGTGATGGATATTTGTGTTTGCTCCGTGTCTGGGAGTTTGTACTAAGTGTATTTTGTGGTAACGTTGTTCTGATACCCAAAACACAAGTGCTTAAGGTACTTACTTTGGGATCGGAGGAAATTATGTGATGTTGTCTGATATTTATTTACCTATTATAAAATAACCTGATCTAATGATGCTTTTTAAGTTCACAAGTCCACATGCATAAAGATATTTTTAATTTTAATTTCAAACATAAATGTTTGAGAATCACTGGTCTAGCTGGTCCCCAAGAAGCGGCGATATCTTTGCAGTGTGTAATCTTTGAAGCAGTGTCAATTAGCAAAAATCTAGATAAGGGGACGAGTGGATTTTTTTAATGTGATTTTTTTTTCGCGTGTCCGACAGAGCGACGTTGTTAGGACTATTATAGAAACGAGGCATTTAATTTACTTATAGTTCTTTTTAATTCTGTTTTTATTTCTGTTTACTTTAAAATATAATACATATATAGGAAACACCCAGACCAATACAAACAGACATGTTCATGAACACAAATGTTTGTACTGTGCGGGAATCGAACCCACGACACTTGGCACAGAAGGCAGACGTCACCACCAAATGAGCCATCGAACCGGTCATGGTATTTTGCTACGCCTTTATTTTTTCGTAATAATTTATACTAATAATAACGAAAAAATATATTATTACGAAGAACTATCTACACTAATATTATAAAAAAGGAAAGATTGTACTTCTGTGTGTACCTATGTTCGTTATGCATAATCTTAAAAACGACAGTGCCCATTTCAAAAATTCACCATTGGAAAGCTACTTTTTTTTCTAAGAAACCAGAGTAACATAGGCTATATTTATTGCTAGCAAAGATTAGAGATCCTTGCTAAAACACCAATAATGTAAACCAATAAAATTTTATCTTAAATACCCGAAGCGAAGAGCGGTTCGATACTTTATGATAACTTTACGTAACTCCGGCTGGAATTTGCTTAACAATGTATGTCCAACCTTGTCGTAAACTGAAAGCAACATTTTAGTGTCTCAATTTCGGTATTTGCATGTGTCTGCACACAAAGCCGAGGTTGCCCATTCATAGCGTCTAGGCGTAAATACGTAGATATAGTCGCTTATCCCCTAGACCGTAGTAGGTTTTATTTGTACCTAGGTAAAGCACCAACATGTCTGTTTATATTGGTCTGGGTGTTTTCTATGTATAATATGTATTTATTTACAAAAAAAAAGTATTAAGTAAGTTTATCGGTTGTCTAGTTCCCATAGTACATGCTTCGGCTTGGTTTGGGGCTAGATGGCGATGTGTGCCCAGCGTGGCATGTGTTCCCTCAATGTCGTCCTGTCACAAAGTGGTGGGAAAGCAGTTCGATGCCGGAGAGATTATCAGGATCAAAGGCTTAAGGAGTTTCCCTATGCAGGGGGGCGATAGCTGACATCTTTCTGAACTGCTATGTTATTGAGTATTGTTGAAAGAAAAACTCAAGCTATAATTTCTGGTTAGATTCGAAATTCCGAACCGAAAAGTCTCACACTCGTATTCACAAAAATTACTAAGGTCACAGAGCGCGCGGACGCACAGGTACCTACCCAAAAACCTATTCCACCTACCAATGTCCATTATATCTAGCCAATGTTTATTTTTAGCACTAATTAAAATTTTATTACAAAACATTTTATACCTTTCATGTTAGGTACATCCCATAGACGTTTAGAATCTCATCTAGGTACCAATCCTTAGCACTAGACATTGTTTCAAAGTCTAGATTCACCTGCTAACAGCCGTCTCGTCAGCGGCGGTACCAGGGACCCAGCGCACACATGGCGGTGGAAATGGTGCCTATATTTAGTGGCTTGTCCATTTGAAGCACTATCGATTGGCGCGCAGAGCGTTGACCCGCCGCCGGCCGATTCGTTAATTTATTAATTATTTAAAACTAGCCATCGCGTCCCGAAAATACGCGGGTAACAGGATCGCAGCGGATGAGAGGAGGTTGACAGGATTTTTTGTTTCGTTCCAATGGCTTCGCTATTTTAAACGCTGCATTTCGATAGGCTACTGACTATTCTTAATACGATATTTTATGGATTCCTGTGGAGAGATTCAGAGTAGAATACGTATCTTTTAACTATATTTAAAAAAATGTTTCCTATAGGTATTCATTTACAATATAGAGTCCAGTCTACCCCGTGGGTTGTCATAGACATTATTGGGCAGCTATTTAGTTTAAGTAATTACCTTAGTTTTCTTATAAAGACAGCGGACTCAATATGGATTTTTAAATTACCTAAATAACTAATATTTTAAAACCGAAATAATTGTCTTTTTTCACCATGTTGATAAACAAACTTCTCAAGCGCTAGCAACGCACCCGTGAATCCCTCGTGTTGTATTGTCAATGGGTTGATATGATCACTTACTAATCGGCGACCTTCTGACCCATTTGCCCCATTTGTTATATAAAAAATAAAGACCTTGAAGATGTCCAATCATTGTGATATTATATACAAATATACTAAACATGATTTATCTTTGTTCTAGGACAATCTCACTCCAGAACCAGCTGACATGAACGACGACGAAAACTTTTCAAGTAAGTTTCAAATCAAAACCACAACTTACATTCATTTGTATACAGCCACTTGCATCAAATCAATTAAAAACTCCTTGGTATTTTATGCTCCATGAAAAAAAAAGGAAACAAAACTTAAAATAAGAACCCTCCATTATTAAATCAATCGCATAAAATACCTAACCGATTGGCTTGTTTCGAATCATTTGAATTTTGAAAATGGATTCTAAATTTGAAATTGATTGGCGAATGTGATCTGGTGCAGGTCATGGCTTCACGAAAGACGCGGAGAAGTTGAAAATGATGTTGCTTGCATGGAATTACCACAACCAATCGCAAGGTAATAAGAACTATTTTACTGTAAAACAAATATTGTGAGATTTGCCACACTTACTTAAAAATGATTGGATAATGTTATTTAAACGATTTTCTTTTTGCAAAAAGGATCTTTTTTGGAACAAGTTCTTTTCATTCGTGGCTTACTAACTAAATGTCCATTATTTTTTAAGTAAGTATGTTACCTTAAACGAAATGTTTTAATTTTAACGATTGCAAACCTAGATAAAGGTACAGTCACCAGCATTAAAATACATCTGATGTTTTTAGCACATTGAAACTGACTTAGCAGTGACTGTACAGGAGTCTTGTTATATTATGAGAAAATTCGTACTAGGACGAGCTAATACGAATTTTCTCTTCCTTTAAAAGTATTTAAGTCATAGTTTTATAACATTTATGAAGTTGAGATGAAGTATGTAGTGAAATGTATGTCTATGCCTCGGCTTCGCACGGGTATTAATTTAATACAGCCTATGTTCCCGGAGATAGTGTAGCTTCTCTGAAAGACAGACAGACAGACAAAAATTTTACTGATTGCATTTTTGGCATCAGTATCGATCACTAATCACCCCCTGATAGTTATTTTGAAAATATATTTCATGTACAGAATTGACCTCTCTACAGATATAAGTATAGATAGATAATACCGAAGCGAAGCCGTGGCAGGTCGCGAGTTTTCTACAAATTATGTCCGCTAAGTCCCTTTTGGGTCGTTTCGGATCACTGTCCACGCCATGACGCGCAAGACGGGTCTGTGTTCTGCTCAAACTGGTCTATCGGGCGCGTATATTAGGCGTCCGGTTTGCATAATTTCATCGGGGCTGGATGGCAGCTATTTTTACTGCGAGAAGCCGTATCGAGTGCGGGGGGCGTGCACAGTGTGCGCAGTTAGGTTTGCTAGTCATAAACTCATTTTATAGTTGTCTGTCCATCGTGGTACGTTTTATGCGGATTTTTGATGCAGATTTGGTATCAGACAGCTTCTAGCTCTGTGATAAAGGATCCCATAGGCGATTCATTGAAATAAGAAATATATATTATACTATCGTTTATTATTGCTATATCTGTCTTTATAAAGAATTGCCCTTTGCGGCGAACATTTTAAAAATATGATAACTTTAATTTACAAGCGATATTTTAATCATAAACCCGACTGACAAATGTTTTAGTTCTTGACTAGCGCTATAGAAAATAATAAGTTAAGAAGCAAGCCTCTAAATTCCTTAATTTCGGGAAATATTCTCAAATTCCATATTTTGTGAATAAAATCGAGAGAGAGTAAAATTGAATCTTACTAAATATTTTTACATACTATTGTATAAGTAGGTAAATAATTCATATCACTGTAGCCAAAATCAATGATATGTACTATTTAAAACATAGTACAATATATCATACATTAAACAAAAGGTTTCCTTTTTTGTCGTCGTAATTAACTAAGTACTTGATCATCTATTTATTGGGAATATAACTACTTCCTTACATCATAAAAAGTTCACACATGAACAGTTTTCAATTGTAAGCGTGTTAATAGTATTTTTTATACGACTATTAAATTAAAACGTCTCTATAAATTTATCACGCAAAAAGTCACACCTCCCCTTGAGATAGCGTTGTCAAAAGTTAACATACATACTTAGAACTTTATGTCTCCGTAATAAGAGCTAACCAATGAAAAAAATGGGTTATTTTTATATTTTTGTTCGCAAAACTCTGAGCATCTCGCCCACAGTGCGTACCTCAAATTATTTATAGGCGAAGGCTTGTTCGGGTTGACATTTAGGAGCAGATGCACCGGCGTGTTCCTACTCCTGTTAATTTATGTGCTCCTGGTAACTGGCATGCATGCATACTAAGTACACTTGTGAAATTATACCCAGTGCCACTGGGCAGGATGATAGGGAAAAATGGAAAAAAATATCGTGTATGGGCGAGAGGGATTAGCATATTGGAGGTTCCCGAGAAAATAGGTCTAGAAACCTAATAGATATGGAACTAGCTGTGCCCGCGACTTTGTACGCGTGGAATAGAGTTTCATCCCTTATTTTAACCCGTTGGGGGTAGAATTGATCTAAATCCTTTATTAACAGATGCCTACGTCATAACATCTACCTGCATGCCAAATTTCAGCCCGATCTGTCCAGTGGTTTGGGCTGTACGTTGATAGATCACTATGTCAGTCAGTGTTTTTAATGTAAAGAAACATAAAAATTATAAATTGACAGCCCCAGTGACGTAATGCTTAGGGTAATATTCGGTTAGGGTTGGGCCAAGGACTTTCTTGGGTTGGGCCGGCATGGCTTACTTGCCAGCTGTCACAGCGGCTTGGGCTTCTCTTTCGCTTTCCATAAGGCGTACTACGCCTTATGGAAAGGCGTACTAAGCCTTAGGATACTTACCACCTAGTAATTCTATCCTCATCATCATTTACCAGTCCACTGCTGGACATAGGTCTCTCCTTGTAACTCTATAGCACAGCCCTATTTATGTAAGACTTATCACTGAGCCCTAAATAAAAAAGGACAACAGTTGTTTGTTTTCATCCAATTATGGGGAAAGACAATAATAGATTTGACTTTGATAAGGCATAGTGCTTATTGATTGTTCATGGTTTATTTATTCAGTGGTGTTATTTTATGTCATGTGTAGGCTGCCGTTAGGACTCTGGGCACAACTAGAATAATAAATTATTATTATTATCCACTGCTATCGTAGCTAAATATCATAGACCGATGACGGGCAGCAGCGTCACCGGTGTAAGAAGCTACGCCCTTCGATCGCCAACCCGCCTGCCCAGCGTGGCGATTATGGGTATATCCTCCAGGTGTTTTCCCTAAGTGGCGAACAACTGGAGAGGCCTATGTCCAGCAGTGGACTGCAATGGGCTGATGATGATGATGATGATTATCCACTGCTGGACTCGGGCCTCTCCAGCTATTCGTCACTTAGGGCAAACATTTGGAGGATATATCCATAATCGCCACGCTGGGCAGGCGGGTTGGCGATCGCAGGGCGTAGCATCTCGCTCCCGTGACGCTGCCGCCCAAAGACGACTAAGGGAATATCAGGAAAGGGACAGCAGCGTTACCAATAAAACCTAGTGCGGTCGTCAACCCGCCTGCTAAGCGTGGTCACTAAAGCAATATCATTGGGCTCCCCTAATAACAATTTTGTTGTGATTTGGGGGGCCACTAGCCAGGGGCCAAAATGTTGTATTAGGGGCCATATTTCTTTTTCAAGTTTTCTCAATCAACTGTGGGGGGTTAGGGTTGGGCCGGCATGGCAGTGGCAACTGACAGGTAACTGACCAGTTACTTGCCAGTTGTCACAGCGACTTGGGCCTCTCTTTCGCTTTCCATCAGGCGTAGGGAAGCCATTATGTCGAGGCACAATAAAAAAAAACCAGACATAATTTTGGGTACTTTTTGTGTTAAAAATTGATACAAATTTACGTGTCTCTAACGCACGCTGTAGTCCATTGCTAAGTACACCTTTTAACCCTCCACTGCGGATGTTTCCAGGCCGCAACGGCGAGTTGTCGGAGTCCGGCGCGGACAGCATGGCGGACCTGTGGGCCTCGTACCACAGCGCGCTGGGCCTCGGCAGCAAACCGCCCAAGGCGCCCGCGCCGCTGGCCCCCGCCCACTCGGTGAGTTTTAAGGTTGAACGCGCTTTTATGTACTTTTTAGCGTAAGTTTAGTTGGTAACGACTTCTTGTGTGGCTATGCGGTCCTGGTACTTTTTTTTTTTATATTCATTATGGGTTTGCGTTTGGCCACAATTCACCTGGTGTTAAGTGATATTGAAGCCTACGATGGAGCACGCTTACCCCGAAAATACCGATTCACTCTCGCCTTCAACACCTCAAGATTATATGTCTCCGGAAACAAAGAGTCCGGCAAGGAGTTCCAAAGTTTGGCCGTTCGCACCAAGAAAGTAGAGGCAAACCGCACCGTGCGAGTTCTTGGGACCTGCACCATAAAACAGTGTCTTTTGGTCGTATCTCCACTCGTCCGGTGGTATAATGGAGCTGGGGGAATCAAATTGTGTAGTTCAGTCGCACACTCCCCAAACTTTTTGTTAAACAACACGACAATAATAGATAGATAGATAGAGAGAGATATTCTTTATTGCGCACCTAAAACTAAGTATAACAGACACTTGTTGCACAATTTAGGCGGCCTTATCGCTATAAGCGATCTCTTCCAGACAACCTTAGGGTAGAGGATAGTTGAAAAATAAAAGATGAGGTGAGCTATCAACTAAATCGTAATTGACGCTAGCTAATAAATATAAATGCATAAATAATAATACATACATAACTAATATATAATGTACTACCATTTAACATGGGATATACCTACATAATATACCTACACATAACAATACATTACATACACAGTGACACATAAATAATAAACAATAGTGGCAACTGACAGGTGACTGGTTTGGTTACCTGCCCGTTGTCGCAGCGACTTGGGCTTCTCCCTCGCTTTCCATCAGGGTCATTATGCCGTGTTACCATACAAAAACCTTTGTAGCGTAGTTCATTTATTATAGTAACGAATTTTCGCTAGTATTTCTATAAAGTATAAGTTAATTAAGAAAGTATTCGTTCAATTCCTAAGTAGCAAACATCCATCCAAACTTTTGCATTTATAATAAGTAAGATACAGATTAAGGTACCAAATCAAAAACAAATTGAACTTACACCATTTTTATTGCTGAAAACAAGACCACAAGTTGAAAAACTCGAATCCCGTTATATTTCGTTGGACGATTTTAAAAACGGCCTCACTCACTCGCATATTTCATTTTGTACAAGACCTCCCTTCGTTTTATTTTACTATTAAACCTGTTAGGGCAGGTGGTGCGCTTACTGAAATTAAATGTAAGACTACCCTACATTTAATTAGAACTATATCTCGGTGGTATCGTAAAAAAGTAATCATATTGTCATATTACTGGTTCTGTGTAATATATGGGTGTTATATTAAGTAAGTCATTTCTTTATACCCAATACTGTACCCTAGACTGTTAGTGCTTTTTTTTTGGTAAAAATAAAAGCATGATGCTTCAATGTAATAACCAGACTCGCTAAATCTAGGATCATGGTCAAAGCGGACCCTGGGCCTAGAGGCACAAACCGGAACAACGCTAAGAGGATGATGATGATGAAAAATAAAAGCATGAGATCTGTACATTAAGTAATGACCACATATCGACTATAAAGTGATGAAACAATTCCGAAACTTTTCGGTACCTAATAAACTTAGGAATAAGCACTCTAGTTTCGATTCTTGGTCGAGTCAATTTAGGAAGGGAACCGTTTTTGCTTGGCCCGAGTTTGAATGATTGAGTATTGAGTTTAGGTGTTCAGGGTGACACCCATCATATCATCTGGCATCCATGTGAAACTTTGGGGAACCAAATTCACCCTTCCTTCCCATTACATAATAGTGAATCAAAAATTAGGATGTAGGGGAGCGACCCATCATCTTTTCGCTGCAAGAACCCTCACCTGCCTGTGGTGCATCCTTCTGGATAACAGGCGAGGCTCTGGCAACCGACCGGTGGCGGTATAACCATCACGATTGAAGGTGTAGCTAAATACCACAGGCCGATGGGCAGCAGCATCACCGGAACGAGAAGCGAGCGCCAACGCGCCTGCCCAGTGGTCGTAATGAGTAAAGGTGGTTGCCTAAAGTGGTGAACAACTGGAGAGGCCCATGTCCAGCAGTGGACTGTGATTTTTAATATTTTTTTTTAAAATTACCAAATTATGTTTTTTTTTTCAGAGCCCGATCCACGTGGGCTCAGCAACCCCAGGCGTGGAGCCAGCGTCCACTCATGACGAGACGTCATCATCGGACCGCACCAAGGATGATGACGACGCCGGCGCGTCCGATGATGACAGCGATGACAGGGTCGACCCGCAACACCACGACCCGGAGCGGCTGAAGGCTTTCAATGTGAGTCGTCAATCTCTTGCAAACTTATGCTAGCCTGGTACTTTTAGTTCTATGCGTAGTAAGTGCAATAGAGGTCTTTGTCCAACTGTGGGATTAGGTGGGCTAAACAATAAATAAAAAGTGCCTGAGGCAGTCTTACGCTATGCTAGGACCTTCTTGGGGCACAAAGAAATTAAGAGACAAAAAAATCTTACTTTTTCTCTTTTATTTAGCTTTTATTTCCCACTGTTAGGCCACCCCTTAACTACATTTTGCCCGTCGCCTAGGTGGCTGTCCAAATCATAACGCTACCTATTTTTTCCTTTTCACGATACCGGCCCGCGCCTGGTCGCTTTTCTCCCCAAACATACGTCCGTAGGGCATCTCCCAGTAACGCCGAGGCTCGAGCCCCACAGGGGGCGCCCTCAGCAACGTTGCTTAAATCCTAGGGGTGAGAGCCTTCCGCTCCCCCATTAGTCCAACGAAGATGACAAGGCCGCCCTGGCCATCATTTTAGTCATTTAGGAAAAATAAAACTTATTTTTTCTGTCTCTTTGACGCCATCCATCGATCGCTACCTTTAAAATTCTTACATTATAATCGATCCTTACAGAAGGTCTAATTAATACCTTATATTTACAGCATATCAAAAATAAACATAAATTATTATTATAATAAAAATCTTCTCTCTCTTCATAAATCTATGTCTGTCTCCCGGCATCCAATCCTAAACGAATTAACCTATTATGTTTACAATAGGCTATTATAGCTAAAAATTGTAATTAGACCGTCTTTTAGCTTATTCAAAAATAAAAGACACGTGTTTTTTTATTTGTAAATTACACTAAAAATTAGAAAGTTATAGCCCGTTGACATACAAGATCAGTAGAAAAAGCAAAGATAATAGACCACTTAACTTTATTTTCAGATGTTCGTTCGCCTCTTCGTAGACGAGAACCTAGACAGGATAGTCCCGATCTCGAAGCAGCCAAAAGAGAAGATTCAAGCGATCATTGATTCCTGCACGCGTCAGTTCCCTGAGTTCGCCGAGAGGGCCCGCAAGAGGATCCGGACGTACCTCAAGAGCTGCCGGAGGAATAAGAAGGTGCGGGGCGACGGCCCCGCCAGCGGGAACGGGGGCGCCGCGCCGGGGAGCGGCAGCGCGTGGGACTCTGCGGTGAGGGTCCGATCTCTGCTTCACTTATGCTAGCCTAGTACTTTTTCTGTAATGTTTCTGTAAGATTTTGTAAATTTTTAACCCTCCGACGCAAAAAGAGGGGTATAAACTGTCTGTCTGCTGTGTCACTCACGTGTGTGTGTGTCTGTGGTACATACAACGAGTGCAATAGCTCGGAACGATTTTTATAGGGACTCTGCGTCACTTATGCTAGCCTAGTACTTTTTTTGGAATGTTTGCTATTTAATTAAGATTTTGTAATTGGTTTTTAACCCCCATGCATTTATGTGTTATCTGTCTATGTGTGTGTGCATTATAACTCAGGAACGATTTTGATTTAGTTTTTTATTCAAACGTCTTGTAGAGTATGTTATTGTGTGTTTGATCAAAATCAGCCGGTGACAAGATATAGGATTGGGTAGGTATTTGGAGAATTTTGAATTTTACATACCATACCCTCTAATTGGTGATGATGAAGGTGATCTGATTGGTGAACCTACAATATAGGTTACAAATGAAATAACTACTTTGTCATGGTAGGTGCGGCAAACAGTCATTTAAAAAGCAAAAAGACAAAACGGTTCTAAAACGTAAATTTTTCATTTATATGTATTACTTTTTTTATATAAGGAAGGAAGTCCTGCATACTCTTCAAAGCTCACGTGACATAACATAATCCGCTGTGGTTGCAGGTGCGGCCGACGCCGGCGCACCTCACGTCGGTGCAAGCGGAACACATACTCGCGCAGGCATGCGAGAACGAGAGCCTCAACGCGAAGCGCATGCGCCTCGGACTCGACCCCGTCAGCCAGCCGATGCCCACCGTGCCCACGCCCATGGTGAGTATACCTACACTACAGCTGGATTATGCGACCCTGGTACTTTGTAACGAAGACCCCGTCAGTCAGCCGATGCCGACCGTGGCCACGCCCTTGGTGAGTACACCTGCAGCTGGCTTATGCGAGCATGGTACTTCGTAGCCATTATGCCATTGACATTATGACATTGACCTCCCCTAATGACAATCGACATTTGGGGGATTTGCCTACGCTTGGCAAGCGGCTGCCTGTTTCCTGATATTCCCTTAGTCGGCTTCTACACAGAATGAGATGGGATTCTATTCAAAATCCGGACGTAGCTTTTAGCGTAGCAAAAAGAAATTGAAATAGGACACACACAATCAACAAAATTATTATAATTGTGATGAAATGCAGGCCACCAGCATCCTTCTATTTGGTAGTTTCTATTTAGCAGTATGGTCATACATTCTTCTCACTCAAATAGTCTTCAACTCTGTACACATAGCAGACAGGTGTCTTCAATCAATCAATCAACAGCCATAGTCCGTCCTTGGTATCTTGTACCAATAATAATGAGGCCTACCTCTTTTCCAGGCCATAGACACCACAGCAACATCAGCGGTAGCATCCTCGTTCCTCAGCTTGTACAGTGGAGCCATCAGCAGCCCGGCGTCCACGCCCACCACCAGCACCGCCTCGCTGCCCACCGCTGGGCACAGCAAGGCCGCCGCCGACACCACCAGGCCCTCAGCCAGCCCCACCATGGAGAACGCCCTGCTGAACAACAACAGCCTGAAGCTGGATAACGCTAACGGGAATACTGGGAGTAAAACTGCCAGGTGAGGGTTTTTACCCATTTACCCAAAGTGGCAAACGACTGGGGAGGCCTGTGTCCAGCAGCGGACTGCGATAGGCTGATGATGCTGAGGGCTTGATGCCGTTTTCAATAGTTGAAGTGGAAAATCTGCTGTGACCCACCAAGTGCACCATTAGGGTTCTACATTCAGGGCAGCATGAGTCTCCTGAGAGGTCCTAACCTCTGACGCCGCCCATGGCGCTTGACGGAGGGGCTAGAGTTTCTAGTGGGTATCCCTTGCCTCTCTATCATCTTGAGGCAGGTGGCCGACCTTTGCATTTCGCAAGGGGAGCACCGGTCCCACATACCCCGCCGATATTCACCCGAACGGTAGGGATGCCTGAAAGCATCCCTAAGTTAGCTACCCATAGTCAGAAGACGATTTCTTTTAGTGTCTCTTCCTTGATACAAAACGAGATAAATATGTTTTTGATGTAAATTTTAACATATTTCGTATTATCCTTTCCAGCCCGGCGTCGTCGCCTGCCCCGCTGTTCCGGCCATCGTTCCCGAACACATTTGGGACTCCGCAGACGTTCGGAAGGCAGCCGTAAGTCTCCCATCTAACATATCTATCGCTACCATAGGAATTTAATACGATGTAAGGACCGGCTTAAGAACCTTCAAAAAGCGAGCCGTGTCTCAAGGACCGCCAATGCGCCTGTGACTCCTCTGTGTTGATGTCTCTGGGTTAAAGTGATTACCATCAAGTGACCTTCAGGCCTGTTCGACCTCTTTTAATAAAGATGAAAAATGCATACTTACTAAACATTTGTTCTTTTCCAGGACCAGTACGAATCCGGCATCCGCTTTGACAAGTAGTGCACTTCTATCCACACTGACTTCTCTGCCTCCAACTGGTAAGCAGTTTCTCAATCTGCACTAATAATAATCCATACTTTTTATTATAAATGGGAAAGTGAGTCTGTGTGATTTTTTTAAGTGGAGATAGTTGAAGGGATGGAGAGTAACATAGGCTACTTTTCCCTCTTTCTAACCCTCCACTTCCCTAAAATGGGGAGCAACGCGGGCGAAGCCGCGGGCACAGCTAGTACGAGTAAAAAGCGTAAAGACTTGATTGTTTGTTTGAATAGGCTCCGAAACTACTGGACCGATTCAAATAATTCTTTCACTGTTGGAAAGTTGCACTATCTCCGGTGAACATCTTAACTAATATTTTATAATATTATCAGCTTTATAGCTGAAGAGTTTGTTTGTTTGAACGCGCTAATCTCAGGAACTACTGGTCCGAATTGAAAAAATATTTTTGTGTTGAATAGACCATTTATCGAGGAAGGCTTAAGGCTATATAACATCAGGGTGCAACTATTAGGAGCGAAGAAATAATGGAAAATGTAAAAAAATACGGGGAAAATATAACTATTCCACGCGGACGAAGTCGCGAGCACAGCTAGTAGGATAATATTTTCCATCACCCTGAAATTGTTTACATAGAACATCATAATAATTTCAGGTGTGGGAGTGAACGCAGCAATGGCCGCGTACCAGAGCGCTCTACTCTCAGCTATGGCTGCGCACACGCATACATTCCCGAGCAGTCTGTCGGGTAAGTCAGTAATATATACGCCAGTGTATTGTTGGCGAAATTTGTGAACATTATGTTAAGTCCATCCTTGTAACCATATTTTCAGTTAATAAAAATTCGTTCGTCATCACGGAACACACATAATTGCTAGAGATCAGATATTAAATATGAACTCCATATTACCACAGTAATCATAGTATAGAATCACCTTAGGGTGACCTTTAGAGGTTCGCTTATAGTATTTAAATTTTCATGTGATAAAATTATCTTCCCAGCACCAACAGACTTGTCGCTAAAGAACACAGCTACGCCGACGTCACTCCACGCCACGTCCACGGTCCCCTCGCTGGCGGCCAACACCGCGTCGTCCGCAGCGAAGGCGCCGCTGCTGTCGCACAAGCTGTCGGGCGCCGAGGTGGGCGCGGTGCGGCAGCTCATCACCGGCTACCGCGAGTCTGCCGCCTTCCTGCTGCGCTCCGCCGACGAGCTCGAGGCGCTCCTTTTGAACCAACCCTAGGGTTCGACCAAATTCTCACTATCCGACACGCTGGGGTTCAAATTCGGATATTTTTAAACCCGGAACCCCAAAATCAGCGTGGGTGATGCGAAACGGCCTGAAAAGTGCCCCCAAAGAGTTACAAGTTGGACAATTAAAATTGAAATGTGTTACGGACATGTTTTGTATATTTGGACGATGTGGTAAGTAGTATCGGTGATACTGACATACAAATTCAAAATTAAGAATTTCCTTTTTGATTGTAAAAAAATGCTTGATCGAATTGATTGAACCGATAATGTTACGCTATTATAAAATTGTTATTAAACGGTCGTTAGTTAAGTAACGGTCGATGATGCCAATCTAATTTTGCATACAGATATTGTTTTTAGAGTTACAGTTAATCCAGATTCAATACAATAGACAAGTTTTCTCAATAGTTTCCTCCATAATACAATACCAATGCTTCATGTAATCATAACGCTATGCAGTAGAATACAGTCACAGTAATGTTAACATGCAAAGTTTCAATGGGATCGCCCTCGGCCGTGGCCAATGACCTCATGCTATTGTATGGTGCTTGTCTCCTCACAGTGTTGTCGACTCCCTACAGTTTTAAATCTTTGTCCAGTTCTAGTATGTAGTGGCGAGTTCTATTTTCTACTCGTAAGTCCAGTATGTCTATTTCGGCGATCGTACAAAGCTGCCATAATTATTGTAAAGAAAATTAAATACGTGTTGCCATTCGACACTCGTTGGAAGAGTACAAAATTATTTTTGTGTATATTTAGATGTAAGAAAGAAAATCAGGGAGATTCTAGTGTTAGGTTAAATTTGGATTTCATGCGTGGTGCGATGGTTTAGTCTAGGTGCGACGGGTGTGTGGTTTAGACGAGGCGTGCTTGTCTGTCGGCTGGTTCATAGGTATACCTATCTTCGCGTTTTAAACATTTTGAAGTAAGAAATACACTATTTCACTTACACATTAAAGTTATGAATCTAATTTAAGATTCTAAAGTGGCATTTTAGATATAAGAAGCACGAATTTATTTGTTGTTTTGTACTATACAAATAGTGCAGTAGTTGTACTTATATTATGATTAATATATTTCTAATTTATCGTTTTATTTGAAATCTACGTATTTTTTTGTAATTGGCTCCATCCAAAACTCTATCAATCAAATCCTATAATTTTACGTTATTCATACGAGTAGTAATAATTGAACTTTCGTTTGTATTTAAATCAATTTTCGCTTTGCTCAGTACGATGAACATTTCATGTTCTTATGTGTATCTATTTGTTACCATAGATTTTATGGCCAAGTACTATAATAGTTAGATATAATTAGTGTTACTGCTTAATGGTGTACAAAATAAGGTTCAATTCACAGTATAATAAATTGAATCCGTTTTCAAAGTTTCTATCTGTGGCCTATGTTGTTTTATGCTAAATTGATACCTCGTGATGTTATCACACCATTTTGTTTAATCTGTTACAAGTTAACTTAGATTAGTTTGTTTAAATCTCGGCCAGTGTTAGTCGATGTTTCCGATTTACGAAACTGTCCATAGTTTTTGATTTATAAGTTTTAAGACAGTATACTTACATAGAATAATTAAATGACATAAACGCTTATTATGTTGCTACTAATTTTATTGCTTCAACAATTTGCACCATTGTAGATAGGTAAGTCCGGGAAAAATCACACAGCCAATAATAATAGATCAATCATGGGCCAGTGCTTCTCGTAAGGCTGTTCTACAATGGGGCAATATTATTGGAGTCTGCAATCAAAATGTATGATAGGTTTCCAGTTTGCCAGTTTTTCTCAATAGTGTAAACGCTTCTCGCCAGTTTAAAATAAAATTGTAAATTCACTTTTGAATATTAAAATTGCCAAAGAATCGAATTGATTTGTGAAAGTATGTGGAATTGGTGATTACGTTTATGTATGGATTATGTTAGGATTACTTTAGCTTAGTTTTATCTAAAAAAAAGTCATTCCAATATTTTTCTAAAGAGGACATCATCGGTGCGATAGAAAATGCTGTAGTCATTGTAAATGAAAAATATGTAAAAAGTATGTTTAGAGTTATTATAAAAAAAGTTGATTAGAAATATGTGAAAGTTGATGTTGGGATAACGAAAAAAAACGAACATGGTGGTAATACGTTGAGAAAATGAATTTGTTAGACATTAAAATATATTATTATTAGAGATGTATAAATGGTTTACAATTATTATTATTAGTTTGAGAGAATAACAAAAATGGAGAAAAATGACAAAATGGCGATTGTTACTATTACGATATGAGAATTTAGTTATAATTTTGCAATTTCAAAATGTGAGTTTTACAATTTTGAAAAAGAAAATATTAAATATGCTCATATACAGAATGAATGCCTTATTTATTTCAGAAAACCCTAACACTCTCACAATATCTAGACACGGTAGCGTGTTAGTCAAGTTCCAGCGTAGAGAACTGGCGACTACAGCCATGAGTATTTAAGCGATGTTTTCGTTAATGCGGTATCTATTGGATGTAATGTCAAATCTGTTTTGACGGTACAGACGGGCTAGAGCCTGTGATTTCAGAACACACATACATTGCTCTAATCCCAATCCCAAAGTAAGTACCTTAAGCACTTGTGTTATGGGTATCAGAACAACGAAGGTACCACAAATAAATACCTCATCATCATCATCAGCCCGTGTCAGTCCACTGCTGGACATAGACAATAAATACCTACTTGAATACAAATTATAAACACCTAGACACGGAACAAACACAAATGTTCATCACACGAATGTTTGCCCCGGTGGGAATCGAACCCACGACCCTTAGTTCAGAACTCAGGGGTCACTACTAATAGGGAATATGCATGACTTTTTTTTATGGATTTATTGAGATCTTTTGTCTTCCAGATACATAAATATCGAAGAATTTTTAAACTATCTTTTCTATTAAGCGAGTTATAAAGCGTTAAAGTTATTGATTAGACAGAGAGATCCGATGCGGTAGTTGACGTCACGTACCGTAAGCGCCGTACTAACTCCATAGAAAAATCTGTTTCGCGAGAGAGAGACGGATATATTCACTTTCAATGACTGTATCTCGCCCATTTTTCAACCAATTTTGATTTTGTTTTCACTGTTCGTAGTAGATTTTGATCTATTTTACGATAAATTAGTAAATACCTGAAACTATTTTTCATGCATATTCCCTATTGAGCCACCGAGCCAGTCAATTAAAACAGCACTTCAATTGATCAACAAGTCTATTTGCTTTTGGTGTCGAGTCCCTTATCCCCTGCGTCTCCTGGTGGTGCTCTCGGCCCTAAAGACGGGGGTGTACCGGTCCGGGAACGGGTAGTGCCGCTGGTCCGCCATCAGCGAGCTGGTCGCGTTGGCCACGAAGTCCATGTTGGTCTGCGAGGCCAGGTACGAGTACATGGCGGGGAAGCGCTGCGTGCCGCATCTGAGGAGTTCGTCATCATCATCACCATCACCATCAATATCATAATCATCAGCCAATCGCAGTCCACTGCTGGACATACGCCTCTCCAGTTGTTAACTACTCAAATAACAGGTCAAACACTTTAACCTCATCAATGACATTTGATGACTCCGTTCCCACGCTTGGCAGGCGGGTTGGTGACCACAGCAGGGTTCATTTGTACCCAAGTTAACGCTGTAGCCCGTTTCCTGATATTCCCGTAGTCGTCGACGACACCCATGAGATGGGGCGATATTCTAAACGATCCTTCCTTGGTACATACGACAGTAAGTATGGGGATGTTTCCAGGGTCAAAATAATTACATTATTATTTAGTCCGTATTTTAGCTTATAAAAATATATTAGACACGTATTTTTCCTTTTTTCATTTAAACAAAAAATAACAATGATACAAGGCATCAAAATTTAGGAGTGGGGGTCTTTGACGTTACTTAGTGGCGAAAGAACTCCCACTCTGTGACGTCACGCGTAATTTTAACGGGCTATATCTTTGTCATTTTTAGTCTAATTTACAAATGAAAAAATACGTGTCTTTTATTTTTGAGCAATCTAAAAGACGGACTAATTACATTTTTTACGGAAACAGGCCTATTACAGTTGTGATTCCTCAAATTAAAATTTTGATAATTTTTACTATAAAATAACATGCAAAACACAGGAAACTCTCATATTGGACATGATGAGAATGAATGTGGACTTACAGTTTGCGAATACCCCACGATGCTAGGCCCCAGAGGACCCCATCGCTCACGGCAGGCGCCCCCGTGTCCCTCTGAAACATATCCATGCATTTGTCATAGGAGAGAAAAACGGTGTCTAGAGGCACCGTTATATGGACAGTGACGCTGCTACACCGGACAGGTAGGTGACGCTGCTACACTGGCCAGGTAGGTGACGCTGCTACACTGGACAGGTAGGTGACACTGCTACACTGACAGGTAGGTGACGCTGCTACACTGGACAGGTAGGTGACACTGCTACACTGGACAGGTAGGTGACACTGCTACACTGACAGGTAGGTGACGCTGCTACACTGGACAGGTAGGTGACACTGCTACACTGACAGGTAGGTGACGCTGCTACACTGGACAGGTAGGTGACACTGCTACACTGACAGGTAGGTGATGCTGCTACACTGGACAGGTAGGTGACACTGGCTGAACAGGTAGGTCACGTTGGTACAATAGATGCTTACAGTGCACGGCGCTCGATTGCCGACCTGCGACAGGCAGACGAAGTTGTTGGTGACCACGACGCCGTAGCGCTGGGTCACGTTGTTACACGTCACTCTGTCCATCAGCTGCACGTGGATGGACTGTAACGACATGCTCTTCTTGTCGTAGACGCCGTCCCGCTGAAAGGATAATAATGGTTAATCTCTTCATCAGCTTGAATTTGAACTTGAACTGTGGTTGACCTATTGCTTTCGGATCCCAGATTTAGAAGAACTGTAGAAGACGATCAAGGGAATATCAAGGAACGGGCAGCAGCGTGTCATCATCATCATCAGCCCGTATTAGTCCACTGCTGGACATAGGCCTCTCCTGGTGTTCGCCACTTTGATTTGATCGATCCAGGGCTTTTCGCATTACTTGACTATAAATTAAATCTACTACGGTTACTATTGACCCACCAGCCAAGAGTGGTGATTATGTCTATAGTAAATCCCCCCAAGCAAGGCCTATGTCTAGTAGTGGACATTTTCAGGCTGCTGATCAAGATGATGATGAATGAAGTGGCATTAGGCTGTCCATATTAGAGGCAGAAACGGCAACCGTAGGGGTAATTAATCCTGGAGTGGATATCGCTTGTCGGCAAACGTAGTGTAGGCCCTCAGGCCAGATTGAGGGACGATTTGCACAAGATGGCTGGTAAGAGCTGAATGAGAAGCCCAAGATCGATCAAAGTGGCCAACAATTGGAGAGAGCGATATTCAGCAGACTACGATTTATGATGATGATTGCTATGCTTTTTAGGGTTCCGTAGCCAAAATGGCAAAAACGGGACCCTTATAGATTCGTCATGTCTGTCTGTCTGTCTGTCTGTCTGTCTGTCTGTGTGTCTGTCTGTCTGTCCGTCCGTATGTCACAGCCAGTTTATTCCGAAACTATAAGAGCTACATTATTGAAATTTGGTACGTAGATGTATTCTGTTAACCGCATTAACATTTTAAAGTAAAATCAGAAAAAAAATCCAAAATTTTTGGGGTTCCCTATACATGGAACTGAAACTCAAAAAATTTTTTTTCATCAAACCCATACGTGTGGGGTATCTATGGATAGGTATTTGAAAATGATGTTGAGGTTTCTTACATCATTTTTTTCTCAGATGAATGGTTTGCGCGAGAGAATCTTCCAAAGTGGTAAAATGTGTGTCCCCCCCCCCGTAACTTCTAAAATAAGGGCATTATAAAACTGAAAAAAATATATGATGTGTATTACTATAAAAACTACTAACGAAATTTGGTTTGAATGAAATCTAGACAGTAGTTTTTTTTAAACATCATAAATCAAATTACCTAATTTTTTTCATTCAATCAGTGGTACGGAACCCTACGTGCGCGAGTCCGACTCGCACTTGGCCGGTTTTTTTTATAGTAGCTGTACGCCCGATGGAAAGCGAGTCTAAGACGCTGTGACAACGGGCAAGTAAGTAATTGGTCAGTTATCTGTCAGCCACCGCGATGCCGGCCCAACCCTAACCCCCCACGAGTTCCGGAAACCCTACTCGCCGACAGAAACACGATCCGGAGGTCATTTGGCTGCGGTATTCTACAGATATAAGGTACGTTAGGTACAAACGGTACAAATAAACAAGTAAATACAACTCACTCTCTCTGCCCCCCAGCTGACCACCCAGGCGTCATGAAAAGCTGGCAACATGATGCGGTTCGGTAGGTCCACCCCGTGTACAGAGTCGGAGAATCTAGATCAAAGAAATAAACAATAATATTACTTAGGTACTCCCCTTTTTCAACCGGAGAGAACGCATTTACGCATATCCGCCGCTCGGGGGAGCAGACGGGGTATGTGGGACTCATCATCGTCTCGGAATTCTGGAAGTGAGGCGGAAAATACCCACCAAAAACTCCGGTCCCTTCCTCAAAGCGCCCCAAAGAACCAAAGATGGTGCTGTGGGTTCTAAAAATATGTATAGGTACCACGATAATATTACTTAATCCTTGACTTCATCTTTCTGAGGGCTGTGGAACTCTCTTCCAGAACACATGTTCTCTTCTTATTAGTCTGTCCTGCACTGGGCAGTCTGGTTGGTAGGCAGGGCGTAGCTCCTCGCTCCGGTGACGCTGCGCTGCAGCCCTCCATCGGCATGTGGTATTTAGCTACGCCTTCAATCGTGATGGTTATCCACCAGCAGTCGGTTGCCAGAGCCTCGTTTGTTATACTGTAATATACACTACGGGCAGGTGGAGGTAGCCAGGAACGAAAAGATGATAGAGAGCTCCCTTACGTCCCAATCCAATTGACATTAGGGGAGGCCTTTGTCCAGCAGTGGACTGCGATAGGCCGATGATGATTGCCTATATGAAATGTCAGCACTGAACGATGATGATAAATATAAAAAGGGCTTCTGTACTTGATGTTCCTGTCCAGCAGTAGCAAGGCCACGTCGTTGTCTGGGTTCTTGCGGATGTTCCAGTTGGGGTGCTTCAGCGCCTCCTGGATGTAGGCGGTCTGCCCGCCGCGGTCGGCATGGCTGGACCCCGCTCGGATCTTCAGGCGGCTTAGACGACTAGCCCTGTGCATCACAAATAGCAGTAGTACTCTCTCCTGGCCATCATCATAGTCAAGGGTGAGAGCCTTTCGTTCCCCCAACGGGCCGATGATGATGACAAGGGCCATCATCGTAGTCATTTAGATGAAAAAACTCCTCTAGCTACTTAACTCCAAGGAGACGCAGGAGATTTAAACTGCGAGGATGCCCAACATAGATGCACTCTGTTCCTTATGTTCTTTTCTGGAAAAAACGTGCCTGAAGGTCACCTGATGGTAAGTGATCACTTCAGCCCATAGACATTGCAACACCAGAGAAGTCACAGGTGCATTAGGCTCTTGAGAAGTTTGTATGCTCGCTGGTTATGGGTTGTTTTGTTTTGAAGGTCCTCAAGTCGTGTCCATTTGAAAAAGTCGTAGCTGGGAGCTGATTCCAAAGAGCCACTGCACGGCATGCAGTATTGGCTGTATTCGTAAATAATGTATTTCTTGTAGGTACCTTCGTTGTTCTGATAACCATAACACAATGCTGATCAATATGTTGATATTGATTGATTGATATCTATTGAAGCACAATGCCCGTTAATAACAAGGAAATAGTCCACTCCTACTCCTAAACGACGATACCTAGTTTTTTTTATGCCGCTAAGATGGTAAATAAGCCTGATGATAAGCGGTTCCTTGCTACACCAGGGGTAAGTATCACTTGCGTGTTGCCCACCCTAGTCCAAAGTTGTGAGTACATCATAAATACTTTTTACTACTATTATTGAATTCACACCACCTCCGAAACTTACTTCCAAACGCAATTCGCTGTCGTGATGACGAGGCGGGGGTTGAGCAGAGCTCCGGCACACCAGTGCTCCCCGTTCTTTTGTATCGACACCACGTACGGGTAGTCCTCGATGGTGGCGTCCCTCGCGGCTATGAGCCTCCTGCTGCTCTCTAGAGGGAAAGGGAAAGGGTGAATGAAACGAATGGTGATACGTCTTATACATTTTTATTGAACGCATTCGGAATGTGACTGTAGCCGTCAGCAACTGCTAACCCTGAAGACAGCAATGATAATAGTTTTCAGGTTCCTTATCACAAAAGTCTTCGAGGAAGGTTTCTCCAAAAATTTCGATAAAATTTGTCCACTTTTGTGCCTTAAGAGACCTTCTTACAATGCAAATACATCAATACATATTTCAACTAGAAAAATGGCTCTTTTGATCCATAAGTGTATGATTTTCTACAGTTCGCAGCTGCTGATGGTAACAAGTCTTGTTCTGAATCGCTTTTAACATACTTCTTTCTACGAACCTTTTTTCGACACTGCCTTCACATTTTCCTTCTGGCTTTTGCCACCCTTCTTCTGGATTTTAGTGTTATTCACCCTATGCTTCCTGCTCGGACGTTTCGTGTATTTCAACGGTTTCCCCGTATTCGTCGCATTTGAATTTCTCAACGCCCGTTTTCTACTCCTCAACTTATTTGACCTCTTGGTGTTGGATCCCTTTCTTTTCGTCTTCTTCTCGCTTCTTCTAGATGATGTCTTGTTTTTATTGGAAGCTTCTGATACTTTTGGTGCTCCTGCTACTGATACTGCTTTGTCATTTTCCTTTTTAACGACAGATCGTTTTCTTCTAACTGCACCGCTTGTATACTCCGGCAAAACTTTCTTGACCCTCGACTTCTGCTCATGAGCATTTGCTGGAAAGAACAGGCTGTCTGGCACATTGAAGACCTTTTTCTCCTCAGTTCCTATGGCCGGGAACACCGTGTATCCGTCATTAGTTGGAGCAGGCTTCTTCGTCTTCGATGGAACAGGCTTGAAGAGTTTTCTGGAGATCAGTATTTGCAGGCTTTTCTTTGGGAAAGACTTCTTGTGGGATATGCCTTTGGAATCGACCGGGTAGTCTTTGGATAACGCATCGTGAAGATGTAGAAGGAAAAACAATACGAATCCGACTTTCATAGCGCGTGGGCGGCTAGGAGTGGAAACATTGAAGAAAATAATAAAACGGTTTATGGTCCCAACGATTCAGTTTCCCAATTGAGCGATAAGTTTTTATTTACTTTGAAACATTGATGTCTGCTTATGCGTAACTGCGCAGTGGATATTTTCTAATCATCATAAAAGATAAAGAGCTATGACAAAAATATCTTCTACAGGATAAATGAAAAGTTATCTAAATCCTGAGTCTAAAGTTAAATCTTAATAGGTATATGTATAGGAATGAGACCCACGATACACGGATATAGGTACTTTGTTGCACTTAATAATGTAATGTTAATTCTTTCTAACAATCTCTTATCTACTTATTAATGCATGCATTTTTGACTTAAAGTAACGGCGGCAAAAAACAGATATGTTCTTGCAGACAAATATACCTACCTGTACTGTGCGGGGATCGAACCTACGATCATTGTGTCAGAGGCAGTGTCGAATATCACCAAACTGGTCGTCAAAAACGCTACAAAAGCATTAGTTTTGGATTATGGATGGATGGAATAGAAATAAAATGCATATATTTGTTTATTCCTTATTTATTTATTCACGTACGTTACGAGTATAAAGTCGAGACGACACCGATGCAACGAGTGACACAAGTACGAGACCTAGGTGTAAACATCAGTCCGGATTTAAATTTTCGCGAGCATATCATCAAAATATGTAAGAAGGCGTATCGGAACTTAGGTTTCGTACTAAGACAAACTCAGGGCTTCACAAATATTACTACAATCAAAGTTTTATACGATGCGTTAGTCCGAAGTCACCTAGAACACAATGCACAAATATGGGCTCCACACGAAGCGAAGTACAGTGTAATGTTGGAGCGAGTACAAAACAAGTTTACCAGACACTTGTACTTCAAACTGTATGGAGTATATCCGTTTTACCCATTAATGTACCCCACTCTATTTGTGCTCGGTATGGTCGGGTATAACCAACTGAGGGTGCGAAGGGAGTTCGCGCTCGCCACGTATGTGGTGAGGCTGTTGCGTGGGACCGCGCACAACCCAGGCGTGTTGCGACACCTGCAGCTGTGCGTGCCGGACCGCTACGTGTGGCGGCGGCGGCGCCCGCACCTGCTGCTGGTGCCTGCAGCCAGAACTAATCTGCTGGCGAAGGCGCCGCTTAGCCGTACAATCGGCATTGTTAATGAAGTTCACGAGAGGTTGGATATTTTTTCTCCACAGAGCTTGAGTGAACTCGCGAGGGTCCTTTTATTTGTAATTAGTTATAGGGTTTAAGATGTATATAGTTATTAATATTTTTAAGCCAATCTGTCGTATTAAGGAGTTAACTTGTAAGGATAGATTTAAGGTTTATTTGAAAATAAATAAATAAATAAAAATAAATAAATAAATATTCAGTATTTTACATTATAACTTAACTGAAATAAGTATAACGGTAAGCTAGTCTTGTACTTACAAAACCTTCGTTGGTTCTGATATCCATAGAATGAGTGCTTAACCAGTTTCATTCGTTGGCGGTAAAAGAATTAAAAGCTATTTTATTTCCTGCTTCTCTTTGTAGGTATGCGAAACGCTCGTGCAAGCCAAATATTCCTAGGGATTACACGGTTTGAACGTGCATAATAAAAAACCCAAATTTTGATCTTTCTGATAAAAAATGGACTATTAGTTATTTAGTGTCTACTATATAAAATTTGTACCCTGCTAAAGATTAGGTCCCTGAGTGACTACCACGATGGCCGCAAGCACTCAACACTTCTCCGTTCTCTATGCTTCCCTAGTCCTTAGGAGCTATCTTCTTATAAGTAGCCAACTGAACAGCGAGCTGGTGCAGTATGGCCTTCCCGGAGGGCGCGTCCTCCGTAGAGAGGGCTTTGGTGAGACGCACGATCCTCCCGCACTCACGCACGTAGTACTCCAATTCGTTTTCCAACTGGCGACTGTCACCTGTCAAGAGGAGAAGTATCATGTATTTCTCTTTTTTTTTTATAGTAACTCCACGTAATTTTTTTTTTATAGTGGCTCGACATAATGGCTTCCTTACGCTTGATGGAAAGCGAAAGAGAAGCCCAAGTCGCTGTTACAACTGGCAAGTAACTGGTCAGTTACCTGTCAGTTGTCACTGCCGTGCCGGCCCGACCCTAAACCCTAGAGCTCCGAAAACCCTACTCACCGGCAGAAACACGACCGAGAGGTCATTTGGCTGCGGTATTCTATAGGGTGGAGGTCCTGTCCCGGACGGGCGGCTCAATTCGAGCGAAGATTCTCTATGCCCTACCTCTCTTTTGATCTCTGGGGATGGATCTCTTTGTACATTCAGTATAAGCATCATATGTGTGGGGTGCAAGGCATACCCTGGAAACAGCTAGACCCGGCAACGCAGGATCTAGGCTGGTCAAACTAACCTAAAACTATAAAAAACTTTTTTCTCAGAAAACGATTCTTCTAAGATTGGCAACTTCGTATAGCCCCATTACATGCACGATTGGGGATCTACACATGAGTCGAGTTGAGGGATGTAAGGGAGCGACCTGTCATCTTTTAGCTCCAAGCCAACCTCTCCTGCCCGTGGTGCATCCTGCCGAATAACAAACAAGGCACTGGCAGCCAGCTGGTGGCGGTATAACCATCACGACTGAAGGCGTAGCTAAATACCACAGGCCGGTGATGGGCAGCAGCGTCACTGAAGCGAGAAGCTACGCCCTGTGATCGCCAACCCACCTACCCAGAGTGGCGATCATGGGTATATCCTCCAGATATTCAATAAATAATAAATAACCCAAGACATGCCACGCTGCGCCACTCATCGCCATCTAGCCCCAAACTAAGCCGAAGCTTGTACTATGGGTACTAGACAACTGATAAACTTCGATACTTTTTTTTTTGTAAATAAATACATATCATACATAGAAAACACCCAGACCAATACAAACAGGCATGTTCATGAACACAAATGTTTGTACTGTGCGGGAATCGAACCCACGACCCTTGGCTCAGAGGGCAGTGCTCACTACCAAATGAACCATCGAGGCAGTCCTAAGTGCCTTGCCCTAAGTGGCGAACAACTGGAGAGGCCTATGTCCAGCAGTGGACTGCGATAGGCTGATGATGATGACTCACCCTGTCCCAATTTGGCGCCTTGCTGCTCCAGACATTTGTTGGTGAGCCGCGCCAGCTGCGACCGCTCCGAGCTGAAGGCTTCGTCCAGGTCAAACAGCTCCAGGGGCGGCGGAGGGGGCTCCCGGAACGTCGGGGGGAACACCTGGACACAGATAACCATTTACATTCCACATGAAACTATAATATCGTCTAGAAACATTACCGTCCAAGAGTGTTTGTTATCATCTCATCCCCTGGGTAGTATATAGAAGACAAGTAGGTACATGGGAGTGGGGAAGGTAAAGGGATAGGGAATATCAGGTAACAGGCAGCAGCACCTATTGCAGTCCACTGCTGGACATAGGCCTCTCCAGTTGTTCGCCACTTACGGCAAACATCTGGAGAATATACCCATAATCGCCACGCCGGGTTGGCGATCGCAGAGCGTAGTTCCTCGCTCCAGTGACGCTGCTGCCCGTCATCGGTATGTGAAATTTAGCTACGCCTTCAATTGTGATGGTTATAACGCCACCAGTCGGTTGCAAGCGCCTCGTTTGCTATTCGGCAGGATGCACCACGGGCAGATGAGGTTGGCTCGAAGCGAAAAGATGATGGCCGCTCCCTTATATCCCAGCAGCGGTTACCTGGGTACAAATAACACCTACCGCTGCCTGCCAAACGTGGTAAACTGGTGATTGAGGCAAATCAAGCCAATTGGGGGAGGCCTATGATGTATTCTGCGGCTGGCCAGGGCAGGCAGGGATGTGGCCGTATGCTTCGGCGCTACCCGTGTATCTGCAAATTGCTGCCCACTGGCGACACAAGGTAGTGGGTATGCCCTCCCATTTTGGGAGGTGTGAGTCCCACACACCAAGCCGCCTCCCCCGGAGGTAGCATGAAGGTGCCTAATGCATTCCCCTCTCGAAAAAAAGGCCTATGATGTATAAAATAGTGGACGTATACACGCTGATCAATATACAATGTTCAATTTGTTATATTCAAAAAAATTAAACCGACTTCAAAAAAAACACAAACGACCAAAACTAAAAAGCGATAAATAACGTAAGTAATTCTATCCTTAATACATAATTATTTAAATACAGGGTGGCGCAATAGAACGTGCATATTGCGTCATCTTTTTTCGCGCGGTAAAAAGTGCGTGGGTGGGGGAGCCAGCGTGGTTAGATAGTGGCACTCGTGGAGTTTTAGTAGCCATGAGTCACTTCGACGGGAAGTGTCGCGCTTTTTGTGATCGTACGTATTACAAGAACGGGCATTCATACATCTCTACAAGGCGACTGTATTGCTCTGAATATGGATTAAAACACATCAACAGGATAAAGCGCTTTGAAGAGACCGGTTCCACATTTAAACCACCAGCAAAAGGTCGTCCAAGATCGTCTAGGACCACAGACAATATTGAGAGGGTGAAAGACTCAGTACGAAAAAATCCGCAAGTGTCTACTCGGAAGCGATCGGCGGCTTTAAACTGCATCCCTATAAGCTACAGTTAACACAGGAATTAAAAGAGACCGACTTTGGAGCAAGGTTAGCATTTGCTGAAGGAATGCTTCGTCGATTTTCCACATCCTTTTCTCTGACGAGGCCCATTTCCATTTAAATGGGTTCGTAAACCGACAAAATTGTCGTTATTGGAATAACGAGAATCCAAAAATTAAACATCAAAAACCACTGCATAGTCCGAAAGTAACGGTATGGGCAGCAATCTCAAGCAAAGGAATTATTGGCCCTTTCTTCTTTGAAGATTCACGAGGACGAAACATCACCGTTAACACAGAACGCTATGTTACGATGTTAGAAGGATATTTGACTCCAGAACTTGCGAGATCAAGAATAGCGAATACGAGGACTTGGTTCCAACAAGACGGAGCGACCTGTCACACATCGAATGACTCAATGGCGGCTGTGAGACAGATGTTTCCAGCTAGACTAATTTCCAAAAGAGGTGATATCCCCTGGCCCCCCCGTAGCCCTGACTTGACGCCTCCTGACTTTTTTTTGTGGGGATACCTCAAACATAAAGTCTACATGAACAATCCGAGGAACATCAGTCAGCTAAAGGAAAATATCCGTGGGGAAATGGCAGCAATCACCCCAGATTTATTAAGAAGAGTTTTCGAAAATCTGCGTTCGCGTTTAGAGGAGTGCCATCTTCGAGAGGGCCGTCATTTAGATGATGTTATTTTTAAAAAATAAACTACGTTTAATTGCCTCTTCATCATAGCTTTTATTTCAAATATACCTTTTGTATTTATTTTTTTAGCCTATACATAATATATGCACGTTCTATTGCGCCACCCTGTATTACAATAATTATTACTTATTTTTGAAGTCGGTGCCAGCCTCTCGGTACCTAACGTAGACTGTTGTTGTATGTCGCGCGCGGCCGGCAAATCCACACGACAATATACATTTGTTTGGCCGGCACCGACTTCAAAAATAAGTAATAATTATTGTAATATTTAAATAATTATGTATTAAGGATAGAATTACTTACGTTATTTATCGCTTTTTAGTTTTGGTCGTTTGTGTTTTTTTTGAAGTCGGTTTAATTTTTTTGTTAAAAATAATTTTATTTCTCTATTTTTAGTTGCGTTAATGTGCTGTGACCTTGAATAAAGGCTAATTAATGTCCTTAAGAGTTTTACTTAGAAATGAAAAATTTTGCTTTAAGTCAAGTGAAGACTTTGCGATCTAGAATCAAGCATATCACTTACCAAATCACTTGCCCTATTAGCCCTGCATAAGTACATACTACTACCTAGTTTAATATCGACCAATGTCAGTACTGTCTCCTAACTCCTAACCGTTAAGGAGTTCTGTGGCTTCATCATCAGCACCAGATGTTGACGCCCGGAAGCATATACCTGAGTAAAATATGATTACTTAACAAAAACACCATATGAGCATACAATTTTCGGTTGTTGCCCTCAATTTCTCCAGGATCTCATCATCAGATCCTGACTTGGTGATAATGGGACCACCTCGGAAGTGTCCTCTGTCGAACTGTCGAAAAATTTTTGAAATCCATCCATAATTGACGGAAATATCGGTGAACATAAAAAAAAAAAAAAATATTATACATACAGACGAATTGAGAACCTCCTCCTTTTTTCGAAGTCGGTTAAAAAGAAAGTAATACTTACTGCTAGTTGCAGCGGAGGGAACGGAGTCTCAAACTGCGGAGCGATCAGCCGCAGCGGCTCGTGCTTCAATCCCAGCGCGTCGTACAGCCCCAGCACTTCGGGCACTGGACATACATAGAAAAAAGACCTGAAGAGTTTTATTTTTATTTATTTTTTTACATAGCGCCACCTAGCCCCAAACTAAGCCGAAGCTTGTACTATGGGTACTAGACAACTGATAAACTTACTTAAATACTTTTTTTGTAAATAAATACATATTATATATATATAGAAAACACCCAGACCAATACAAACAGACATGTTCATGAACACAAATGTTTGTACTGTGCGGGAATCGAACCCACGACCCTTGGCTTAGAGGGCAGAGGTCACTACCAAATGAGCCACTAAGTACACACACTACTAATAAGTAAGCGGAGGAGTACGCTCGTTTCTTGAAGGCTCCCAAGTCGTAGCTGTTCGGAAAGACTGTGGCAGAAAGTTGGTTGCACAAGACCGATGCGTGAGTATGCGTGAGTGCGTGAATATGGTACACAGTTAGTCTAGACCCTGAGAAACGACATTGGTAGGCTACTTTTTAATCAGAAGAAAAAAAAATGAAAGAGGCTGTTTAATGCTAAACAAGATAAGGTAGTCTACTCACGCTGCGCCAAGTTGAGCGAGAACAGCTTCCAGGCGAAGAGGGCGTGGGGGTGCAGCGGGTGCAGGGTCGGGGGTGGAGCCGTGGCGGGCTCCGGCCAGGGGACCGTACTCAGCCACATGGTGTCACCCAGAGTACGGTACTCGTTCAGCTGTAGGTACAAGATAACGGTCAAGTGTAAAAGAGGTAGGGCATAGCAAATCTCCGTCCGGGGAAGGACCTCCACCATATAGAATACCGCAGCCAAATGACCTCCGGGTCGTGTTTCTGCCGGTGAGTAGTGTTTCCGGAGCTCGTGAGGGATTAGTTGGGCCGGCATGGCGGAGGCGGTGTCAGGCAACTGAGCAGTTACTTGCCCGTTGTCCAAGCGACTTGGGCTTCTCTTTCGCTATCGCAGACACAGTGCTTGCAGGTTCGATCCTCGCAGAGTACAAACATTTGTGTGCGAACATGTCTGTTTGAATGTTGTCCGGCCGTTGGCCTAAGTCTTCGGTGTCTATATCCTGCATGTTAAAATGTAGATAACAAAATAAGTTTATAATATCTATGGTCTGTATTTTAGTGGCGCCATCTACGGATGTTATGTGTACTGTTTATAAAAAAAAAAATTAAACCGACTTCAAAAAAAAACACAAACGACCAAAACTAAAAAGCGATAAATAACGTAAGTAATTCTATCCTTAATACATAATTATTTAAATATTACAATTATCACTTATTTTTGAAGTCGGTGCCAGCCTCTAGGTACCTAACGTAGACTGTTGTTGTATGACGCGCGCGGCCGGCAAATCCCCACGACAATATAGATATGTACATTTATTTGTTTGGCTGGCACCGACTTCAAAAATAAGTGATAATTGTAATATTTAAATAATTATGTATTAAGGATAGAATTACTTACGTTATTTATCGCTTTTTAGTTTTGGTCGTTTGTGTTTTTTTTTTGAAGTCGGTTTAATTTTTTTTTTTAAATAATTTTATTTCTCTATTTTTAGTGGCGTTAATGTGCTGTGACCTTGAATAAGGGCTAATTAATGTCCTTAAGAGTTTTACTTAGGAATGAAAAATTTTGTTTTAAGTCAAGTGAAGACTTTGCGATCTAGAATCAAGCAAATCACTTACCAAATCACCTGCCCTATTAGCCCTGCATAAGTACATACTACTACCTAGTTTCTATCGACCAATGTCAGTACTGTTCCCTAACTCCTAACCGTTAAGGAGTTCTGTGGCTTCATCATCAGCACCAGATGTTGACGCCCGGAAGCATATACCTGAGTAGAATATGATAACGTAACAAAAACACCATATGAGCATACAATTTTCGGTTGTTGCCCTCAATTTCTCCAGGATCCCATCATCAGATCCTGACTTGGTGATAATGGGACCACCTCGGAAGTGTCCTCTGTCGAACAAAAAAAAATTTTTGAAATCCATCCATAATTGACGGAATAATCGGTGAACATACATAAAAAAAAATAAATAAAAAAAAAAATATTATACATACAGACGAATTGAGAACCTCCTCCTTTTTTCGAAGTCGGTTAAAAAAAATAAAGTCAGTCTATTACGAAAAAGTATCGTGTTACTTTTAGACTGCATTGGATCTCCTACGAATGAATGATGATGATGAAAATGATTAACAAAGAACAGTAGTGTATCATGGATCTTACATCAGGATCCTCGACGTCCACCGGGTTGAGGTGCAGATCCAAGATGCCCCCGAGGTGGTTGAAGACCATCTCCCGAATCAGGTCGTTGCATTCACTCTCCAGGTACTGGTCAGCGAAGAAGTGTCCGGAACCGATCACGAACAGTTTACCTGAAATAATAGGGCGTGCTTTGGTGGGGCAGAACCGATAACCGTTGGGTTAAACGAGTTCTGGAGTCATCATCAGCCTATTGCAGTCCACTGCTGGACATAGGCCTCTCCAGTTGTTCACCACTTTGGGCAAACATCTGGAGGATATACCCATAATCGCCACGCTGGGCAGGCGGGTTGGCGATCGCAGGGCGTAGCTTCTTGCTTCGGTGACGCTGCTGCCCGTCATCGGCCTGTGGTATTTAGCTACGATATCATTTGTAATGGTTATACCGCCACCAGTCGGTTGCCAGCGCCTCGTTTGCTATTCGGCAGGACGCACCACGTGCAAGTGAGGTTGGCTTGGAGCGAAAAGATGATAGGCCGCTCCCTTACATCCCCGTGGTGGAGTTCTGGAGTGGAGACCGCGTCTCGGCAAACGTAGTGTAGGACGCCCTCAGGCCAGGTGGAGTGACGATTTGCGCAGTACGACTAGGCTGGCAAGTGCTGGCTTCTAGAAGCCCAGGATCGAACATTGTCAGAGGCCTAAGTATGTCCAGAGTGAACTTTTACAGGCTGATCATGAATATTAGTGATTTTGATTTTGCGATAACTCGATAGTATGATGTTTTTTAGGTGAACAATCCTGCACAAACACTATCATTATCAGCCTGCAAACTTCTACTAAGTACCTACTGGACATAGCCTTCCCCCAAAGACAATTAGAAGGGATTTGTCTTAGTCACCACTCTTGGCAGGTGGGTTGGTGACCGCAGTAGGTTTTCTTATACTCGTATTCGTCGTCCCTTCGTCGTTTTCTCGACAGCCACGGGATGAGGTGGTCTAATCTAAATCCAGAAACTTTAAATGATACATATTTTTGTTTTCTTCGTTCCTTGGGAGTATGCTTGTCTTAATCCTTACCTCCGGTCTTCTCAGATGTGTACATAGCGGCCACAGGTCTCTTCACAGGATAGCAGACGTCACTGCTTGACAAGATGGCCGCGGCTGGTTTCTTGACAGTCAGCGTCGCTCCGTAGGGGTAGATAAAGTTTGGCGTTCCTGGGTCTTCTCTGAAAGAATAATCATCAGTCATTCACAGTCTACGGCTGGACATACGCCTCTCCAGTTGTTCGCCACTTTAGTCAGAGATCTGGAGGCTTTACCCATAATCGCCACGCTGGACAGGCTTGTTGGCGATCCGAGGGCGTAGCTCCTTGCTCTGGTGACGTTGCTACCCGTCATCGGCTTGTGGTATTTAGCTTCTACTTCAATTGTGATGGATAAACCGTCACCTGTCGGTTGCCAGAGCTCCGTTTGTTATTCAGCAAGATGCACTACGGGCGGGTGTTGGTTGCTTGGAGCGAAAAGATGATGGGTCAATTACAACGGAATCAAAGAATAGTGCATTTAACTCAATCAGGTAATAAGTATTGCCAGTGTTACAATATTGTACTAGTAGGGTACAATGGGCTTTTATATGTCAACCAGTAGCTGCACGGGAATCAGAAATTGTTCAATTACGTTGGGTTTGGGTACCTACAGAAGTCTCCTCAGATATTTCGCACTGAGGCAGATTATTCAATCAAGACCCATGAGGGTTAAACTCACAAGTAGTCATCAGATTCGCTGGAGTAGTTGGGCATCTTCATCAGGTGCTTCACAACGGCGCGGTTCAGGATCCCCTTGGATATGTGGCACTCCTTCGGATGGTAGAACTTGTGGTATTTTGCTCGGACCACGCAATCTGGGAGGTTAAAAAATTTAATTAGGTAAGTTAAAACTAACTTAGCTGTAATATAAATAATAATAATAAATAAATAACCCAAGACATGCCACGCTGGGCCACACAGCGCCACCTAGCCCCAAACTAAGCCGAAGCTTGTACTATGGGTACTAGACAACTGATAAACTTACTTAGATACATTTTTTTTGTTAATAAATACATATTATACATAGAAAACACCCAGACCAATACAAACAGACATGTTTATGAACACAAATGTTTGCACTGTGCGGGAATCGAACCCACGACCCTTGGCTCAGTAGGCAGGAGTCACTACCAATAGAGCCACCGAGTCAAGTTAAAACTAACTTAGCTGTAATATCTTTGCCGTCTATACAAAAAATGAACCCACCATTATTAACCACTATGCCATACTCCTCCAAAAAGAAGTTGATATTCGTGTTCATCCTCTCCTCGCCCCCGTCGGTCATGGCCACCAGCACCGAGTCGCCCCGCTCCACCACCCCCCTTAGCGCCGCTAGCTCGTCGTCCGTGAACGCGTTCTGCGGACCGGCCACCACCAGGATCTTCACGTCTTGGAGTATGCTTGAAGAGAGCTCGTCCCGGTTTCTGCAAATTATATCAAACAAGCTTTTGCCCGCGGCTTCGCTCGCGTTGAATTCGGGGTGAATGCTCCATACAAACTTCCACCACCCATTTTAGGGAAGTAGGGTGTTAGAAAGGGGCACAAAGTAGCCTATGTTACTCTCCATCCCTTCAACTATCTCCACTTAAAAAATCACGTCAATTCGTCGTTCCGTTTTGCCGTGAAAGAAAGACAGACAGACAGACACACTTTCCCATTTATAATATTAAGTACCTATACCTATAGTACCTATAGATTGTTAGTTTGTGACGAGGGTTACCCCACTTTTGCCTCTAAAGGCTGACATTACACTGCCTTTAGAGGCAAAAGTGGTGAACAGGGTTCAGAAGGTATTGCTAATGAGTTGGTGAGCATACTAAGAAGCTTTCATCAAGGTTCTAAGCCGGCAGAGGCGCTAGTGTAGCTATTATATCTGTGGGTTACACGAGTTTATTTCGGTTAATTACATTATTTTGTGCATATTTTTACCCGACTTTTTATATTTACCCGACGTTGATTATGAAACTGGGAACGGGAACGAGGACGGGTTTGTAAGTAATTAGATTAATTTAATGACTTTTAAACTACTTACTCTTGCAAAAATCACTATGAAATGAAATGAAATTACCTACCTATAGCCAACAACGTGGTCTAAAATATACGAAATTAATAGGGACAAACAATTTGTTGTGTAAATTCTATGTTGATCTTACTTTTTTTTTCAGATATACCTACCTAGGTTTTTATTTACCTTACCTATACCTATCTAGGTAGGTACCTAATGAAGAGAAAAAATTGGATCGTGATTAAAAAATCTTCCTGTATTTTTTATAATCTTATTGAACCACAAAATTGCTGTTAGGTTAGGTTACCTACTCACATCATAACTTTCCAAGTGCTCTTCAATTTCCTATGCAACAGCTTATAATTCTCGTTCATCTTGAACAGCTCATTCTTGGAGACGTCGAACAGGACGGTGTTCACCGCGGCCTTCATCTTCACCTCGGTTGTGGTGATGAAATGTGAAGAACAGAAATAAGAGACTCGCCTTTTGCGTTTGTTATGACTTTTGCTGGCGTTGCGTTGCTAGGCAACGGGTAACAATCGACTTTTTCTCTCTGCCAATGACAGCTTTGCACTTTTGTTCGTGATACGCAAAAGTAAGGCCGATGACGGGCAGCAGCGTCACCGGAGTGAGAAGCTATGCCCTGCGATCGCCAACCCGCCTGCTCAGCGTGGCGATTATGGGTATATCTTCCAGATGTTTGCCCAAGTGGCGAACACTGGAGAGGCCTATGTCCAGCAGTGGACTGCAATAGGCTGATGATGGTGATGATTTGTCTATGACCAGCAGTAAGAGCTCGGCCACACTAGCATGTTTCTAGCATTTTTAGCGTTCTTTCGAGCGTTTTAAAAGACAAAAAAAAACGCTAGTGCGGGTTGTAAAGGATTTTAGTAAGGACTAAAGTTAATAAAATAACAACATAAATTGTCAAATAATATAATTTTATTTACAACTCGAATAATCATAACTTTCGAATTAAATTTCGTAGTCCTATTAGAATAAGCCGTTTCTATCTTAGGCCTAGTGTTTATTTACAAATTTAATTCTAGACAATTAACATTACCAAGTAATATTGCTATTTTCCATTAAGAAGAGTTGTTCAATAGTTTTCCATTGAAAATTATACAGGGTGGCCAAAAGATTGACGGCAAAAAAATCTTGAATATTTAAAATAAAGAATAATTCTGAGAATATGAAAAATCACGTTTTTGGTTTGGATACCCCCTGAGAACAGGGACCTATATTGACATCAATCTTCAGACCACCCTGTATACAGAGTGAGTACACTTATCTTCTTTTATATAACTTTTATGTTTTTCATGAATTTAAATGTACATTTCCTTCAAAACTCTTTACATCAAAGATCGTAATTAGCTTGTATTTGCTAAATATTTGGATAAGTGTAAGCCCCCATAAGAGGATACAGAATAATAATCTTAACAATTGATATGAGTTAAATTATAATAAATATAATTTCGACGCCACAGCCAAACTTTGTTAAACCATTAGGTACTCGAGATATATTTGTACAAGCGAGATTTGAGTTACACAGGGTGTTCGAAAGAAAGGGATTGTACGAAAATACGAATTTATTAGCTACTTACTTTGGACTTTTTTATTTTTTAACCTTCTAATGGAACTCATTTAACAAAAAAAAAATTATGCAACCGTTTTAATAGATTTGGCAATTTTACTAGTTCCCGTATTACGAAACACCCTGTATATAAAAAAAAACATCGAAAAGATCATACAAAAAATAGCATTAAATATAATTACACTAGTTACTTGCGCTAGTTTACAAAATATTGTACTAAAAATGATTTCGAATGTTATTTTTATCTTATAGCGTCACATACAGGTCAGTTGTCTAAAGCATGTTCACAGTACTCACACTTATGCAACTTCACTATACAGTAAATTTTAATTGTAAATTGTGTAAATTACAACTATAACTGTCTCCTTCACACACATAAGCTAGACCGCGCGCGAGAGAGACAGGTAGACTTTTCATGATGCGCATGCATTATGACGTCACGCCGCGCGCTTGTTCACGGACACGAGTGTAAATGTGTTGAACGTGCCACCTTTAACACGTTGAGCGCCGACAAACAATAGTTTTTCTATTGTGTCTAGTTTCTCGGCAGTCAAAGTATTAAATAACTGACCTGTACAATGATTTCAGAGAATTATTCACATCAATATTTAACAGGTGTTGACAGTGCTGTCACAATAATTTGACCCTTATCATCATCATCAGCCTATCGCAGTCCACTGAGCTGGACTGCCTCTCCAGTTGTTAGCCACTTTGGGCAAACAACTGGAGGCTTTTCAATAACCGTCAGCAGAATAAACGAAAATGCAAATAAGAATTGTGTGTTAGACATGAACTTGGTGGTTTTTAATTAATACTCAGTTTGACCACTCCTTGGCTAACGACCCATATTTACATGTGAAACATTATAACTTTATATTAAGGAACCGGTTGACATTTTATGCAAATCTATTTGTGTAACAATATACAACTTTTCAGCCCTGCCACTTAATTTTTCGAATCGTATCATATTTACTTCAATTTTATTAATCCTTGGATCGCCAAGAAATGTGATACAATAAATAATCTATCGTTATCAACTCTCATAAGCGTCAACGGAGTTCAACGGGTTAATATTAACCCATTAAACTATACATGCTCATTTAATTGCTCTATAAAAATAATCTTGATCAAAACGCGCGGGAGTGAATCAGCCAAGTTCCAGTTCATTTTTACGTATCATTTTGACTTGAAAGTATTTTTTTTATAATTGTGCTCAAAAATGTATAATTAAACTCAGACATTTGTGAAACTACCCAAGCAAATAAAAAAGAAAATTCTAAAAAAAATAATCATCTCTGAGACTATCTATAAATACATACATTTTCCTATTACATAACTAACAATAGAACTGTACATACATAGAATATAAAACTTACATAGTAGGAATGGACTTAAAAATGTTTTTACGTAGACAATTCTACAGTATTAAAAACATATTTACAAAAATTAAATTATACATTTTTTTTTCGTACATTTTGAGCTAACTTTGAGCTTCATAAATTAAACGACAGTATGACTTAAAAAAATAAAAAGTACGGCCACGAAAATATTACTAAATGTACTTAAAATGAGGCCATATTGTCGTTGATATGATCATAGTTACAATAACTAGTGGATACGTTAATCGTTAGATTGTCAGCACGTTTATCAGAACTTTTGAATATAGGCCAAGTTCCTACCATAATTTAAGTTTAAAAAATTCAAAAGTTCATATAAAATTTGTCGCAATGAAGAGATCTTATATTTTCAACATTTGCATCAATGAAAGTAAAGGTGTTCAACATCGCAAGTACTAGGGTAGCAGGAAATTGAAAGTGTAGACCACAAAGACTAGAGAAAGGTGGGTATAGTTACGCCACTGACCAGGGCAGCAGCGAATCGTAAGAAGCTGTGTGGTCCGCAGAAGGAAGATTTATCTGTAATATCGGTATGAGTTTCCTACAAGACAGCGTTGCAAGTACCAGGGCAGGAACAAACCAAGGAGATCTTTTTAAAGGTAACATGGTCTTGAATTTTATGGCCTTTCGTTTCAGATTCGTACAATAATATCGCAAGTACCAGGGCAGCAGCAAATCGTAAGAGACGGTGTGGTCCACAGACGGCATAATATATTATGTCCCTACAAGACAGCGTCGCAAGTACCAGGACAGTAGCAAAACGAGAAAATCTTGTGTGCCTTCGCCGCCTTAGCGCCGTGATGGCCAATAGTGCCGCGGATAGAAAGTTTCTCTAATGATTTACAAAACAGCGTCTCAAGTACCAGGATAGAAGCAACACGAGGAGATCTTATAGTCTCATATGGGTTTGATATACAGAACAGTTTCTCAAGTACCAGGGCAGCAGCAAATCATAAGAAGCCCATGTCGAGTGCGTCGGCATCTTGCCTCAACTACGCCAGAAGGGGTAGTTGAGGCAAGTTGCCTTTTAAATGGTTTTATGGGTCATTATGTGGTTAGGTACATGGCCATTGTAACCAATATAACGTCCGGACACATACATTTCGAAGTATGTTTCTTCATTTTTTCTATAAAACAGGCTCAGGCAAACCGACAAGATCTTATGGTCTTAACACAAATGGGCGTCGCTAGTATCAGGGGACTGCTCCCCAAATCATTAGAAGCGATGTGATCCGCAGAAGGAAAATGTCTAGTTTCCAACAAGACAACGTCTCAAGTACCAGGGCAGCAGCATATCATAAGACGTTGTGTGCTCCACAGAAGGAAAATGCCATGTACTCGTATTATCGATATGAGTTTTCTACAAGCCAGCGTCACAAGTACCAGGGCAGTAGGAAATAAGAAGTCTATGCTCGTTCGCTGAAGTAGCGCCGCGACGTCCAATGGTGCCGCGGATGGAAAATTTCTCCATATTATCGGTCGCAGTTTCATCAGCAAATCATAAGAGGTGGTGAGTTTATTTTCGATATGAGTTTTCCTACAGGACAGCGTCACAAGTACCAGGGCAGCAGCAAATCCTAAGAGGTGGTGTGCTCCACAGAAGGAAAATTCCGTGTATTCGTATTCCTACAAAACAGCGTGAAAAGTACCAGGGCAGCAGCAAATCATAAGAAGCCCATGTCGAGCGCGTTGTACAGCGCGGCGATGTCCGAGTGGCCGGAGACGCGCCAGAAGGGGTAGTTCTTCGCTTTCGCGGCTGCCTCCTCGTCCTGACCGTCGCCTATCACCACGTAAGTGCACCGCTCGCCGAAGCGTTGCTTTATCTTCTCGAAACAGGTTTCTTTGCCTGTGGGAGGTAAAAATAAAGACATTAATACAGTAAAAACAGAGGGACTGATATATCCTTTCACGAGTATGTTTAGGAAAAAAAGGTTATAATGTAAATAGTAGAATTTTTTTTTGTATAGTTTTTCCTGTAAAATGCACCGGAAAAAAGGTTTAATGAAAAAACTTGTTTTGGACGCCGTTTATGCTGTAAGCCTCTATCTCCTATCTCCGTGTGTGTATGTATCTCACTCTCTCTCTCTCTGTGTGTGTATACGTCTCTTTCTCTCTCTTTGTGCGCGTCTCTCTATTTCTATTAGTCTCTATCTCTCTCTAATCGTGTGTGAATGTTTGTCTCTCTCTCTCTCTCTCTCCGTGTGTGTATGTTTCTCTCTCTCTCTGTCTGTGTGTGTGTGTATGTTTCTCTCTCCGTGTGTGTATGTTTCTCTTTTTGTGTGTATGTTTCTCTCTTTGTGTGTGTTTGTTTCTCTCTTTGTGTGTGTATGTGTCTTTCTCTCCGTGTGTATGTTTCATTATCTTTGTGTGTGTCTCTCCCTGTATGTGTGTGCAAGTCTCTCCCATTGTGTGTACGGGTGTCTCGTCGTACCTGTCTTGGTGGCCGAGTAGATGTTCTCGATGGGGAACACGCCGCCCAGCCCGAATAGCAGCACCTTGGCCAGCGCCGGCACCAGCTGAGTCGTCGTCACCAACACGTTCACGCAGTTTTCCCTGCGAACATAAGAGGAACATAGTTGATATTATAGTTTGAATGACACTATAAAAAAAAAATTAAAAATGTTCTTTTTTGGTCATACATTATTGTTTGGAGAACTTGTGTATAGACGGCCAGGGAAGGGTTTTCTTCGGTTTTCCGGCGCGATTAGACAGAAAAATCGTATAATAAAAAAAAATTATGACGTACAAAAATCGTGTAATGGCGAAATACGAATTCAAATGCGAATGAAGTTGTCGCGTGTCAAAAGGTCGCGACGGGGGACGGCTTGCGGCGACTTCACAATGGCGCGCATCTCCTCGCTGCGTCAATAGATGGCGTTGAACAATTATGTCATGTTGTATAAAAACAAGCAGTCATTATAGTCATTGTATTCAGTACAACCGGTAATTACCTCGAGTTGATCATGTTGAGGCACTTGCAGGCCAGCGTGAGCCAGTTGTCCGTGGCCTGTTCAAGCTCGGCTCGCAACTGCAGCCACTGTTCCCTCTTCGTTGGTCCTAATAGTCCTCCGACACTGGAATTTAAAATATGCTTAGTTCAGTTGTTATTTCTTTATACCACTAGAGTGACAAAAAGGCCGGAGAGGAAGTACAGGGACTCTTTATCTCCTATGTCTTAAAGTTACCGCTATATTAATTGGAAAGTTATGTGGGAACATACTTGTCCCTAAGAAAAGTGGAAGTACTTGTACTTATCATCAACAGCCTGCAGACGTCCACTGCTGGACATAGGCTTTTTCCATGACAATTGTCATTTGGAGAGGTTTGTCTTAGTCAACACGCTTGGTGGGTTGGTGAAAAAAATGGTGTTCAATTTTTGAATAAGACCACCCCATCTTATTTATAGCAGTTGTTAGTACCTTACCAAATTTCTACTCTCTTGTGGAATAAATATTACCAAAACATTCAAAACACGCCTGGCGTGTTTTCAGCTCGGCATACATATCACCCTGACCACGCGAGGCGTGTTTTGAATGTTTTAAAACATGTTAAACAATCACTCACCTATTCCTATAATTGTTATAAGTATCCTTGATCTTCCTATATCTGAACGCCAGCTTCCTCATCCAGTCGACGCCGCCGCGCACACCAGGAGCGCAGAGGCCGGTGTTGGGGGCGGCGCCCGCGTGGAACCCGTCCGAGGCGAAATTGTACGCGGAGAGATCTTGGCCGTTGTCGTCAGCCGCCACCGCGTCTATGTGCTCCTGGTCGCAGTCCTGTGAAGGGAAGGGCAGTGTGGTTAGTTTATTTGGTTTTTTATTTATTTATTACTAGCTGTGCTGGCAGCTCGCCACGTGGATATCGGGTTTCGAAAATAACTGAACGAACTGCCAAAAAATTTTATCTAAATTTTAAGTAAGACTTTTAGCAATACATTGGTGAAAACCGCATTCAATTATATGCAGTAGTTTTCGCGTGATGCGCGATCAAACATACAGATAAAAATTTCTCCCGTTTTCCCAACACTTCCCTTCACTGCTCTGCTCCTATTGATTGAAGCGTGATGTAAAGTATGCTATAACCTGCGCAGGAGTATGAATAATAATCATACCAAGTTTCATTAAGATCCGTTGAGTATTTTTTGTTTCTATAATGAACATACACACAGACAGACAGACGAACAGATAGACAGACAAAAAATTTACTGATAGTATTTTTGGCATTAGTATCGATCACTAATTACCCCCTGATATTTTGATGTACAGAATTGACCTCTCTACAGATTTATTATAAGTATAGATAACTTTGGGCTTCATAAGGCCAGATTATACACTCTACTGTTATACCATTCCGACAAGACATTAGCAGGTAAGGTTAGGATACCTAGATCTCAATATGTTTTTTTTTTTTTTATAGTGGATCGACATAATGGTTCCCTACGTCTGATGGAAAGCGAAAGAGAAGCCCAAGTCGCTGTGACAACGGGCAAGTAACTGGTCAGTTACCTGTCAGTTGCCACCGCCATGCCGGCCCAACCCTAACCCCCGACGAGCTCAGGAAACCCTACTCGCCGGCAGAAACACGACCCAGAGGTCATTTGACTGCGGTATTCTATAGGGTGGAGGTCCTTCCCCGGACGGGCGGCTCAATTCGAGCGAAGATTCGCTATGCCCTACCTCTCTTGATGTTATACCCTATTGAGATCTAGGTTAGCATAATGAAATAATTCTGTAATTGTTTCTTAAGATCTAAGACAAATTGTGAACTTACCTCTACATCATTGAAGAAGAAATGCGTGTCAGCTAAGCTGAATATCATTTCCTCCATTCTGAAACCTAATTGAACTATTTGTTGAGTATCCTGCAACAAAATAATAAGAATATTATTAATATCAGACAACATCACATGCTTTGCTTCGATCCTAACAGTAGACATATGGACGCAGTTAAGCAAAAACTTTTCAACCCACAGGTCTCGCGAACTTGAGTTAATATGTATATCTTTATTTCGACACTTTCACGTGCTGTATGTTTAAGTATGAATTGAAAGCTGAAATTCTGTCAAATAAGTAAAAAAAAGTGTCAAAATAAAAGGATTTATCACATTATCCAAGTTCGTCTGACCGGTGGGTTGAAACGTTTTTGCTTAACTACATCCATATATGTACTTGACGAAACACAGACAGAAACACAAACAATAAATGTTTATCACAATGTTTATCCCTGGTGGAGGGGAGGTATTCCTGGAATATTTATCTCTCTCTCTCTCTCTGTGTGTCGTAGTCCTCAATAATGAGGATCGTGACCTCCCTTGCGAAATAATTTCTCTTTGACGGAGTATTTATACTGATAGCTTTTATCAAAAATTAGATAAAACGTTTTAAAGAAAACCCATCACATTAGCCAATAAGTTCCGGAGTATACATCAAAATGACGTAGATTCCTTCTAGGGTTAAAGAAAACCAATTACATACCAAAAATTTTGCTTAAAAAAACATGAATGAATATGGCTTAATTTCTGCAGATTTAAATAAATTTAAACCAGTAAATGAAGTTGCTTATAAATTGGAGACCAACCTTATTGTACTTTGTAGCGTATGTCCCCGTCAGCAACGAGTGGAATATGATAATCGTCTCATCAAGGTCCCAGATGAACACCCTGTCGGTGGCTGGCTCCGGGACGTGCTGGGCCGGAGACGAGGATGTGTTCCGTCTACCTCGGCCTCGGGTTCTGCTTGTTGTGCTCTCTCTGTGGATAGGAAAAATACTGTAAATAATGATGTATGCAATCATCATCATCAAACGTCCAATGCTAGACATACGGCTGTATTCACAAACATTACTATCATCATCATCAATCATCAACAGCCTATTGCAGTCCACTGCCGGACAAAGGCCTCGCCACCCAGGGCAAACTTTTGGAGGATATACCCATAATTAATAAGCAATCTTAGCAAATTATAAATAAATATAAATAAATATTAGACAACATCACCTACATTGGTCTGATCCCAAAGTAAGTAGCTTAAGCACTTGTGTTATGGGTATCAGAACAACGAAGGTACCACAAATAAATACTTAAATACAAATATATACACCCAGACACGGAACAAACACAAGTGTTCATCACATGAATGTTTGTCCTGGGTGGGAATTGAACCCACAACCCTTGTTTCAGAAGGCAGGGGTCACTACCAATTGAGCCACCGAGCCTGTCATTATATTCATCTTACCCAGAGTTTTCCCTACATCTCCGACTGACTGCATGAATTTCACTTTTGATTGGTGATAGCGGGCTGGCATCGTTTATTGAAGGGAGCATCGATGATGGGGAATCTGTAAAAGAACAAAATATTGGATTAGAAAAGAGATTTTGTTTTGCACATGATTGGATATTGGCTAACTGATGACCAATGTAGTTAAGATAAAATATAAAGTTGATTGTATATTAATGAATCATGTGAACTCAATGATATTAATATCAGTTCATTAATAGTTTAAAAGTCCAAGTCAAGTAGTAGTGTAGTTTTCGCGATTCCTGTTGTAAATAATTTGTTCATGGCAATAATTGTAAATGTATTTACCAGATTCACTGTCTGTATCAGGCCAGTAGTCGGAACTATCGTTCTGACTGTTATACTGCCGTTCAGGCTCACTTTCTTCCAATTTCCTCCTCTTATTGTGATAGGAACTATCATTTTCTTTATCCATTGCTTTTTGTAGACCTTACACTAAATTCTGATATGTATCAAAGCTAATTCGAACGTTTATAGGGCTGTATATGTATATCAAATGTTTTGAACACTTTTATTACTTGTTTATTGTAAAAAAATGTAAAAATTGTAGTACGAAACTTGGTTAATTAAATTCAACAAACAATACAATGAATTGTCACTGTCAGCGTCAAATTTCGGCGTTTTTTTTTTTTTTTTTTTTTTTGGGCTATTTGGCTCTGCACGGTTTGTGCTTCAGCCACGGACTGAGTTTGCGAGGATTAGTACAAAAGGTTAGGAAACGTATATTATGTATAGGAAAATTCGGACAAAGGATGAAAGAATAAAGGATCAGGTAGGTATAACAGTAGGTAGATTAATATAGGATTATAATTATAAAAGTATGTACAATAATTATGTACAAGTACATATTTATTTATTTTATTATATGTATATTATTATAATGTACATATTATAATAATAATTATAATTTAATATTATTTTGATGAACATATAAGGATAATATTTTATATATATTTATATCATTAGCATATAATAATGTTTTTATCGATGTAGGAAAAGGAATTTTGTAGGACAGGAGATTAGAGATGAAAGAAGTACGATCATACAAAGGGCATGCGAAGAATACATGGTCAACATCTCCAACGTCAGTGCGACATTCGCAAGTATTGTCAGCCACAATATGCATTCTTGCTAGGTGAGCAGGAGTGCATACGTGACCTAGCCTCATCCTAATTAAAACCGATGTAGCAGATTTAGACAAATTAACCTTGGCAAACCACGGTTTACTTGGTATTAATGGCTGGACATACTTAAAATGTTTGCCTTTAGTTTGACTACTTGCCTCCCAATTCTCTTCCCAAGAAGTCTTGAGAAAAACTTTAGGAAGAGCAGACAAATCATGACAGTAATTTTTATAAGGAAACAGGTCACCACAATCCACCGCATCATTGGCCAACCTATCAGCTTTTTCATTTCCGTCAATATTCTTATGACTAGGGATCCATGCAAAGTTTACAGATAGTCCCTTTATTTGACAGTCATGCAATTTTTGCCTACATTCAATAATAATAGGATACATGATATTATTTTTAAAAGGGAATTTCGCCAAGGCTTGTAAAGCACTCTTTGAATCAGAAAATATGACAGATTTGTTCAGTTTCATAAGTAAAATATATTCTATTGATTTAAATAGACCAAAGCATTCACCAGTGAAAGTAGATGACTCGGGGGGTAATTTGATTTTTTGGACAATTTTATATTGGTGATGATATACTCCTACACCTACATGACCAGACGAGGAGTGTTTAGAAGCATCACTATATAAGTGGTGCCAGTCTTTCCATTTTTGGTCCAAAATGAGTTTAAAATTAATATTGGCATTATTGTCACTTTTTGAAACATCTAAATCAAAATAAATAGTAGGAGATAAAATTAAAGATTCAAAATTTGTACAAAATATTGGGAGATAGGTAGATCTGTGTACTGGCGCTTGAATAGATAATAATTTCCGGAAGCTAACAACTAAACAAGGAGGTTCTTTATGTGCCCAGTAAGAGGAGGTTTCTATAAGGTCAGATAAAGTTTTTATTTTGTCAAAGAGTGGATGATTTGATAGTTGGAATATACGGAACAAAAACCTGTCACATAAATATTGACGTCGAAGCTTTAATGGAGGATCGACACACTCTACTTGAAGTGCATTCCTTGGGCTGGTTTTCATAGCACCAGCTATAATCCGTAGAGCTTTTGATTGAATCGATTCTAATTTAGCCAAACCTACAACACTACAGGGCTCTAAGAAAAAAGTGCCATAATCAAGAATGCTCCTAACTATGGCGTTATAAAGAAGTTTCAGTGAGAACGGATGAGCTCCCCACCAGACACCTGCCACACATCTTAAAATATTGAGATGCCGTTCACATTTTGCAGTTACATAGTAACAGTGAGGTAGTCCTGTTAATTTTGAATCGAGCAATGTACCTAAAAACCTAACTTCATTACTTAGTAATAAGGGAGAGTTATCATAATATACTGTTACTGGAGGAGGAAGGCGCATTCTAGAAAATAAGACTAAAGAACTTTTAGAGACTGATATACTAAGACCATTATTAGCCAGCCAATTTTTTAATATTGTAAGAGAAGATGTAAGACATGAACTTAAAGTTTCTATCGATTTACCTGAACAGTATAGAAGCAAATCATCAGCATATTGTAAGACGTTAATTCTACTATTATTGCAAAGCGAAGATTCTAAATCATAAGAATATATGTTAAAAAGTAATGGGCTAAGTACCGAGCCCTGCGGTAGACCCTTCCAAACTAGTCTTGATTTAGTATTAAAGGCATCTTGATATACACTTATCGATCGCTGCGATAATATGTTTGAAATAAAATTTACTAAAATAATTGGGACTTTGAGATGCAGAAGTTTAGATTTTAGAATAGGGAGTAAAACGCTGTCATAAGCCCCCTTTACATCAAGGAAAGCTGCAAGGAGTGACTCATTTCGCGAGAATGCTAGGCGTATATCAGTTGTGAAAATTCCTAAACTATCCGTGGTGCTCATGCCTTTTCTAAAACCATATTGGTTCTTACCTAAAAATCCCTTAGATTCTATATACCATTCCAAACGGTTCTTTACTAAATGTTCAGCCAGCTTAGCTAGTACTGAAGAAAGGGCTATAGGTCGATAACTAGTTGGGTCAGAGGGAGCTTTATTAGGTTTTAAGATTGGAATCACTTCTTGAGACTTCCATGATATTGGAATTGACCCGTTTAGCATAATGGAATTAATTAGAGACAAAAAATATTCTAAGCTAGGATCACTTAGATGGCAAAAAAAAGAGTATGGAATTCCATCTGTGCCAGGTGCAGAATCCTTTACATAAGAAAGGATGCCTTTTAATTCGAGAAGACTAAAAGGAACTTCTAATGCTGTGCATTCGCTATTTATATCGCTATTAAAAAATAACTCATCATAACACAATGGGGCAGATGGAGGTGCCAAATTGTCTAAAAATTCATCGACTATTGAATCACTAATAATAGGAATTTGAGGTTCTTTATATATGGATCTAAACCTTCTTATGTTATTCCATACTACAGACGGCGATACATCAGGAGAGATTGAAGTACAAAACGACTTCCATCCTTCCCACTTTTTTTGCTTTAACAGCTTTTTCACCGTTTTACTTAAATCAACTAAAAAATCAAAATTTTCCGTAGTAGAATGGGACGTATATGCCCTTTCAGCTTCCTTCCTCTTTTTAACGGCTTCCGTGCATTCACTGTCCCACCAAGGCGGAGGGGGGATTGCCCTACTCCTAGTATTTTTATGAGGGAAAATCTCATCGGCTGTTTTTATTAACAAAAGAGCTAAGGCTTCAGCACACTCCGAATGGTTATTACTTTGAATGGTTGGTAATGATGATATATTTTGCTCAACCTGTTTTTGGAACGAGAACCAATCAGCTTTACCAAGTTTATATTTTAAACGTGGAGCACGTGGAGTATAAACCTTGCCTATTATATTTGGAAAAGTGATAACAATAGGAAAGTGATCACTTCCATAGGTTAAATTTAAAGTAGACCAAATAATGGAGGATGCTAAGCTTGGGGAGCAAATTGAGAGATCAGGAGCACTCTTTCCCTCATGGGGTTGAGTACGGCGCGTCTGTAAGCCAGTATTTAGCAAGCATAAGTTTATTTGATCTAATATGTCCAAAACTCGAGATCCATAATAATTTGAATTTGAACTACCCCATGACTGATGTTGGGCATTAAAATCACCCATTATTAGTAATGGTTTGGGCAGATCTCGTAAAATGTTCTCTACTTCGTCATAGATAATTGTAGAAGGGTGGGGTATGTATAAGGAAACGAATGTTATTTTATTAATACAAACTGCTACTATTGAATAATCGGTAATATGTTGCGTAATTGGTATATGTGTAAAAGGGATAGAGTGCTTAATGAGGAGCGCAACTCCACCATAGCCATCAGACCTATCTTCTCTGACAGAGGAAAAACCAGGAATCCTAAAATTTACTTTTGGTGTTAGCCACGTCTCCTGAAGAGAAATGACAAATGGATTATATTTATTAATAATATGCAAGAGGTCACTCTTTTTACTGTTCACACTGCGACAATTCCACTGGACTACTTTGTCCATAGTTATTAACAATGTTACTAAGCAAACAATTGGCAGCGTTGGACGGTACAGGCGAGATCATATTACATTTAGACAAAGTATTTATCAAGGTTATCATTAACTCCTTAATAGAAAGATTAGAGAGATCGTTAGTTGTGTCATCAACAGGTAACGCACATCCATCTGACGATGGTTGAAAATCATAATCTTTAATTAATAAATTATGAGCTTCACGGTCATATCCTTTCCCACGCTTTGATGGGGCTTTGGGTTTCAGAAATACAGTTTTCTTATAAGATGAACTGCTATTTTTATTAATATTGGAAGGAATAACAAGATGGGAATGATTTTGATTAATAGCAGGAGTAGAACTTGCAACGTCGGAATATGTTTTTAAAAGAGGAGGATGTTGTCTTTGGGCTTCAGCATAAGTTAAACCGGAATTAGCCATTGTTTCTTTAATGCCTCTTTGTCTTATAAATTCAGGACATTTTCTGTTAATCGCGAAATGGGAACCTGAACATAAGCAACAATTAGCAGAGTCTTCATCGATGTTGCAGTTGTCACCCGTATGATTTTGACCACACTTAAAGCATCTAGGTGTTGAACGGCATTGGGTTTTAATATGGCCATAACGGCAACAATTAAAACATTGTACTGTAGGGTATATATACAAACTTACTGGCAGCGAATTGTAACAAAGGAAAACACGTTCAGGTAAAATTTGTCCGTCAAAGGTAAGAACGACTGTTTCAGTAGGCACATATACAGATTTTCCTTGAACAAAAGATTTTTTATTAAAACGCCTCACTTTCAAGATATTACCAACACCTTTAGAAACAGTGATGTTACTTTTTATTTCATCGTCTGACCAGTCCACAGGAACACCTCGAACGACACCCATACGGGTAATGTTAGATACAGGGATGAATGCTTTATATCTATTTAACTTTAAAGTTTTGCTGTTAATAAACTTATTGGCATCATCGTGATTAGAAAAAGAAATGGTAAGTCGGTTTCTACCAATTCTCTTCAAGCTTCCGTTAATAATGTTATTAAAGACATTTTTCTTCAGAAAATGACCAAATGATATAGGGTGGATTGTGGTGTTATTAGAAGAATCTAATTGCTCTTTTTGAACATGTACAACGTAAGGAGCAAGATCTGACTGCTGATAAGCTTGTCTACCAACCGATAATGGCGGCGATGGTAAATTATTGTTTGTGGAGTTCTGCGGTGGAGATGTCGCCATCGAAACTTTCGCATGCACTTCATCATCATCATTTACAGGTTGCAACACACTACATTGCTCGGCATCACTAGTTAAAATGCATTTGCAATCTGCTTCGTTGATTATTGAACCTGGTGATAATTTATGATTCCTTCTTTTGCGTTTGTTGCAATGTTTGCAAACCTTGCGGTTTGAAACTCGTTTACGCTTGGAATTTATTTTTTTGCTGCTTTCAGACCCGTCTGTGTCCAGCACAGATCCTTCAGTCTCCATCCCCGAACATATCGTTACAAAATTCGACACCTGGGGGACAGTACCCCCAGGGTCTTCCGGCTCGTTCATGCACTAATAATTATTTTAAAAACTTACCACTAGTCAGGAAAATGAACACAAATAATAAATACGATACACAAATACACTTAGATATTACAAATGCTACCTATCTGATCCAACCACAATAATAATTAATTAAAATTAGCAAGAAGACGAAAAATGACAACCGGTCAACCCGACGTTTCCCGCGCTTTCCCAAATTTCGGCGTTGGTTGGCAGCACTGTAAAATGCTTTATACCCCATTTACACTCTCGCCTCGCGACTCGCCTCCTACCTCGCCTCGTGACTCGCGCCACGCCCCCCGAAACGAGCTTGGTGTTTACACTCTCGTCACGAGTTCAGTTGTCTTTGAGCTCACGACAATGGAGGACGTCGAAATGTTAGCGGCAACAAGTCATGGTTTATTGAACTACACACATTAAATACAAATAAAAAAGTAAAATGTCTTATGTTTTAAATCAATTAAAGGTCTATTCATTTCATTTGTAATGACAACCTCTTCCACGCATCGTTTACTTTTTGGTTCATTTTATGGTATTTATTTTTGGGTTCCACAGAATAGGCTATTATGGCTAAAAATTGTAATTAGTCCGTCTTTTAGCTTATTCAAAAATAAAAGACACGTATTTTTTTATTTGTAAATTAGACTAAAACTTACAAAGTTATAGCCCGTTGAAATTACGCGTGACGTCACTCGGTGAGCCATTTTTACGGGAGCGAGTTACGTCAAAGACTCCCACTCCTAACTTTTGATGCCTTGTATCTTTGGTATTGTTTATTTAATTGATAAAAGGAAAAATACGTGTCTTTTATTTATGAATAAGCTAAAAGACGGACAAATTAAAAATTTTTAGCCATAATAGCCTATTGGTTCCCTTTGAAATGCTCCAATAAATCTAAATGTTTCCTCATAAGACTAATCCATTTTAACGACCTGCGCGGCACAACGCTGAACCGCGAATGAAGCGAGAGCGCGAGTGTAAACACCCCGCTCGCGTTCGTCGCGAGGCCCTTTGACTCGTGACCAAAAAACCGCTCGCGACGCGAGCGCTGCGAGTGACGAGGCGAGGCGCGAGGCGAGGCGCAAGCGAGTGTTCACACTCTCGCCTCGTCGCTCGCCTCGCGCCTCGCCTCGTCACTCGCACGCGAGTGTAAACGGGCTATTAGAGTTTTTATGGCACTGGAAACGGACTCTTTCAGACTGTAATAATGGTCGCGTAAAAAGTCGACAAATTAATAAAAACTATCTTTCTATAAAAACCAACATACCGGCCTACTATTGAGAACAAAACTCTTATTTATATTTATGTTAATTCGTCAAGAAAGATGAGAAGAAAAACATGCAGTCATGTGTTACGTCCGTTAGATGGCGCGATGTGCCACATAAGTTTAAGAAAAAGGAGGTTTTACTTCGGAGTTCGGACGGAAAGTATTGTATGATTGAATAGCTAAAGAAAGCTTTTGTGGTATTAATACCATTTGATTTTGTTATGTACGCGAGCATAGAACAGGAATTCCAACGGATTGTAGCCATCAATCAAGGGGCAAACTAACCTGCAGGGAGTAGTATGGCCCCACAATATAACGTAGTAAGTACAGTCAATAAAATTAGTATAGACTTTAGAATTTTGTCACAATAATAAACGACATGTTAACATTATAATACGAAGCGAGACACATTTAAAGTTCAATGTGACAAAGTTCTAAAGCGATCGTACACGCCATATTATCACAATATTGCGCTCTTTGTAGCTGCTGTACTCCTGGTACCACAACTTACCCGACAAGGCTCCCCCCAAGTGGTAAGAGGTGTGCCCGGCGCTGCCGCTGCTACTAGGGGAGCTGACATAGGGGGAGTAGCTGGGCGCCGCGTAGTACCCGCCGTACTGAGCCACGTTGTGCTCTGCGTAGCCCGCCGCGTAGCTGCTATAGTCCTGGTAGCAAATTATTATTATTTTTAATTAAATTTTTAATTATTATACTATTTGAATATTCCACTAGGTTACTGATATTCTAATATAGACTTTTTTTAAATAATTTACTATCCCCCGAAAACTTCACTTGCGCTTTGTAGGATTCTATGTTGTAGGGATGTAGTGTAGGTATAGATAGATGTGCTGTCGCTAGAATAGTAAAAGGGAGCTGATGATGATGATATTTAATATTTATTTTATGGATATCGATAAATAAATAATTATTACTTTTAGCCGAGCTAAATCGCCTCTCTCAGTTGCCACTGCCATGCCATAAGGGCGGTCACATACTTACATTCGGAATTTCGATACGGAATTCCGAATTGAAATACACTTTTGCACCATAAATGCTCTACTTACATACAAACCGCTCCCGCATTTTATATGTAAGTAGAGCATTATTCTTGCAAATCTGAATTTCAATTCGGAATTCCGGATCGGAATTCCGAATGTGTGCGGCCCACCTAAGATAGCTCGTAGCTTTGCGCTCACAAAGTCACTTCATGGGTGTTTAACCTAAGGTTATCACAAACTGAGGAACTGTAGGTAATCTCATTTCTCTCTTAAATGACTCGATAAGACGGTGATTTGCATTATTTAACCCACGCCGCGCGGATAATTGTTCACATCTACCAGGTTCCCATAAGCATAGTGGAGTGTAACTGTACCTGTTGCGCAGTAGGGAAGGACTGCGTCAGCCCGCCGTTGTACGACGAGTACGCGTAGGGCGAGGGCTGGGCACTGAACCCGGTACTCGGCACGCTGCTGACGCCGCTCACGCCATACGCACTGAGATACGTCGGCGTCGCTTTACATGATGACCTGTGGAAGTAAGCAGGGGTCTTTGAATTTGAATGTATCTACACACGTGCGAGAAATTTTCAGAACTCGAGCGGAAATTCATATTGTGAATAGCGTTTGGAAAGATGTCACTCAGAAAATGAAATGAGGGCTTCGAGCGGGCAAAACTTTCTCTTAAAACTTTAGGCGAAAACTGAAATCGAACGATCGAGAATATTTCCGAGAGAGATCTTTCCGAACGGATTTGGGAATAGCCGCAGAAGCCATTTTTAGGGTTCCTTAGCCAAAATAGCAAAAACGGGACTCTTATAGATTCGTCATGTCTGTTTGTCTGTCTGTCCGTCCGTATGTCACAGCTAGTTTATTCCGAAACTATAAGAGCTACATTGTTGAAATTTGGTGTGTAGATGTATTCTGTTAACCGCATTATGATTTAAAAATGAAATCAGAAAAAAATCCAAAATTTTTGGGGTTCCCCATACATAGAACTGAAACTCAATTATTTTTTTTCATCAAACCTATACATGTAGGGTATCTATAGATAGGTCTTGTAAAATGATGTTGAGGTTTTTAACATCATTTTCTTCTAAACTGAATAGTTTGCTCGAGAGACTCTTCCAAAGTGGTAAAATGAGTGTCCCCCCCCCCCCCCCCCCGTAACTTCTAAAATATGGGCCTGATAAAACTGAAAAAAATATATGATGTGTATTACTATGCAAACTGAAATGATGAATATGGTTTGAATGAAATCTAGACAGTAGTTTTTTTTTAAATGTCATAAAAAAGATGGAAGCAGTTTGCAAGAAGCTCAAGATCGATCAAAGTGGCGAACAAATTGAGAGGCCTATGTCCAGCAGTGGACTGCAAGAGGCTGATGATGATGATTAAAGGTATACCTATTGTTAGTATTGTGCGGCGAAGGGTACGCGGCGTAGGGTTGGTTGTACAACGTGGAGCCGACGTACGATGACGCTGCGCTGCCCCCTCCATACTGCTGCATACTGCAATAATAATATAAATAAATAATTTATTATGCCTTGGCCCCTACCACCAAAATGGAAAACGATCGTTCGTTGAAAGGATCGCGTACTTTTGCACCATAAATCCCCTCCCATTTGTTCCTCCCGTGTTCTAGAGAGGTAGGGCATAGCGAATCTTCGCTCGAATTGAGCTGCCCGTCCGGGGAAGGACCTCCTCCCTTTAGAATACCGCAGCCAAATGACCTCCGGGTCTTGTTTCTGCTGGTGAGTAGGGTTTCCGGAGCTCGTGGGGGGCTAGGGTTGGGCCGGCATGGCAGTGGCAACTGACGGGTAACTGACCAGTTACTTGCCAGTTGTCACAGCGACTTTGGCTTCTCTTTCGCTTTCCATCAGGCGTAGGGAAGCCATTATGTCGAGGTACTATAAAAAAAATATATATACGAACTAAAATTCGTCAAAGTCAATTTCATTAATTTCATCATCATAATCAGCTTATAATTAATTTAATTATCATTAAACAAATGGGAGGGATTTAAGGTTCAAAAGTACGCGATCCGTTCAACGAACTATCGTTTTGGATTTTAGTGGTCTTTGACTCGAGTACGAGAATCGCGTACGGCCTCAAAATATTATGCACACCCATTGTTCGAGAACACAGATCTGTGTCCGAAAATCATTCGAGAAATTAATAGAACGATGATTGAGTACAAACTATTTGGCCTAACGACATGATAATTGATTGAATGATTGATTAATAAAGATAATTGAAGCTGAATTCTTTCAATAATAGTAACTAAACTGACGATACAATTTAGTAGACAGGGGCTGTAAGAATTAGAAAGATTATTTTCACTGTAGGAAATAGGCCAAGCAGAGTCCTTGTAAGTTTTCAAGTTCGATAAATAGATAGAAACTCTTTATTGCACAAAAGCACAGACATTACAAGAAAACACATTACAAACAAAAACAAAGTACAATTTATGTCTGTTATCGCTTATAGCGATCTCTTCCAGACAACTCTTCTATTTTAGATTTTACATTAAAACTTGTAAGAAAATTTAAAAAATGAAAATTGCACATCAAAAGAATTACTTAGAACAAAGCAAAACATACTTTTAAACAATTTAGGAGGTCTCTGCCTGTTTTAATTATCCTCTACCCAAAGGATGTCTGGAAGAGAGAGCTTAACGCAATTAGACCGCCTAATTGTACTTGAATACATCTTTGTGCCTTTTTTTTTTTTTTTATAGTGGCTCGACATAATGGCTTCCCTACGCCTGATGGAAAGCGAGAGAGAAGCCCAAGTCGCTGTGACAACGGGCAAGTAACTGTTTAGTTACCTGTCAGTTGCCACCGCCATGTCGGCTCAACCCCAACCCCCCACGAGCTCCGGAAACCCTACTCACCGACAGGAACATGACGCGGAGGTCATTTGGCTGCGGTATTCTATAGGGTGGAGGTCCTTCCCCGGACGGGCAGCTCAATTCGAGCGAAGATTCGCCATGCCCTACCTCTCTTAAAGTCAACAGCCTTGTTTTAAGTCAACTGTTTCGTCGTACCTAGTTCCTTACCTAGTTCTAACCTTACTGAACCAAACTCAGATCCCAGTCATCGTGAGAGACTGGTGCCTGAAGTAGGTATTAGATTAAGCTGTATTGTTCGACTTGGCAGGGGCACTGCCGCGCCCCCAGATTACTCGTGGGGGGTTAGGGTTGGGCCGGCATGGGCGGTGGCAACTGACAGGTAACTGACCAGTGTGCTGACCGGTTACTTGCCCGTTGTCACAGCGACTTGGACTTCTCTTTCGCTTTCCATCAGGCGTAGGGAAGCCATTATGTAGAGCTACTATATAAAAAATATGAATGTGTTTTATCCATTAACAAATCAAAAAGATCTGGCAGGCTCGGTGGCTCATTTGGTAGTGACCTCTGCCCTCTGAGCCAAGGGTCGTGGGTTCGATTCCCGCACAGTACAAACATTTGTGTTCATGAACATGTCTGTTTGTATTGGTCTGGGTGTTTTCTATGTATAATAAGTATTTATTTACAAAAAAAACAAAAACAATGTATCTAAGTAAGTTTATCAGTTGTCTAGTACCCATAGTACAAGCTTCGGCTTAGTTTGGGGCTAGATGGCGCTGTGTGGCCCAGCGTGGCATGTCTTGGGTTATTTATTTATTTATTTATTTATCTAGGTACTAACATTTCCGCATTACGTATCACCTAACTACTTAATAGGTGATACCAACTAAGTATATTCTATACTTTCCGTAGCTTCACCAAATTCTTACTCCCACCGCCTGTTGTACGGTTTCAACAAATTGTTAAAGGTCGACGACCCCGAATTGGCTTGTCAAGACTTATCGAGCTCTTGATTGTGATATATTAATGACGATTAACGACAATTATGCGTAAGGGACCGCTATGTCATTCAACATTTACTTGTTTACGAATCACAAATGTTCTGTAGGCATGACTTTGGTCACAGACACTATACTAACTTATAATAAATCTGTAGAGAAGTCTTTCGTAGAGAGTTCTTCATACTTCTGGTCAGGTTATAGTATACTTTTCGTCACGCTACGATCAATAGGAGCAGAGCAGTGACGGGAAGTGTTGGGAAAACGAGAGAAATTTTTATCTGCATGTTTGATCGCGCATCACGCGAGAACTACTGCATGGATTTTAATGCGGTTTTCACCAATGTATTTCTAGCTTAGGCCCTAGGTATAGGTATTTTATGGAAGTCCGTTATTTTGAAACCCGGTATCCACGCGTGCGACGCCGCCGGCATAGCTAGTTAATAAATAAATCTCTTTGGTGAAGTTCGTATAAGTAATAAATATTGTAAGACTTGTTTTTGAATCATCAGCCTACATCAGTCCACGTTTCGGCTCCGTATGTCAAAACCGGCAGAACGCACTGATCGAAGACTTTCGTCTTTGGACACTGTGGGATCGACGATGTGAAGACTCGACTGAGTTTCCCAAACGCTGCCCAGCCTAGCTGAATTCTCGTATTTACCTCGTGTTTTTTAATACATTGATCATATTTTTGTTAACCAATCCCAAAATTGTAATCATTTATTAATGGGCAACTCTTAAGTTCGTCGTCGAAAAACATGCCTGGTTTTAATAAATGGCTTTATCAGATGACAATGGCCGCCACTCCTTTTCATACAATCACAAATCTATATCTATAATCAATAATAAATTATACTTTCAAACAGGTAGGTATACAAAATTCTTCATTTACACTTATGTACATATCCAATGTAGCTGTTACAAATTGAGCTACTATAGAAAGACCGTTGTATTGTACCTAGACACTGTTAGATTATAATCTATCTCGCGAGATTGTAAACTGTCGACAGATTGTGAACAATAACCAAATGCTTATAATTTGACCATTATTTGTAGTAGCTCGACATAATGGCTTCCCTACGCCTCTACTTCTGTAAGGTTGGAACTGGGTCGTCTTGAGGCGTCTTTAGATTGTGTGAAAATACATAAATTAATATTTTATTATTATTCTACACGTCTCAAATTTACTTTGTTTTTACCTTACACTAACTATTAATCTAATTATAATTTTTATTATCTAATTAGTGTCAACCTTAAGCTTATAATTAATTGGTTATGTAGGTATATCGCAAAATGACGTAGGTAGTGGAACTTTATTTATAATTTTATAGGTAGGTAGTAATTTTAGGTAGGGTGAAAAGGCTGATATCAAACCAAATAAATGAAAAATACCTATCTTTTTATATAAACTTGAACTAACACACACAAAAGGACTTATAAATCGTCAAAACAGTAAAAAATTACTATACCGCCGAATTCGGAACGTGGCTACTGCTATCAAGATGAACCGGCCATGAGAAAAACTCGATAGGTAGGTACCAAGTTACTTTTTTAAACATATATTTATCTTTATCTATCATATTTGATTCAAATGATTAATATATACCTAGTTAGAATAATATTTAAGTGCCATTAAAGTGACAATGCTTATTATTCTCTTTTATAGAAGCCAATTTTATGATAATTAATTAATCATTGACAATACAACCTGAACTACTTCGAGAAAAGGATGGTAGACCATGCCGCTTTTTTGCTCGACTTGGCGAGGGCACTGCTGAGCCCCCAGATATTATAAAGACCCTCAGTTCATGTGCTAGGGCCACCCTACACACCAACCAACACCAACTGAGCACATAATTTTTTTACACAATTCGACACCGCGATACCAGGAGCGCAGAACCCATCTGGAGATTAGAAAGTCAATCATGCAAATGTATCGTACCTATTGTAATACTGGTAGGGCAGCGCCGACTGCTCGTACGGCAGCGACTCCCCGTAGAGCGCCACCTCGCCTTCGCACAGCCCGGGGCTGCGCACCTCGCTCTTGACTCCGCCTGGGACAATGACCTTATTGTATTATGGTAATAGGCCTATTTAATTGTAGCGTACGCGTAATTTAGTCACTCCTCTGATATAAATAAGGTCACGGTCACAATCCACAGTCTTCGCTACCAGGCAAGCATAGCCCGTCGGAGCCTATTCACTTGGGTTTCGCTTAACACCGAAATAAGGCGACGTTGAGAGCATACATAAAAAAATTTGGTTCATTCATCTACCAGGCGACCGAGTGGTGGAGGAGAAAATACTGGGGTTTTATCTGCTATAAAGGTTACGGTTACAAACCACAGTCTTCGCTACCAGGCAAGCATAGCCCGTCGGAGCCTATTCACTTGGGTTTCGCCAGGTATATCTTAGGTACCAGTGAAATAAAGCGATGTTGAGAGCATTATGTAAAAAAAATGTTTGTTCATATCCACGCTTCATTCATCAACCTCATCAACCAGGCGACCGCTATCGATAAAATGGAGCGGCTGACGCACGAAGTATTTGCTTCGTGGGCTGACGAAGGTCACCCATAATGAGGGGAGAGGGAGTGGGTCATTCGCCCATTACAACTATCCTCGGTACCAGGCAATCATAGCCCGTAGGTAGGAGCTACGAGCTTCTCTTTCGCTTACCTTTGTGAAGGAAAGAGTATAAAGTTACTACTTTCTAGCTATGAAACCGTGTTCAAGTATCTTACCTGCGCTATCCTCATTCATCAACCAGGCGACGGCTGCCGAGGATGTGGTGGAACACAGCCCGGCTGACGTCAGCGGCAAAGCCAGCCCTCCCAATGCGGGGGTGGTAGCGCATCCGCCTGTCACGGCGCAGCTATCCTCGGTACCAGGCAAGCATAGCCCGTCGGAGCCCAGCCCCAGGCTGCTCGTCGTGGCTGTGGTCTGGAAGAGCGTGGACGCGCCGGAGACTAGGAGAGCAGGGAGCGTCGCATCTTGCAGGAGAGATGGCGGCGAGTTTGAAGTGGATTCTGACTCGCACGGGCTTGTGTTGACCTCGCCGGATAGGCTGCAAAAGAGGAAAAAGTTGTTGTGTATTTTTTTTAGGGATATCGCAAGCAGAGACCTTGCAGTGATTCCGCTAATGTCAAGTGTGTGAAGGAGAATAAATACATTTTTTATGACATAAAAAACCTAGGACCCAGATACACTTCAACACCCACAAATGTAGAGTCCTCCCACCTCATACAAATTCACACGGCGACTGTCCTCCATCAAACGTTGGTAAAAACAGGAATAGTCAATACCGAAACGAACCGTTTATTTGTACATAACATTTCGCTTTAATTGTTCCCGTCGTTTCCTTCCGTAATGAAGACATTTCAGATAAGCGTTTGTTTACGGTACAGTCTCGGCAAACATCAGGAGGAGCTTTTAATGGATTTTTTATTTCCAATGTTTTGTTAAACCGGCCTTTTAAAATCAGGTTTATGGGTCTGTCAACAATTGGGAGAGACGAAAGTGATTTTGGTTGATTGTTTGAGTGCGATGCGGGGACGAGTGAGATTGAAGCGTTAATTACGATTTAAAAATTACTTTAACTTTATTTTTGATTGGCCCGGTGGCCTAATTGGTGACGCCGCCATCTGAACCAAGGATCGTGGGTTCGAGTGGGTGGGTGGTGATAAACATTTTGTGTGTATTTGTGGTCTCTTCGTTGTTCTAATACCCACAACACAAGTGTTCAAACTACTTACTTAGGATAGGAGCAATGTAGGATTTGAGTACATATTTATGTGTAAAAAACGGCCGCGTAGATTGTTTAATAAGTATAATCTATTTTTTTTTCAATATTTTGAGTAATTAAGCAGTGCGACAAACAAAAGTCATTAAAACATTTGCCGGCACTTACAAACGCGGAACTGTCAACCCCGCAACATGGCCGCGACAAAGTCAACACTTCAAATTGGATTAACAAACGTTTTTCAAATCCCAAATCAGATGTTTGCTTTAAATTAGTGTCATTAAACAAATCATTTGAATCGAGCAGATGCCCCTCTGGTGTGCAAGTTTATCTCAATGTTTACACGTGTCTCATAATTTAACTCGTTATCATGTCTGTTCGTTCGCGCCATTTATTCAATGCTGTCACATGAAATGTCACAATTGCGTCATGTCATGGCGTTCAGTTCTTTTTTTTAAAGAAAATACTTACCTAGGCTCATAGAAATTTTGCTGGGACGCGTTTGAACGCATGGAACAGTTATGTTAACCCTGCAAATGCTTAGGGACTGTGAGTTCTAATTTATAAACTTTATTATCCGTGTGGTATCATGACTTAGATTAGGACAAGGGGTGGTGTCATTTCGGGGTGTAGTAGAAGACGACTAAGGGAATATCAGGACACGGACAGCAGAGTTTACCTGGGTACAAATAAAACCTACTGCAGTCACAAACCCACCTGCCAAGAGCGCAAAATCCCCAAATAACTGCGTGTCATTGGGGGAGCCCTATGTGCAGATACGTTTGCAGACTCAGGGTCTCCGATTTCCTTTGTTTTTTTTTCTACCTACTCTATAAAAAGTTCTTATGGATGAAAGTAAAACCCCTATAAGACGATACCGGCCGCGAAACAATAGTTTTCGTATTGTGTCTGACGTTAAGTAGGTATTTACCCACTGGTTAAAAACATTATCATCTTGATATATTATTATTATTCAATAAACACACCTGTTGTGTACCCTAATGATTATTTAACATCTGACGCTTTTTTATTTTGCATCGAAGAATTCAATTGAGCAAATATTCTATGAAAACGGAAAAAATATTTAATAACCTCAGCATGAAGCGACTATGGTCGACCACACCTCTATATTTGAATAATTTGCGTAAATAAATTATTATATAGCCGTTAATTAAGGCAAATGTATGCAAATAGTCATCTATAACAAAGTTTGAGCGTAGCAGCTGTTTAATTAGGTATTAATATTTCTGTTTTATTGCGAATTATGACGATGATTCATAAAATCGTATTAGGACGGGCGTGGCTTTATCGATGACATTGATGACAACATGTGGTATGTGTTAATATTTTTATCAGACATCATTGAAATATGTACCATACAATCTGAGCATGGAATTGTGTAAATTTTGCCGTAAATATGATGTTTTTTTTTTATTTATTTATTCTTTATTGCACATATAAAAATTGCTGACTTAAATCCGCCTTTGATATCTAAGTAAGTACAATTTCTATGCCGCGGAGGCATTCTCTACCAAGAAGTACTTATGTAAGAAGGTAGTGTGCTATAAACATACGAAGATGATTTTTTTAAATTTATTATTCAACACAAACAGACATTAGCCAGTATTTTACAATAACAGAGTTCTATAAAGTTTTAAGTCTAGGCTTATACCCTAGATAGTGCATGCACTTACTTAATTTAACACATTTTATTTTACATTTTTTACTTTAATTGAACATTAAACATGAAAAGAGCGAAAAAGAAAATTATTATAAATCATCAATTTCCGCAATTTGGCCGCAGTGGGGTACCTATTAATAAAGTTACTCAGTTTTTTTACCAATATGATTAAACATAGCATTATACATTCGCTGATTACAATACTCAGTATTGTTCGTAATACTATTGAACGATTCGGCACTATCAAAATCTTGTTTGTCAAACACAAGTTTCGCTTACCAAGCAACATTCGTTATAGAGATTTATTGCCTGTTTTATTTATAGAACTCGTCAAAGCGAACATCATAGGCTTTGTCTAGAAAAAGGGAACCCTTGTTTATATTAGTTCGCGCCTTTTTCAAGTGTCACTTTGCTCTTTGCCGACACTTCTGGTAGGGCTGTCATGGCGTCTGACTAATAAATAGCCAAATGTGTTGCTAAGCTCAAAATTAGAGAAATGTTTGAAGCATTCCGCATTCTTTTTCGTATTTACGATACGACACGGAACCTATCGTAAATATTAAAAATACCGATCATATAAAATTACTGAATAAAAACTTAAAAACAGGGAAAATACTACGTAATAAACGAGGAAAAATTTTCCTCCATTTTTTAATAATAAAAACTACATTTTTTCATACAAATCATAGAGTAAAGATGAACGAAAGATTTCGAAAACGCATTTGAATGTAAGTTGTTTATGGAGAATAATAAATAAAATAGAACGGGATTATTTTAGATGGATAGCAAATGACTATAAAAGGTGGTTTGCATTTTTGGTGAGAATCTAATGAGTCTTATGGGTTTGCCATTATGAGTTTATACTATCTAGGTTTCTTATTAGCTTGCGATTCCTATTGGAATTATATTTAAATCCATATTCTTTATAGGTATGAGGTCACTTTTGACAGGGGAACTGTCAAGGGCGGTCGTTATTTCAGCGTCGACGGGTGTGATCGTCTTACTATCCTGTTTTACCACAATATTCCCATCTCACGTCTACTCTATATTGTAAGAGTATTTATTTATGAAGTTTCCTAGGTGTGATCTTTATTTTTATTTGTCTATATTGTCGACACTCTCGACAAATTAGCAATTTTACTCTTAACCAACCCTATAATCTTATATTCCCAGAGTTTGGTTCGAGTTATTTTTCATAACTGTACAGACTAACTAGTAGTAACTTTACCTCACTTTGAAACAGCATCTTTCATTGATAGATGATATTTCCTGTTAAACTTTTTTATTTTTTTATACGCACCTCCGCCATACAAACTTTTAGCCATCCCTGACTTGAGAGCATCGAGCAACACTATCGTATATCAAAAGAGCTGCCCAAAGCCGAATTTTCGGTTAATGTTGGCACCATTGTCACTATCTTTTTAATTGAATGCTTTTTTAACGTCCAGGAATCTCTTCCATTTAGTTTTTTTTAAGTAGTCGTCGTAAAACTGTTTTAACTTTGTACAACAAAAGACATCAAAGAATGCTTTGACATTCCATATGGTGTGATGATTTTGATTGTAAAATGTTTAGTTTTATGGCGGGCGAATTGCAGTGTTAAATGTTAGATTGTAAAACTGATCGGATTCTATTGTTTGAGTACATATTTTAATCTTGAGAGCAGATGATATAAAATTAGTCTGTAAATTGGAAATAGTCAAATAATCTTTACTTCCTTCATCATCATCAGCCTATCGCAGTCCACAGCTGGACATATGCCTCTCCAGCTGTTCACCACTTTGGGCAAACACCTGGAGGCTTACCCATAATCGCTGCGCCATAGGCGGGTTGGCGATTGCAGAGTATAGCTCCTCTCTCCGGTGACGCTGCTGCCCGTCATCGGCCTACGTTAGTTAACTACGCCTACAATTATTATTGTGATGATTATACCGCCTCCAGTCGTTTGCCAGAGACTTCCTTACTAATATTAAAGATAGGAAAGTACGTAAGTAACTCTGTCTGCCGCGCTTTCACGCCGAAACGACTGAACTACTTAATGAATGAAAAGTTTTCAATTTTAACAAATCCAATACCTATTTAACCCGTAAATGCTGCAATAGAAAGATTTATACCGCATTAATAAATCTTGAGCTGGCTTTGACGTCCAAAATTCGGTACTCAATGTCGTAAAATTCGTAAATGAACGAAAATAAGTAAAAATTACTTCCCTCAATTTAGTACTTCCCTCAGCAAAATGGCGGCACACTCCGTGCGACGTGAAGCACATAAGCTTGCGATAAGGGTTCCGTTCATTTAGACTGATGACGTCACAATGATAGTACTTTTAGGGGAATATTGCATAATAAATTATAGTCGGAGTAGGTAATTGACAGGGGCTTATGATGATTTATTTATTTATTAACAATCTTTCATACAAATACTTATCTTGACAGACCATTTCTAATGTGATAGAGTATCTTCAAAACTTAGTAAGTTGGTTGTTGAAGTAAGTTAGGTATTCTATAATGCACATCAAACATGGACTTAAAAATAGATACAAATATGTACTAGGGTACAATTTAGGCAGTCTTATCGCTTTATACAACCTTTGGGCTCCAGAAGCTTACATTACACTTCCAATGTCGCAAACATCTTCATCCAAATTGAGAACCTACCTCCTTAATTGGGACCACTATTCACTGGCCCCTAAACCCAGTAGTCCCAAGCGACCGCCATTTGGCCTACACGTGGCAACCCCGCCTGCCCACAGATTCTATTAATTGCAAGTTTTTTTCCCCCCGAAATCGCGCTAAAACAGATGGTCCGGCGACAACTGTCAGCGTGACGGATGGAAGGGTTAAAAATAGATTTAATTTATTGCTATTACGAGTGAACTTGACTGAGATATGTTGTAATGCGTGGGCCTTTGTCAGTTTTGTTTTTTTTTAAATAAGGGTCACAAGACATGTGTTTTGCGTAGAGTCGGCCGGCAATTTTGGTTTGCGTTAGCAAACGGACTTGAAGAAAAACAATTGCTTGCAGTTTTGTGTCTGTCCCACAAGTAAGTGACATGCTTTGTAATAATAAGTACAGACTAGCACACATAAACGTTTTGACAGATTCTGTAAAATTTGCTCAACAAATTTCATGGGTACCTACTAGATAAATTTTAAGAATTTCTTTCTTACCCACCTATAGAGTTTAATACTTTATTCTTCATCATTACCTTTTTCATAGTAAGAACGTAGCTTCTATAGCTACGGAATTGGTTTCTCCTGGCACAAGAGATATCTCACATAAAAGGAACTTACCGTTAATTTGAGACAATCCATTGTTTTTGTGAATAAAATAAATGGTCAACGTGTTAAAATGTGTGATCCATTTCGCTCGTAATAAAAACCGCACTTGCTTACAACAGCCCTAATGTAAAAACTGGTAAAGAAAGTATTAACAATAACCACACAAGCAACCAATTAATTACAATGGAATCTCAAAATCGTCTAAACAATAACATAAAAGCAATAAACTATACATATCGTCACATATAACAATAAATTAATTGCATTCCCGCTACACGAACTGAGCATTTTACGAATACCGAACAAGCGAAAGAGAAATATAAATATGTGTTTTAGGAATGGCGTGTGTCGCATTCCGACCAAGCCTCGTATTAGTTGGGTTAATTAGTGGTTAACACGACATTTTTGACTATTAACTAAACCAAAATATCTTAAACAACTTTTTAAGTCGTATAAATCAATTTTTCGAACCGATTCCGCGGCGGAGTGACAATTTTTTAAGAATTCTGACAGACAGGATCTTGTGTATCGTATTGCAGTGCATTTGTAGATGTTTTTTACTGCTATTTTTATTTGTATCCTGTCTATTATTAGTTTGAAAGGTGTGCAATATGAAACTGAGCGATATATGTGGATGTTTTTTTAAAATTAATGAGAGCGCGAGAGGTGAAGAAGTGCAGTGATTAAGTGTTCGGTCATTTAAAAGTTAATGGCGATTGTTGGTAATTGGGTGCGATTTATGTTTTTGCTCTGTTTGGTTTATTTATGGAACGATAAATCTAGATTTTATTTAACCGACTTTGTTTTCGTTTGTTAACGTTACACCTACTACTGAATAAATAGAACTGGTATTTTAATTTTTAAAATTTGGCGTTGGTTTGATTTACGGGTATAAACCCTTTCCCTGTTCCTGGAAAAAGATAGAGTTAACTTTTCTACAGAACTTTTTCGTCGATTAACCTGAGCTTTTTTGAAAAAGAGAATAGAGTTAAAAAAGCTATTTACTGACTAAGGTGCGTAAATAAGTTACTTATACCTGCTAATTATACTTAGATTTATCGGACGTCTAGAAGTAGAGCACTTTTGGGAGCGAAAAGCGATTTAAAAAAGGACTTGAAGAACTGAGCAGCGTCATAGATATTCATATTAAGGTAAAAAAATATTGATGATGTCCCAGATCCGTTCTGTCATTTAAGTGGTTTTATATCATAGTATAATTTAAGATTAAGTTAATCGGTGATCCGTACTCAAAGTACAAGCTTCGGCGTAGTTTGGGACTATAATTATAGGTGGCTGTGTGGCCTAACGTGGCAAGTTTTGGGTTATTTGTTTATTATTTATACGTGAACTAGGTAACAGAGTATTTCGTAATTTTTAATAAAACACACTATTTTATCTATACAAAGATCGAATCGCCCACATCCGTACAGGTGCGTGTAAAATTCACAATTCAAATATGGCGGCCCAAATCTGCACATCCCAACGCGATCCCGAATCCCGTAACACAACACCCATTGTGCGAATACACCATTTCCTTTGATGGTTGTGATAATTTCGGCCCGGGGCGTGTTCCATTTTATTAAGTAGCTCTTTTCACGTCAATTGTGCGTTCACAATATGGGGATTACACGGGGATTAGGGACGTCTATTGTGATGACGGCGCGACGAGCCAAAGTTGAGTGGATGTTGAAATGTTTGTTTGATTAAACGCGCCGTGAAATTGGGATTGTAGTTGTTTGTATGCGTTTGTGCAATGAGTTTATGAAGTAAACATATTAAATAACTTTAAATTATAAATTGTGTTAATTAGGACGGCTGATTTCCTAAACTCAATTCGCCTTTTGCGTGAGGTTCATTGTTGTGTTAGATAGATAGGCTTTATTTCACCAAAAAAATCTTAGAACTAGGCAAAGTATACCACTGTTGTCCCATTTTAACGACTTATCCCTATAAGTGATCTCTACCAGACAACGTTTGGGTAGGGAATAGCAAGAGAGAAAGGGTGAGATGGTTTGTTATTTATGAAATAAGTACACAGCCTCAGTCCGTTCGTCTATAGCTGAACATAGGCCTTCTCAATTTAGCGACACATATCTCTGTATATACTTAATTAGGTAATTAATTTATCAGCTTTGGTAATGTGGTAATATTTTATGGATTTTTGAATAATTGAATTGATGGAACAAATTATTTTATAAACTCGTAGGTAGGTAGTTGTAGGGTTACCAATTTAAATTTCGAACGAACCGTGAAACAATGAAAAAACAATTCTACCAACTTACAGACACGAAAACTTTGTGACATGTCATTTAGGCGGGAGCGAGGGCTATTATTTTTTAAAATCAAAGGAAACGTTAGCGTTTTGGAATACAATGTTAGAATGTTTATATCATGCTTACCGATCTGGCACATCTGAATTCGCGTCTGTTCTGGGCCGCTTTGCCTGAAACAAAAAGAATTTAATTGAAACACAATTACAACACAAATGACATTCAATCTAATATTACCAATGTAACACCCAAAACCTCGTGCATACCAATATAATTAAAAAAAACATTTAAAGCAGCCAAGATGTGCTTACAGCATTTTATACCTAACAGTTTTTTTACATTCTGGCTCCATAAAGAGCCCATCTTAAGATAGGTGCCTTTATTATATCTAAATGAAATCCTCATGAAACTTTTTCAAAGAGAATAAAATCTAACTAGCTTTATGATCAATAGCTCATAAAAACCCTTTGTAGAGTTTAAGCCGACCGTAAACTAGGACTAAAAGGCTTTAGTCAACCTCACTTAAAGTGAAGCTACTTTTTTGGCAAATTCTACTGAAACATTTTCAAAGAGACAGAGGCAAAGACATCCATATCTATACAGAATAGAGCCTATCAAAAAGGATCAAATACCAACTACGTCAGAAATCCTACTGAAACTTTTTCAAAGAGACATAGGCAAAGACATCTAACCACATCGACTACTATACAGCCTAGAAAAAAGACGACCAAATCTAAAGACAGTGGCGCCCCCGCCTGTTGAATAAATCCGGGCCGATTTTATTAATGTCATTTATGTATCTTGATCCTCGTGACTTTTAGGACCTTTATTATTTATAACGCGCTTGTTATCTCGAATCTCGAACGTTAGGCCGTTACCAGTTGATACGATGCGTGGAATTTAAATTGGTCAGCTCGGTTTTGTATGGACGTTACGGGTTTTTAAAACCGTGTACTCTTCTGTTAGAGGCAGGCTTTATAGTGTAGATATCTATTTGAGGAGGTTGAAAGGTTTGTTATTTTTTAATTTAATGGTACACAATTCAAGTGTTGCCCATTTCTGCCAAAAATTCGGCAACGTAATTCCAATATAACTATCTGCCACTTTGCTACGTTTATAGAACCAGATTTGGCTGTATAAATCAATGTCTTTGTCTATAAACACATCTATATGAAAAAAACATGATTAGGAGTTAGTCTATTGCCAGTAAGTTTACACTTTAAATTCGCGAACAAGCCGACAGTGTCGGTCCATTCTTCGCAAACACAATAATGTTTCCTAGAACCGAGGTGTTTGTAAAAACGATTGTAATAATCTTCTAAATCTGCCGGGTGACGACTGATGGTAGATTTAATTCAAAGATAATTGTGCGAATGTGGCGATTAATAATGAGCCCTTGCAACCTTTAAAATTTGAACTTTAAAAAAAATTTCACCAAAAAAATTAACAAGTGAAATTGTTAAGTTTACATGTTAATTTTTAATACATATTAGACAACAAATAATAATAAATATCAGACAACATCACATACATTGCTCCGATCCCAAAGTAAGTAGCTTAAGCACTTGTGTTATGGGTATCAGAACAAGGAAGGTACCACAAATACATACTTAAATACAAATATAAACACCCAGACACGGAACAAACACAAGTGTTCATCACACGAATGTTTGTCCGGGGTGGGAATCGAACCCACGACCCTTGGTTCAGAAGGCAGGGGTCACTACCAATTGAGCCACCGAGCCAGTCTACAACGCCACAGATCCTAAATAAAGTAGCTTATGTACTTGTATTATGATGGGTATCAATACAACGAAGGTACAACAAATATATACCTACTTAAATACAAACACAATATTGATACAATGTTGAACGACACGATATACGAACACAATGTTCATCACCCTAATGTCACGGCTGGGAATCGAAGGAACACCAAATTACCCAACCAAGGGTAATTTGCCTTATTAGAAGGTCTAGGGGTGAGAGCCTTCCGCTCCCCCAACAGTCCGGTGATGATGACAAGGCCGTCCTGGCCATCATCGTAGTCATTTAGAAAAAAAAAAAAATATTAGAAGGCAAGCAGTGGTGTTGAAGGTTGTATAAATGAGTTAGCTAATCAGATATCAACTCGAGAGAGTAGAGAAGAACTTATGCACCATAACTCTACAATCAATAAACGAACTCTACCCCCGATATGGGCCCGTATACCACCTTGATTCAAAATTCAAATTCAAAATTGTGTAATATTGTATTGTAATTTGTATCGATTTCGGACATATTTATTAATTTCTAAGTTTCCTTTAATTTTGTTTTGTTACTTTTAATGTCTAACATCTGCCCTCATTGGAATACTTGGTAAGGAAAGAGAGAGAAAGAAAGCATCTCGTGATCCAAAACCTAATAAATGGGTTTCATGTACCAGGAGAGCATGTGTCATAGGAGGTGGCCGTGTGAGAAAGCGCGTAAATCACGGCATTCCACGCGAGGTGTGAGGCCGCGATGGCGCGATAGCCGCGGCTAATTTATACGTTTTACGCGGCGACAACGCGCCTGCGCGCTCCCCGACTGATACGGAGTGTTCTCGAAACTTGGCGTATAACAATCAGTGTTTTAAATGCGAAAAAAAATCGCTTACTATATGGTGGCAATAGGACCAACTAGGAAGTATTTCCTGGGTTTCCTGGGTTCCCTTTCGAACAAAAACAAGAATTTTTTAAATCGGTTCACAATTCTCGGATGTGGTAATAAACATACAAAACAAAACAATAAAAACCGCATTAAAATCGGATCATCCGTTTGGGAGCTACGATGCCACATGAATTTTGATGATCCCTAGTATTTTATACACACACAGATTCGTTAAACTTATAACACCCGTCGTTTTGGCGTCTGGGGTTAAAAATCTGTCGAATTGAGATTCTCCTCCTTTTTTCTGAGGTGAGTTAGAATAGGTATCAATTTATAAGTCTTATTTTATGACAGAGGGGATAAACGGGCCTGAAGGTCACCTGATGAAAAGTGATCACTTCAGCCCATAAACAACAAAGGGAGTGGAACCAGCCTCTAGTTTAGCGTTTGTTAGACCTTGTACGGAGTAGGTACTGCTGTCACCTGTAAGACGAATCTGCATATACCAACAGGCTGCCCTGGTATTCGATTGAAAAAAGATTAAGATATAACCGCCATTTCATTGCATACTACTCTATTTTTGAAAGGGATGACCCGACCGCAGAAATCGAACCCGAAGCATTCGGGTAGCTTTTGCGTCAAACTAATTTCCAGAATGTTATTGACATTCAAATTGAGATTAATAAGCCCCGTTTGTTAATCCCCTAAGCGCCTGTTCATACTAGCGTTTATTTTCGTTCACACTAGCGGTTGATCCGCCCGGCGGCTACCGCAAATCGACCGCCGATCAACCGCAAAACGGCCGAGGTGTTCACACTAGCGGTCGCGGTTTTGCGGTTCGGCAGCTGGTAGTGTTGTAGATCGATGGTCGGCTATAAATAATAGTTGATTCTTTAGTGAGAATAAATCGATTCAAGTACCAAATGATTTTACAATCTAAACATCGATAATCGCTTTAAAGATAATTTATGTGTGACTTTAATTACTTTGTTTTTGGGAATAGGTTACACGACTGTTTACTGTTCTATATTACTTTCTGGTCACCTTAAGAAGAAGTACAATTTAACTTATTTGAGAGCCATGAGTATTAAATTGATTGCAAATGAGAAGTTTATTGACGTCTACAAACTTCAAATATTATTACAAAAGTTAAGTTTTGATTAAATCATAATATTATCGTATTTTTATCTATAATAACATCTTCACTTAAGAAATAAATTTCATAAACTCACATTTAATACAGTTGTCACAATTGTCTTAAGCGAACAGCAAATAATTAACGATTCCTTGTGATCGTTTAACTTTCTGGTGACCCATGCTGTGATTACAATTTGTACTCTTCACATATCGATTAATCATTATGATCCATTAACGTAACGATTAAATTGTAACAACACTAAAAATAAAACAACTACGTATCTACTAACAGAACGTAATCATTTTTGAAGCGCGTTGCGAAAATAAAGAATTATTGTATTTACTTACTTCATACTAAAATTATGATGTATTATGTTGTATTCTATCTACTATCTATTTTTACGGTAGATCTAATGGGAGTTTTCGTTCCCACAATACTTAAAGAAATTCTTATCAAATATTACAATGCTTCTTGTATAGGAATTGAATAATTTAAACTTCATATGTGATTATGCACTCCTGGTACTTTCAATTGGAGAAGTACACATCAGTCATGTCGGTGCCATCGTCGACGCGCACACACAAGTTTGAATCCTCAGGGAAGTAGGAACGAGATTTTGCAACATGTTCTACCGAAACCGATGGCAGTATACAGCGCTTTTAATTTACTTATAATTTACATTTTCAATTTAATCAAATATGTTATATTATTGAATAAGGAAAACTAATTAAAATCTACTAGTATTCTTTTAAAAAATCCTTTCCCTAAAGCCACATAAAATAGGTAGATACAAGTATTCATGAATTATTAATCATGTTCAGATTTCCATTATTTCGTATTTCATAGAAAATAATGTTTGATTTTTGGTATAGAAAAATGGTAACTAAAAATGTATCCATAGTTTAATAACCATTTCTAAATAATTAGTGTGGCCTCATCGTATACTTATGTTTTCCACCATAATTTATAAATTCAAATAAATTTGTTTCATATTTTATTTTAACCGTGTAAAGTTACATTCTATAAAACAGAAGAAGAAATGTCACTAGCTAGTGATGGAGGTATAGTGCTATTAAAGTTTCGATAATATCTAAATATAATAAGCTGAAAAGTAAAATAATTTTAAATGGAAATGGATAATTTCTTGAGAAAATATTTCGACAAAGAGTAAAGAAAGGTAATTTTTTTTTATAGTGCCAACGGGCCATTATTATCACTTAGGAAATAGTTAAATAACTTTCTCCTTGGCTGTTGTGTAATGGTCGTCGTGGCCTCTCTCATCCTTTCTTTCCTATTCTATAATTATTACCTTCGAGTACTGTTTTACGTAATGGGTGTTGAAGGCACTGGCGGAGTTCAGGGAGTGGTGGATATTGCTCACCCGACAAGGAGCAAACCTCTTTAGAATTAATGAATATGAAATTTTGCGACATTGACTTGTGGTAGAGTATATCTTCTAGCTAAAAATATTTAGTAGCTGAAAATTTTACCCAAAATATGGATAGTATTGCTGCCCACCAATTGCGAACCATTAATTACGAGAGTACCTACACTAAAGAACTTACGTCGGCACCAAGTTATTTTCCTAGTGACACTACGTAGTGCAGATACGCTTACTTTGCATATGTAAGATTCGCGATGGGCATTTGTCTTCTACTTTCATCGATATTCACAATTTGACTCTAGAGCAGCCTTAGCCCGCCGATGTCAAAACGCGGCCGCCGCCGTGAACAGGGGTAGCGGATCAACCGCCAAAACGCAGTTTGAACGCCGCGCCCCGCCGCGTTCGTAGTGTGAACAGGGGTAGCGGTTTGACGGCGGTTTGATGGCGGTTAAACGTCAATCTGAAGGAAGCCTAATTAATTTCCCAAAAGTTCAATTGAATTTTTAACATTCTCAATTGATTTAATAAGAAGTCAAATTGGGCCCATTGTCTCCCATTTAACCTCCCAATTCGAAACATCCTGTATTCTAAACAAACATCGCTCCTTTATTTATACGTAATTCGTTTATTGTTTTATCTCACTTTATATTTACGATCGGGGACTCCTGCGCCCCTCGTTACCACGAATAAATTATCGAATTTATATCAGATATTTCATGTTGTTATGTTCGATAATTCCCGAGATATTCGGCGATATTAATTCGATGGAGTTTTTCGACTTGTCGTGTGAAATGTCAATTTTAATAGTGATTTATTTTAATGATGCGTCTTTTTTATTGTTTTAGGCGTTCGTAATTTGTTTGAACCTCATTTGTTCTTTGTTTTTGAGGGCTGATTTGTTTTTTTGAACATGCAAATAAACAACTACATTTGTTTTGTAGAAATAGTTTTCTTGAAACGGGTATTGAAGTACTAGGTTTACATAAATTTATAGACAGTAGGTTAGGTATCTAATGCCCGTCCGTAGAGCGAAAAGGCACTAAATTAAATAATAGAATTTGACGCGTTTTAGAGATAAGACGGTTTAAAGTTTTATAGAACCTGAAGATAATCTATATCTTTATGAATTTTTATTATTAATAACCGTCTTAGCTCAAAACACATCTCAACCTATTTATTTAGTACTTTTACACTTCCTCTTTTAATTTGAAGAAAAGAAGAAAGGAAAAAGATGAAATTGTAGTCAAGCCAGCCAGTTCCATATTTGAAATGTCCCGTTCCCTATCGTCGAGTTAACAAAATCGATTGCAGATTGTATCGAGTCGAGTTCGGAACGCGTACAATTTAAGGTGGATCGAACACATCTTTCCCGATAAATCGTTTTGTATCGAGAGACAAATACGTTTTATCGTCGTCTGGGTGGTGCGACGTCGCACGGCCGTGTTCTCGGACAAAAGTACTTTGTTAACATGCCCTGTTTATTTTGAATCTAGAACGTTCTTTTTTTTAAATCCCGTGTAATGTTCCGAGATTTACTTTATTATGTTTTCGATATTGTCGTTCGGAATCGCATTTAGAAATCGATTTAACAAGATCTGCTTGTGAAGTACACAAATTAGGATCTTAAAGATTTCTTTGCTGATAAATGGATTATTTTACTTCTCATTAGGTACTCCAAAGTTTATAGGCAAATGAACGCATGCCATTTATAATTTTTGGCTAGTCTTTATTACAAAGTAATCAGAATAGTTTTAACGTATTGCAAAGTGCCATCCTTATTTTATGGTTATGGGATGAATAAGATTTACCAGGACGTCACAAGTTAAAGGGAAATGAACTTACAAAATTAAAATGATTCTTCCAAGCGACCATAAGTACTCAAATATTTATTTCCATAAATAAAATATGCAACGAATGTGTCCTAATTAATCGCAATATAAAAAGCTGTGGAAACTTACTTGATAATAAAAAGTAACTTACGATAGGTATATTAGGATTTGTAGGTTAGGTCAGTAAAGTTTAGCCGACCGGGAATCGAACCCTTCGAATAGTTCGCAACGCTATCTCTTTACGCTGTTATTGTTCAAAGGTTCATTAAACTGTATAAAGTAAGTTAAGTTATACTAAGTTTGTATTTAATTGTACCAAGCGACTTAATTTTTGCTTTAAATAAATATTTTTATATTTTTTTTTTATTCAAAATGAGTTTGCGCTTGACGGCGATTCGCCTGATGGTAAGCGATATCGTAGTCTACGATGGAACGCGCTCACCCAGCAAAAACCGGTTCACTCTCGCCTTGAACATCGGAAGATTATGTCTCGGGGAACAAGGAGCCCGGCAAAGAGTTCCACAGTTTAGCCGTTCGGACTATGAAGCTAGAAGCGAAACGCGCTGTGCGCGTCCTAGGAACTTGCAACATGTAACGGTGCCTATTCGCCGTATCCCTGCTAGTCCGATGATAAAAAGGGGCAGGAGGAATCAAATTAAATAAATAAATCAAATTAATATTTTTCAAAAATAAATATATTATGTACTTCATTTCATTTTGTAAAGTGTAACAACAGCTACCAGGCCACCATAATCAGCCGAGAGCCATTCCCATACCGCGACGAAATAAATGATCCACCACCTCCACGGTTATGACACCCGGGTGTCAGGTGGTAACGACCCACTGTGCCGTAGGTATGGTCTTACGACTTTTTAATGGCCCCTAAAGATTAACGCATGAATGAGTAACATGAGATCGTCCGTTCGACTCTACAAACTTAAACATCGTGTCCGTTTGTGTGCTAGGAACAATAAAATTCGGTGTTAGTTACGATTATGGCGGACAACGAAGAGGTAAGGGCTTTTAATCACTCGTATATCGTTGCAGATTAGTTGTAGGTATGGTTATATTGTTTATGCTAAACATTACGAGTATTTGTGTAATTGGGCGTAAGTAGGTACCTTGATGGTAACTTCCTGCAAGCGTTTGGGATAGAAAGGGTCTATCTTAATTGTTTATACGAAAGTAGAGGGAGGGATTATGAGAGTGAATTGTGTGTTAGAGAGCACACCTGTCTATAGAGCGTTTAAGTTCTATATTTTAACAGACTAAAAAAAAATTGGTGGTTCTTAATTCGAATGAATATTCTTTTTTTCTTGTTGTATGCTTGTTAACCACACGTCCGATAGTTGTGAACCAATTTGGAACATTATTTTTGTTCGAAATGGTGTTTTTTATTTGCTAAAAATGCTGTTATTGTTATACCTTTTTTAACCGGGGGAAAGGCGTATATTTGCGTCTCCCTGCCTCAATATAGTGGTAAGGCAGGGAATGCCCACTAAAAACCACGCTCGCTCCATCAAGAACCTTGGGGGCGTCGGGGGCCCTGTGTGCTCGGGGCCCTTGGGGCCTCGGGGGCCATGGGGCCTTAATACTATCAAGCTAGAGAAGTAACATGTATCTATTTATTATTTTAACAAGGGCAGGATGCTGTCACTATAAAAAGTTTGTACAGAAAAAAGCTCATACAAAGTTATGCGAAGCTCTATTTAGGAAACATGCTGTGAAAACTCAAAGGTGCATCTAGGTAGATATAATATAATATGGTGCGTCATTTTATTGTATACCTTAATCACACAAATTTTATGTCAACTTGATATGATTGAGGTTATAATGAAGTGATTTCATTATACACTATGGAGTTTGTACCGTGATTAATTGATTTAAGCAAGAACAAAGAGTAATTATTATTATTTCATTATTTTTCTAGGAAATATTTGTCAATTATCAACAACTTGTGATTAATTAATCCTACATGTTATTTAACATGAATTTAATTTCGATATTGCTCAGTAGAATTTACAGAACGAAACAATTTAAAATATGCGCTTGGAAATTATAAAATCAAAATGGCGCTTTATTGTTCATTGCCACAGATAATATAGTACTAAAATGTTCTAATCATCGACTATGCTAGGCAGGATTGAACTGATATTTAATTGTCAAAATCATTGCGTTTCAGTTTATCGCAAAATCGTAGAAAAATTATTTTCTTGAGAGCTTTTAAAATATTGCAAAACAAATTTATAAGTTTTGAAAGGTTATAGTGTCTGTTCTATTTTACTCTGTCACAAACAATACATTGTATAAAAACAAATGTCAACTCCATAATGTATACACTTCTAAGTTCAATTACTACTCTGACCTTCGGCTCAGGGTCCAAGCTGCATCTCGGGGAGGCCCCCCCTCCGAGGTAGCTACACGGCATCAACGTCACCATGTCGTCATTACGTCACTCACACATCACTAAATGTCACTTTGACAGTTCTTTGCGCGGGAGACAGTTGTCGATCTGTCATGTTGCGTTCATCGCTTGCGTTTTGGACGGCACTTTAAGTTCTCTTTTGATGGCATCTTGTGATTTGTGGTCACATTATCCATAGTTCTATGGTATCTATGGAAAAAAAATATAATCTACATTTATCTAGTCATGACTGTGTCACTTGAATAAATTAGAAAATTTACGAAAATTGTCTGACATTCATTGAATTTATCTTTAATTATGATGCAGATGCTGTCTAATCAATCAAATTATTTCGTATTTGAATGTGTATTGTGTTTTACGGGATCAAACATAATTATCAGCTATCAAAATTTGTTCATTCTATTGCAATAATGCTACGTGTGCTACATAAACCTTGCCTATTTTGAAGAAATACTCGTAATATCAATATTGTATTGTATTTATTTACAAAAGTTCACTATTTGGATCCAAATTTGTCACCGGCAGCTAGAGATCGTCTTAGTCATCGTCCTACAAGCGTTCGAAAAAAAAACAACAGAAAAAAAATATCAAAAACAAAAAAGGAAAAATCAACGTCTTGCCAGTCCGACGGACCACCCGCGCAGATCCGTCAAATTCGAATGTCGAACCGAGAACGTGTTCATCAAGTTGTCAAATTGAGTTTGACGTAATTGGGAACTGGCTGTTTTTTGTATTTCGCAGCTCCTCGCCGCTTCTGGTCAAGGGTACAGATAAATTTATTAATTTTATTTAATTCATGTTTATTAAGGTTTAAACTTAATTAATAATTAAAAGTCTTGAAGACCAGTTAGGTTCAGTGGTAGTGAACGCTGCCTCTGACATAATGGGTCGCGAGTTCGACGCCGCACAGTACAAATATTTGTGTGCATGAACATGTCTGTCCTGGTGTTTACTATGTATAAATGTATTTATTTAAAAAGCACCTAAGTATGTATATCTATATCAGTTGTTTATTATCTATACCTAGTACAGCTTCGGCTTAGTTTGGAACTAAATAACATCGTCTGGGTGTTTGCTATCATACGTATAAATAAGTATATTAAGTAAGATTCACTTGACTCTGCGTTGTACATTCTTGACATCGATAAAAATCGAGCTATAGATACATACTTCATTGCATATTTATTATGTATTATCAACTGATACTACGACCTACAGATCGTGTTTATTTAAAAAATGCACCGATTGTCAATTAACGTCTGTTGATAAGTAGTGAATATTAATAAAATTTTGTAAATCAACATCGACGGATTTGATAAATTATTCATAAATAATTACTACATTGTAGGCCCGCATGCAGCCTCCTTACATTCTCTTATCATTAAATTACGGTATCCGCTTGTTCAAGCAATTTCATTAAAACCTCCATCGCTTCTGTATAAAACCTTTTTTTGTTAATAAGAAGCAAAACTGTCCACTTCAATTAAACGGCTGCCTGATTAAATGGAATAAAAAACATTCAAACTTCGAACGCGAGTTTACGTTCCGTTCGACGCTACCACATTAAAAATGTATTCAGTATTAAAATAAAATATGGTTTATTAAACAAGTGGGTGTTTGTTCTGAGCTGGTGGGGGGTTGAACAGTAGCGTTGGCATCGCCGCGTGATACGGAACGGAGCCGTAGGGTGTCCACGACCTTGGTAAGAGATGGACCCTTAATTTTATTGTGCTTCCGATAACTGCTACGCTTAAATTTAAGTGGCTATAAATTCGATGTCATCTGAATGTATTAGTGTGGTTTGTATATTAATATATCGTTAATCACCTGGATATAATTATTACGGTGTAAACGTCCGTGTGATTTATATAGTTTAATTTGAACTAAATTAGCTCGTATCCTGACATAGCGTATTGATCAAAATATCGACCGTATATATGTATAACTTTTTAAAAAGAGTAACTACCGAGTTTCTTGCCGTTTCTTCTCGGTAGAAATCTACCTTCCGAACACGGCGGTAGCTTCTTTTAAATTGCTTTTATTCACATTCTTACATTACTTTTTATATTTTTACATTATTTTTTACTTGACGATTCATAAGTGCTTATTTTAAGTTTATGTGAATAAAGGTATTTTGACTTTGACTTTGACTTTGAACTGATCATATTAGGTACTTGTACAAACCCAGATACATATTTATGAAAAGTATAATTTATAATATCGTCAAATGCTTAACTATTTATCATATGCAGTCGATATTCTATACAATAACACAATAAAAACTAAGTACATATTTTTGTATTTTCTAACAGATGGTCGTTATTCTCAAAAAAGCATTACACCTACTTAGAATTACAAGCAAATAAGATCATAGCTATAGGTATTTTAATGTTATTACAATTTAGTGTTTAGATTTAAGTGTAACTTTGTTACCAAATAAACAAATTGTCTTTCTTTCTTTCTTAGGTAAGTCATATAATATATTTATAAAACATGATATAAGTCACCGTAGGCTATAGTTACTCGCAATATAGAACGTTTAATTGTCCACTCAGTTTTAAAATAATAAGTAACTTATCAAAGTTCATTTGGTGTCCCATGGACTTTTTATAGTTAAAATTCCACCTTGACTCTAACGTTAGAAAAAAATAAAAAATAATCACGTCGTTTTGTCCCAAATTCTAAGTAAAATAAAGTAGCTACTGCCGACCGCGCTATGGGGTGCTGGCCCACTCAAATGGCGCCCAAAAGGCAAACATAATTTACTCATCAAACAAAACAACACCCTAATGAACCTAATTTTAAGGTTCAATTTAATTTTCAATCGCTCCCAGCAAATTCAATTTATAAATGGAACGTTTTTCAATCAATTGTAATATAATGGCCTTTATTATTATAGTCGTAAAGTTAGTGATTGTTTTCGTATAGTCACTATATTTTTTTGCGAATAACGTAAATTAGTTTTACGTAATTGCCAGATGATGATCTGTCATAAATATTCATTTGGTGGAAATAAAAAATGAAAGTGGGTATTAATCGAAAGTTATAAATTTGATGTTATACGAAAAATATATTAAGTAAGTATGATGTAGATTTCAGTTTATTAGTTTTACGTCAACTGTGAAGTGCAAAAAAGAATGTCTTTTATTTATTGATTTTTTTAAACTATTCGGATAAAATCAATGCTTGAAAGACATGGACAACTAAACTAATTAGGTCCCTTTTTCTTATTCTTTCTTTATCTTACTTTTGTAATAAAAGATAGATTTGTTATTTTATTAGACTTGAATTAAATCTGTAGCCCTGAACAAAAAAGGAAAGTTTTCCTTAACGACGCGCTAAAATAGGAAGACTTTTATTGAACTACCGTTTGATATATGTAATTACAAGATGAAAATAAAAAGTGTAGCGTCATCGATCTTTTGACTTGAAATTGATAAATAATTTAACCTTCTGATCTTAACCCTCACGAAAATAGAAGACGGGTTGACTAATCGATGATCCGATAATATCGAATACGGATCAGGTTCACTATACAAGACATAAATTTATCGATAACCATCGCCAGTGATGTAGGTAACATCGATTAGTGGAATTTCTAATCGCCTAATTATTGATGTTGATAAAATAACTTCCTATTTTTGTTTTTTAAAAGTAAATTTGATTGATCTAAAGTGACCCCGATAAAGGAATAATTTAGGACACATTTTAATTTTTTTTTCATAATAAGCTAACAAGTTTTCCCTTAGATCGTTTAACTCATTTCAAATAATAAAATAAAGTAATACATTCGATCGTTCATTTTTATTCAAAATAATTCGACGCGAGTTTTTATCGTAATAAAAAGTTTCTGTCACAGAAAAAGAAATTATAGCAGAACCTTCAACTGTCATCTGACAGCGAAACCAAACAAATTGCTATCCCTATACATAAAGTCTCACTTTGTAATATGAAAAGTAGCTTGCAAGGCAATGAATTCTGTTTCATAGTTGTTCCGATCGAAGGAATTAGCATAATGCTTTTTGCCGATAGTTGGAATATTATTAATGTAAATATTTGTGACGTAAATTTCTCTTAGATGTTGACAACTATCGATATATACTTTTTAGGGTTCCGTAGCCAAAATGGCAAAAACGGGACCCTTATAGATTCGTCATGTCTGTCTGTCTGTCTGTCTGTCTGTCCGTCCGTATGTCACAGCCAGTTTATTCCGAAACTATAAGAGCTACATTATTGAAATTTGGTACGTAGATGTATTCTGTAAACCACATTAAGATGTAAAAATAAAATCAGAAAAAAGTCCAAAATTTTTGGGGTTCCCCATACATAGAACTGAAACTCAAAATTTTTTTTTTCATCAAACCTATACGTGTGGGGTATCTATGGATAGGTATTTGAAAATGATGTTGAGGTTTCTAACAACATTTTTTTCTAAACTGAATAGTTTGCGCGAGAGACTCTTCCAAAGTGGTAAAATGTGTGTCCCCCCCCCCGTAACTTCTAAAATATGGGCATGATAAAACTGAAAAAAATATATGATGTGTATTACTATAAAAACTACTAACGAAATTTGGTTTGAATGAAATCTAGACAGTAGTTTTTATTTAAACGTCATAAATCAAATTACCTAATTTTTTTATTCAATCAGTGGTACGGAACCCTACGTGCGCGAGTCCGACTCGCACTTGGCCGGTTTTTTACCGGGTAGCGCTTGAACCCAACTCGCCTGATGTTTAGCGACGTTAGAGCTTACAAAAGAGCGCACTCACCCAACAAAAACCGATTCACTCTCTTCTCGAAAACCTGAAGATAATATTAATATCTATCGGAGAACATGGACTTTGACAAAGAGTTGCATGGCTTATTATACGCTTAAGGAGTGAAGCATGTACTATTGGTAGTGGAGACAATTGATAAACATACTTAGGATATTTTTTTTTGTAAATAAATACTTAATTATACGAGTATACATACATAGCAAACACCCAGACCTGTGCATGCAAACAAATATTTGTACGTTGCGGGGATCGAACCCGTGACCATCATGGCGGAGACAGTGTACCTACTACTGAACAAAAGTAATCGTCAACTCAAGCTAATTAATAAAGAAATTCGTTTCTTTTCCATTTCATGAAACCTATTTGTTCAAAAATGTTATAAAAAAATATATAACTTATTATTTTAAATTCCTATCATTCGAATTCAGAACACATTCAAAACAAGAACTGATGCGGCCATGGAATGCCTCGTCCCGAGACCGGTCACCGATCAGATAGCAGCGATGCGTATGATATTAGGCATAAATTTATCGATTACCATCGGTATCGACTGCATCGATTTATTTGCGTTTTAAAATACCTCTAATCGATAATCGGGTAATTAAATAAATAAACGTTTGATTGGTCTAGCGGCGAGTTCTGGTTTCAGGGTGCGAGTTGCGAGGCAGGATTTTCTCTATCATTAAGTGGTAATAAAGCATTCATTTGAATAAGTTACATCGGAAAATGAACACTTAATGTTGGAAATTTATTACAAATTGGCTTGGTGCAGGTTGTTTACTTGGTTGTGTAGTTTTGTCTATTGGGATCTTTCTCTATCATAGCTCTAGACTAGAGCTATGTGTAATCTATAAAATGTCAGATATTTTATCATTAGAGATTAATATGAATAATCAAGTTTATGATGGAATTTTGTTAATCCTTTGCTTAGAACATGAAGAATTACTTAAATCCTTTACTTGGCTTTGTAGGAAGTGCCGTACTTGTAGAGGCCGTTTAACAACCAACCCAGTAGGTACTATTTGTTTTTTGGGCATTCTGGCAATCATTTCATATTTATGAATATTTTTTCTAGGTCACTTTTACCAGGCATACATAGTTATAATGAAGGTAAACTCTAACTTTGTTGTAATTAACGAGTACCTACCCATAATTATCATAGATAGCTCAATAGTTGTGCTATTATGTTTAAATTCGAAGGATTATTGCACTAATTAACACCGTCGTAATCTCATTTCAAACCTTTTTTATTTATTTGTGATAATTACTAGGACCGTATGGACAGAATGGAAGTGTTGAAACTATTGTTGGAAAAGAAAAATGTAGGGAAGTAAGTATTGTTTAAGTTTTCTTTCACGTTGATCACTTTTCTTCCTATGGATCGGACAGGGACTTAAGTTAAATCGCGTGTACTGTGTTATTATTTTTCCGTCACTGTGTAGGTAGGTGAACCATCCCAAATGTTTGCGGTAGATATTTCCAATCAGATGATCTGTCTGTCCGTAACACACACAATGTCACCCACGATTACCAAGGCCGCATGACCGGTGTGGAAGTGGTGTTGTGACTGCTGCTGATTACGAGAATCGATATGATAACGTTCGGTAATCGATACCACACCGCGTGTTTGGGTTAGTTTTTTGCGATGTCCGGTTAGGTATTGCATGCTGTGAGTTGGTTAAATCAGCTTCAGTATACGTTTGATTACATCGAAGATGGCTGTCGAGATCTGGTTATTCGACTATGTCCATTGATTGTTCAGTAAGATGTAGGATTAAAAAGCTTTTGATGATAGATGGCTTCCTTCGTGTCCGAGATTGGATGCTAAAAGTTCAAAAAATATACTGATTTATGTAACTACTGTTTTAGAGTTATCATAGACATTATGTCCACTGCTAGTATACTAAATAAAAAATCGACTGCTGTACGGTATTAACTATGTACTTACAAGGTTATACGGTTCAGTTAATTTAATAGGTTTATATTGGAGCTGTAAATTCTGTCAACATTTCAAATTATATAGAGGTGTTCCAAACACATTGGAAGAATTTTCACAATCGATTGTTTTCATTCCAAATTAGTCGGTATGGCCCGTTGTTAAATAAGAATAAATATACTATAATTTGTCTTTATTAGCCCTAAATATATAGATTCTTAATACAAGTAGGTAAATACATCAGTAGATGTTAGCTATGCCAATCATTAAAGTTTTATTTGCGAAAAGATTAGGTACTCCTTAGACTTTAAGTATAAAATAAAACCTTAAAAACAACTGAATAGGTATATTAAAAAAAAACTACTAAAACTGGTTATATTTTTACCTTTATTATTATCCATAATGGAATAAAGGACGGCTGCCCTCCCACCTGGTAAAATATAAAACAGATCGCTCTAGTTTACTTTCAAACCGCTCGGTACACAATAAATGGCTTATAATTTTATTAAAACACCAAGCGCCAACTTGCAAAACGCGTTTCATTTCATTTCGTTTATTATAATAATATCCCCGTCCGTCAATAAACATGCGCCCTGCTCAATAATTCGAGCAACTTTACGAGCGAATTAAAACCGATCGGTTGTTGGAATCATACGGACCTGTCTGATTTACACGTATTAGAAAGAAAGAAAAAGAAAAAGTATTAGTTGACTACTAATGAGATAGGAGACTTATCAGTAACTCGATTACTTGTCTTGTACGAAAAACGAGGGCAAAATCCTAATTACAAAAATTTACTTCCTTTAACTAATCGTGGCCTCGAAGAGATCGCTTACTAGCGATAAGACCGTCTATATTGTACCGCAAGCTGTCTGCAATATCTTTTTCTGTAAGCGTTTGTATTTTGTGCAATAAAGAATATGTATCAAAAAATATTACATTCCATTTTGCTACAAAACCGTGGTGCCCCTAAATTCAGCGAGCGAACGTAGTTCCAAATTTAAATTTAATATGAATTCCCCTTCTCTTATTATCTTTTTTACGCTTTATGGCTGCCTTATATTTTGTGCCAGTGTACACAATGCACGCCGAAAATCGGTGCGCGGACAGCTGTACAATTATTTGAACGTGGAACATCCGCGGGCGTCCTATCTCCCTCCCGCGGCCCGCCCAATCGCCGCCACGCCCCTTCCGCCGTCGGACTAAATTTGAAATTCGAACAATTCGACGCTTTCCTAGGATCATTCGCGGCCGAATCCGACCTTAATTTATCGGCCGCAATGTTTATTTGAGCTACTCCGTACGGCTTCTGTGCTTCTGGTATTTTCAGCTATGGGTTTTAGAGTTGCTTCATTTAAATTGATTTTAAAAAATTGTTTACCGTGTAAAAAAATAGTTCAAATTACGACAAAGTTCATTTTAATGGATGTAAGAGGGCGACCTATCATCATTTCCTTTCAAGCCCTCACCTGTGGTTCATCCTGCCGAGTAACAAACGAGGCTCTGGCAACTGCCTGGTGGCGCTATTACCATCAGGATTGAAAGCGTAGCTATACCACAGGCCGATGACGGACAGCAGCGTCACCGGAGCAAGGATCTACGTCCTGCGATCGCCAACCCGTGGCGATTATGGGTAAAGTGACGAACAAGAGAGGCCTATGTCCAGCAGTGGACTGTGATAGACTCATACGCGGTAGGTACATGCAAATATTTATCTACCATAATTTAATTTTGTTGCAATCATTACTAAGGCAACATAATCGGATGCAAGTATAGCAATTTGCTATTTTACATGGAATGCAATTTTGACGTTCGTGGGCGGACCGCCTAGTTTATGGCTAGCCTGCGGTTTGTCTATGATATTGCGAGTTTTATAGGCGCTGGCAAAGGGAACGAAGTTCGAACGACTTTATTATGGTAAAGGCAAGGAATTCAAGCCAGGATATAATTGGCTGAGTAGTATGCAGCAATAAAATGGTCGATAGAATGGAATTCTGTGAATTGGATTTTGTGGACCAAGATTTTGCAATATAGCCTTAGAATAAACTAGCTATGCCAGCGGCGTTGCACGCGTGGATATCGCGTTTCAAAAATAACGGACTTCCATAAAATGGTCCCTAAATTTTAAGTTGGACCTCTAGCAATACATTGGTGGAAACCGCATTAAATTCCATGCAGTAGTTTTGGCGTGATGCGTGATCAAACATACAGATAAAAATTTCTAACGTTTTCCCAACGAGAAGACGTGTTCACTGCTTTGCTCCTATTGATTGTAGCGTAATGAAAAGTATACTATACTATACCTGCCCAGGAGTATAAAGAATAATTGTACCAAGTTACGTTAAAATCCGTCCAGTAGTTTTTTTTTTCTATAACGAACTTACAGACAGACAGACAAAAATTTTACTGATTGCATTTTTGGTTTCAGTATCGATCACTAATCACCCCCTAATAGTTATTTTGAAATTATATTTCATGTACAGTATTAACCTCTCTACATATTTATTAGTGATAGATAGTCGTTGTTGAGCGGATTATTTATAATTATTATTATTATTTCTACCTAATTACCTAATTATTACTTTAGTATTGATATCAATAGTCGATAGTGTCAAACGCATTATTTTCCTCTATGGCTCTATAAGATTTGATTCCTTTGCACAACTGACGTTTTTAAAAAACGTGTGACTGTCAAAAGTTTTCTCTTCATTACGGATACGAAAAAAGGAATGTATGTTGTTATAAGTTGAACAGAAGAATAAATTAATGTATAACACTGGAAAAGCCTATTATTTCGGAGAGGAGTTTAACATATCAGAAGAGGGGCTCCTTGCATGTCCTTGCAAAGCCCACGTCGCCTGCAGAAGGTGCATCCTGTCCATGTAAAAGCCGGTTCGAGGTCAGTGAAAATTTGTGTTTAAAAACTTGTGTTAACTCGTGATAAGTGAATTGTGATTTCGAGAGAACCAGTTGAACTAATTAATATTTTAGTTATAAGACTTGTGTTATTGTAAATAAGCGATGTTTTTTTTTGGTCAGGGGTGTATAAAGTTTTGACTTCCTATTGAACAAAATAGAAAGCGACTTCCGTTTAAAGTCACGTAAAAGTACATTATTACCCCTTTTATGTTTTATTGCTGTAAGGTCTTGGTATAATTCAGATCGTAAGATAACTTATAGTTATCTTGTTGGAATGAGTGTGTGTATTTATTTGGTCTATCATTAATTAAATTAATAATATCACATGCTATAATTAAAGTAAATTATATTGTAAACATGGGATCAAATCGTAGATCACGGTCGGTAACTAGACGAGTCACTCTAAAAAACAAACGCCGTCGTCGTGATTATTCAAGCAGGTCGACTTCTATTTCAATAACTTCTAGCTCTGGTGATGGTGAAAGGTATGGTAGGCGGACTAAAAGAACTCGCAGCCACTCTCGGTCAGTATACCGACGCAATTGTGATCATCATTGCCGTCATTCTCGTCGTCGTAGTAGAAATAAGCCCAAACGCAAGTACAGTCGTAGAAGTCGATCTTATAGAACTCCACCGCTTCCGGAAACATATTTAGGTCAAGTTAATGTTCCACCTACGGTTGCAACTACTGTAAATAGTTTCTCGAGAGGTTCTAATATTTTGTCAGAACAATTAGCTAGCACCAGTCCTGTTATACAGTCTCAGATGTCGAATCAACAGAATATCCCAATACCAACAGCTGCGGGTATTTCGGCCCAGGTGTGGCCACACAACTTAGCAGCAAATTTTAATGTCGTTCCCGAGTTTAATCCTGCTGATGACAGCCAAACCATAGAATGGTGGCTCCACAAGGTCAGTGAATGTGCAAAAATTTATTTATGGAATGATCATCAAACTTGTCAGTATGCTTTGCCTAGACTTGTGGGGTCAGCAAAAAAATGGTATCATGGGCTGAATTCAATGGCATTCACTTGGGACGAGTGGATAATTAAGTTGAAAAGGGCTTTCCCCTGTAACGAGAATTATGGAGATTTACTAACTAAAATGCTAAGAGTGCGTTGTAGATTTGGTCAATCATTTGACACATATTATTACGACAAGCTTTCCTTACTTAATAAGTGCAACATTACTGGTGTAAATGCAGTAGGGTGTCTTATACACGGTATAGATGACAAATTTGTGCGCATGGGCGCCAGTGCCTGTATGTTTGAAGAACCCGAAAGGCTTTTGGGTTATTTGAAGTCGGTTTCTCAAAATGAACCACAATCCCATAAACCACGATCTGCACCATCGATTATGAGTAACGCTCCTCGAAGATTAGTTAATTTTTCGTTAGAGAGAAATGATAATGTACGGTGTTTTAACTGCGGTGAAAATGGTCACATTAGTGTGAAATGTCTAAAGCCCCTTAAAAAGTGTTCATTCTGTCATAAACTAGGACATTTAACTAAAGATTGTCGAAAGAGAGTAGCAAACCCTGCGGCATCTAATAGTGATGACATTAATAGAATTGAGGAACCAGATGCAGGTAAAGTAATGTGTATAACCAAAGCAATAGATCACCCAAACAACAAATATTATAAAACAGTTAGCATTAACAATGAAAAACTAATGGCTTACATCGACCTAGGTAGTAGTTGTACACTTATTCGTGAGACAGAAGCAAAAGCTTTATTGCACAATTGGACTCTAGATGCAGAGATGCCCTATTTACGGGGTTTCGGAAATTCAGTGGTCCAAGCATTGGGTACAAAAGACGCAACGATTGAGGTAGATGGTGTGAGCGCAGCAATTGATCTCGTTATTGTGTCTGATCAATACATGCATGTGCCAGTTATTGTTGGTCAAAGTTTTACTGAACAGCCCAATGTTGTTATTCATAAATCTAGGGATCAACTGCTTTTTTTTGAAGCACCACATATAGATTGTTGTGACAGCACAGTAACAAAATTTAAGATTTATGTTCATAAAGATACTGTAATTGATCCATGTTGCACAGCACCAATAAATGTACATTTAGATACAATTCATACTGGTAATTTATTTATATCAGGAGGACATAGGATGTTGGGTGATAAAGAACTTATTATTATTCCCGGTTTATACTCTTTTGATGAAGGCACTGGATATTTAATGGCTACTAATATCAATAAGGCAAAAGTAAGTTTAAAGCAAAACTGGGTTGTGGCACGTGGATACAATTACACTGAAATTAATGATTTGTACGTAGGTTTTACAAAATTTTCTAAAACTCAAGAACCGTTACTGTTAGGAGAAATAAAATTAGGCGTTAAATTGAATGAAGATGAACTAAAGAGCTTTTATGATTTACTTGAAAAATATCGAGATTGTTTTGCACTCAATTTAGCTGAACTAGGAGAAACCACGTTAACTAAAATGCACATAACACTCGCCGATGAAACGCCAGTCGTATATAACCCTTATAGAATGTCAATCAAAGAGCGAGAACAATTATCGATTATAATTGAAGACCTACTAAGTCATGGAATAATTAGCGAAAGCACTTCATCCTACGCTAGTCCTGTTATTCTGGTGAACAAGAAGAATGGTGAGAAGCGTCTCTGTATAGATTATAGAGCTTTAAATCGTAAGACATTAAAAGACAAGTATCCACTCCCTAGAATTGAGGACCAACTAGATAGCCTAGGAAATAACTGCTTCTTTACAAGCCTAGACCTGGCTTCAGGCTATTATCAAGTTCCTATGGATGAGAGCAGTAAACACTTGACCGCGTTTGTCACGCCGGACGGCCTCTATGAATATAATAGAATGCCGTTTGGTTTGGCAAACGCACCAAGTGTTTTTCAAAGAACTATCAATACTATGCTTCGGGGGACAGGTAAGCGATTGGCACTAGCATATATGGATGATCTCTTAATAGCTTCTAAAACGGTTAAGGAAGGCATGGAAAAACTAGAGCAGATTTTCGAATTATTGCGTGGTGCTAAGCTTACTTTAAATTTGCAAAAGTGCCACTTTTTCCAAACCCAAATTGACTATTTGGGTTACGAAATATCTGCAGAGGGCATTCGACCTGGTAATCTGAAGATTGAAGCCGTGAAGAATTTCCCGGAACCTAAAAATGTACATGAAGTTCGCCAATTTGTTGGCCTCGCAAGCTACTTCAGGCGATTTGTTAAGGGATTCTCAGTTATAGCCAAGCCACTTACAAACCTGACAAAGAAAGATACGCAATGGAAGTTCGAGGAGGAGCAAAAGAAGTCGTTTAGTGAATTAAAGGAGAGACTGGTTAGCCGCCCATTATTGGCACTCTATGATCCTTCAGTTAGTACCGAGGTTCATACTGATGCCAGTAAGTTGGGGATTGGAGCAATTTTATTGCAAAAGCGAGATGATAAACTGCAACCCGTTGCTTATTATAGCAGGCAAACCTCCCCTGAAGAGCAGAGGTTCCATTCGTATGAACTCGAAACTCTTGCTCTTGTGTCGGCGTTGCAAAAGTTTCGAGTTTACCTCCTAGGGACTCCGTTTAAGGCTGTGACTGATTGTAATGCTATACGAAGTACGATGAATAAGAGAGATCTTGTACCTCGTGTAGCGAGATGGTGGATAATGATGCAAGAATACGAATTCTCTATAGAATATAGGCCCGGAGCAAGAATGGCTCATGTTGATGCGTTGAGCCGTAACCCGGCTAGTAGCAATAACGATGAGATTCGAGATATTATGGATATAATGGCTATAGATACAGATGTTGGAGATGCAGCTTGGTTACAGACGGTACAAACGGCAGACCCAGAGTTACAGAGGATGGTAGAAATCTTAAAAGATTCTGACAGTGAAACAATAGTGGAAATAAAGAATAACTTTACAATAAAAAATGGGAAGTTATATCGTATACAAAAGAGAAATGATGAAGTCAAATTACTTTGGGTGGTACCTAAATCAGTCAGATGGCAAATATTAAAAATGAATCATGACAATAATGGTCATTTCGGTTTTGACAAAACGTACGAAAGAATAAAAAATGTATATTGGTTCAAAGGTATGCGGAAGTTTATAAGAAAGTATTGCCTAGCGTGTCTTCAATGTGCACATAATAAAGTTCCATCTGGAGCGAAAGAAGGTTTGCTTCATCCTATAGAAAAGGTTAGCAAGCCATTTGACACATTACATGCAGACCATTGTGGTCCATTTCCTATAAGTAAGAGGAAGAATCAATATGTGTTGGCTATTATTGATTCTTTTACTAAGTACATATATCTAAGGGCTGTGAAAGACTGTAGAAGTAAAACAAGTATAAACGTATTCGAGGATTACTTTGCTTTGTTCGGGGTTCCACGACGGTTAATAACAGATAGAGGAACTAGCTTTACTAGCCACGAATTTAATAAATTTATTACTGAAAAGGGTATGAAGCATATATTAAATGCCGTCGCGACACCCCGAGCAAACGGCCAAATAGAACGCTACAATAGAACATTTGTTACGGCTCTTACCGCAGCAAATCATGGTAAGCCCGAGAATGAATGGGATCTTAATATTCCAAAGATCCAATGGTCTCTGAATAATACCCTCAATAAAGGGACGGGTAAGACGCCGTCAGAAACCTTATTTGGTATAGCGCCTACCGGCAGTTGTGACGGTATCATGAACCCTGTAGTAGCAGACGCGCATCCAGCTCATAATTTTAATGAGATACGTAGGGAAGTTCAAGACCACATCGTTTCTGATCAGAATAAACAAAAGGCGCGGTTTGACAGTTCAAGAAAAACGGCTAGTGTGTACAAGGTAGGCGATCTTGTACGGATAGAAAAGGACGTAACTTCGCTTCCTGGTCAAAGCCGTAAATTACTCCCAAAGTGTTCTGGACCATATCGTGTGAGCAAAGTGCTAAATAACGATCGTTATGAGGTGCAAGATACGCCAATAACACGTAAAGAAGGTAGGCCACAGTATACAGGCGTATACCCAGTGGACAAGATATACCCATGGCTAGTATATTCAAATGACCCAATTTCAAGCGAATCCGAATAAATTACACTCACAGTTTTATAGTCGTCGATGATGATATATAGTTATTCTAATTTGCTAAGAGACTTTTATGATTAATAAAAGTAAATAGTATATATTTCAATTATACTATAATCTTTCCATAATAATATATATAACAATTAATAATAAAAAAAAAAGCTTTATACATACCCATAAAGGCCATAATGAGTGGAAATTCTGTGAATGCTTTGTTGTGAACTTATATTTATGCCAAATGATAGTTATAGGATCGTTTTTCAGTGTGTATTCAGTAAACAAGTATTAAATTAGTTAATATTCCTGTAATAATAATTTATGACTGTTGATCTAGTTATCATTTTGTTCTTTGATGTGTATCGTTCCTGTAATATTAATCTGTGACTGTTGATCTAGTTATAATATTGTTTTTCGGTGTATATTCAGTAAACAAGTATTAAATTAGTTAGTACTCTTGCAATATTAATTTATGACTATTAATCTATGACATTATGCATTATATCTGATAAGTTATGATCAAATAATATTTAAACTAAACTTTATAATGTCACTAATTTATATTTTAGACTGTGTATCTGTGTAATCCGCCATGTGGGTGGTAGTACTTAGTTAAAACAACAGTGAGCTGTTACCGAATGGTAACGGTGTGGACCGTCTTGTAGACGGCAATAGATAAGTTACAGTGAGCTGTTACCGAATGGTAACGGTGTGGACCGTCTTGTAGACGGCAATAGATAAGTTACAGTGAGCTGTTACCGAATGGTAACGGTGTGGACCGTCTTGTAGACGGCAATAGATAAGTTACAGTGAGCTGTTACCGAATGGTAACGGTGTGGACCGTCTTGTAGACGGCAATAGATAAGTTACAGTGAGCTGTTACCGAATGGTAACGGTGTGGACCGTCATGTAGACGGCAATAGATAAGTTACAGTGAGCTGTTACCGAATGGTAACGGTGTGGGCCGTCTTGTAGACGGCAATAGATAAGTTACAGTGAGCTGTTACCGAATGGTAACGGTGTGGACCGTCTTGTAGACGGCAATAGATAAGTTACAGTGAGCTGTTACCGAATGGTAACGGTGTGGACCGTCTTGTAGACGGCAATAGATGAGTTACAGTGAGCTGTTACCGAATGGTAACGGTGTGGACCGTCATGTTGACGGCATTACAGTGAGCTGTTACCGAATGGTAACGGTGTGGACCGTCTTGTAGACGTCAATAAATAAGTTGCAGTGAGCTGTTACCGAATGGTAACGGTGTATATGGACCGTCTTATATGGCGGCAAAAGTATAAGATAGTGATGTGTTGTGAAATGAGAGTAACAAAAAAAATTAATTAACTAATAATATAATTGTCATATTGTTTCAAGTGAAATGTCATAGATTAAAGTGAGTTAAATGTGAAATTAGTAGGAAATAAGATATTATTTAATAAACTGAACCAATGTCACTTACCTTAAATGGATAGTTAAGCTATGGAACTAGAGTAAGATACGTTAGATATGTTATATTTAAAATAAAAATTGTAATAATAACTTAGCATACAACATGTTATTATTCAACTGGTGAGTCTATGTGATAAAAATTTGTAATTTGTAACATTAAAATAAGTATAAGTAATTGTT